>CALZFC010000001.1:3490000-3552500 GCA_945643635.1 Allodiplogaster sudhausi | reverse complement strand
TAGATGAATCATCTTCAATTGCTTACGTGAATTCTTTACTTTGAGAGAAGGATGATATTTTACGCCTTTACATTTAACTCCACCATGACAAATAATTCTAGGTGATTACTAACAATTCTCGTATAAAAGTGATAGGTTTTATTCCACGTAATTAGTACAAATTGTCTTTCCATTTTCCCTCATGACATTACTAAAATTTCATGCTCGCCTCCGTCTATTTGCGAATAAAGCCTTATAAGGTCATCTAACTCAAAACTGGATAATTAAACATGTATTTCAAAGATGAGGAAGGCAAAGAATGTGTTGGAGCCTTGGCAGTGAAGGCATGTATGTCCATGAATCTATGCGTTTATGACATCTTTATTCTCACCGGGGAATTTTCTAGGCATCCCACGGAGCTTATGAAATGACCTACATATTTATTACCGTTCGAAAGAAGCTCTTGTTTGGTGGTTAACAGAAAGTAATGATAGTTAAAAATTCCCAACGCATAGTATTGTTCGACCGGATTTTTGAAAGGTTATGGCGTCAAGGAGTTGACGATGTCGCCTCTAATTCGTAAATCAGAATTTTGCAGAGCCATATACGTTGAGAAACTTAAAGGGGATATTTGTGATGCACGGCATCGAGGTGCTCTTGCATAAACAACGAGATTGTTGGAAATAATGGGGGGTCACGGATGAAAAATGGCGTAAAATCTTCTTTGCTCCAATATTTTTATATGACATACTTGCGCGTATACATATGCATGTACATACATACATATGTATATGTATGTGCATAAATTTTAGAGTACATACATACATATATCGTATTTTCTCTATTAGTGCCCCTCCCTCTATTTGAACCCCCGTCTAATAGTGCCCCCATGGTCGTTTATGCAGTGCAAAAAGCGATCCAAAGCGCTAATGTTAAAATGCTCAGGCCGCGACGCGACCTAAGAACCACAAAGCGTGTCCGCGCGTGGCCGGATCTCAAAATCTCTGCTCGGCCAATGACCGCAACACGAGCAAACACACGTTGCGGTCGTCATTGAAGCTTAATTCTTTAACAAAACTTTTTTTGGCAACCAGCCAATTTTGTCCTCCCGCGCTTTTTAAAATAAGACATATTTCAAATATATCTGACCACGCGCGGACATGGCTGAGTATCGAGAGACTGACAGCCTTAGAGGATCGCTTTTGGAGGCCCGTGGCCACCCTGTCGCAAGGGTATTGAAAAATAGTACCCCTCCCTCTAATAGAACCCCCCCCCCTCCAATAGTGCCCCCCTAATTGTCTAATAGAGACGTACCAGGAATCTATACTTGAGGTATGGGATGCTCTTCCCAACGATCTGATTGCAAATTCATTCAAAATCTACGGTAAAATTGATATTCCAGTGATGAGTCCATTGAAGTAGATCTATAATTCTTCGTTTTTGTGAATAAAATGTTGTTATCAAACTTTTAGTTAATCACATTAAAAAATAGTACCCCTCCCTCTAATAGAACCTCCCCTCTAATAGTGCCCCCCTCTCGCAAGGGGATTGAAAAATAATGCCCCCAGGGGCACTAATAGAGAAAATACGGTATTTTAGCCAGTGGCCGCTAGAGTCCCTTCCGTGCAGGACACTTCATGGTTCAAATGCCAATTTTGAATTGCTTTGCCAAACATACGCCGGAAACTTCCTTTAATTTTTACAGACAACCCTTTTCCACAATAATTTTAAGTGTAAGCCTCACGGTCTATGGCCCTGCAATAAGAGGAGGAGATAAAGATGAGGAAATTATATTAACATTCCTATAGCTATCACACTGATGCTAAGGTTAAAGAAGAAGAGTAAATGCACCGGGCATGAATGGAGAGGCGAAATCAGGAATGTTTGCGACGGAGAGATGGCTACAGTATTAAGACAATGAAGATGTTATCCTACATCTTCATTGTCTTTAGTAGAGCGAAATTTGAAATGATTACTACGAGCTACATATTCAGCATTGCTGTTATAAGTTTAAGTGAAGAACAGATCCTGAATTCGATAGTTTTTCGTTCACCTTTAACATGCCCTCGCACACAGTTTTCAAAATCTGAAACTCTGCTCAAACAATATCATAGTCCTACAGAATAATGCAAACAGCTTGTGCTTTTCAGAAAATATTTTCTCAACTTTTCTCAATTAGGAATAATAAGTTAGTTACAAAAGTGTTGCCTCAATGGGAATGTTAAAGAAGTGAAAGTTCCCGTCGGAGTGGAAAGGGAACTGCTACATTCATCGCGTTTGGCACCACTGCCAACATCGTTTCTCTTCACGGATCTTTTTGTCTCAGCCCGTTCAAGCTTCCAGTCCTTCACTGTCAAAGGATCTCTTATCAAATGACCTTGCCTGTTCGCGTTCAGCAAGTGGGACCATCGACAATAAAAGGTGTGCCTTTGGGCGCACTGTTCACATTGCTTCACTCTAGGCGGAAGTGTCGTTATTTGCAATAATTGTTGAAGCTATTACTCTTTTTTTCATTATTAGGCTCTAGGTTTTACATTAACGATTTTACGAATCTCTTCCATTAATTATTATATCCATTAATTATTATAGAATGGAGCGACGCCTTCTTCCTCCCGCACTCAGCGCTGCCACCACGTTCACCATTGCATTTGCGTGTATGTCCATGGTGCCGACGCACCCCTCCACAACAAGGTACTATCTTTATTTTCCAAAGTAATTGTTTCGAGTATTATCTGACTTTTTGCATTATAAAATGTGACATTATTTAAAACTGATAATATTGGGGGGAAATGGGGCGATCATCTCAAATCATTCGACTTATTTTTGCGCTCTAAAAATTTAGCCGCCAACATGAAAGGGATTTTGTGTTTCTTTTTCGTTGTAATATTTTATTTTTGTTGTAACCCTCGGAGTGATCATCATCCAGCACAAACGTATGTACATACCTACATTCTTTCATTGAACACTAGCAATTAAGTCGCCGTTCTTCTTCATCGGCATTCGTTGACGCATTCCTATGTGGGATAGGCATAGACCATTTTTTTTTGCTCATGTAATCAATTGCTAAATATAAGCTTTTAAAAACAGCATTATCATTTGACACACTATGAAGCTATTAATCATATAATCAACCATTTATGTTATGCTGAAATTCCCGATATTTCAGGCCGCCCCCCGTGAGTACAACGTTACCAGACACAACAACAACAACAACAACAACAATGACAACGGCAATGACAACGACAGTGACAACTATGCCGACGACGCCGCCGACGACTCCAGCACCACCGCCTTGCGACGACACGTGCAGCGACGTCGAATTCAAGGTGGACGCCGGCTCATCTTTATTCATTGGCTGTGCTTTTTGTCATTTTTTGCACCCTTACATATGTTTATTCTTTGCGCGGTTTTTTTATCACCTATTTCCATTGGATCTTTCGTTCATGTGTCGTCGTAATCGCAGGTGTTTTCTAGACAGTTGGGCAGATTTCTTTGATGATCAAATTGGATGGGGAGGGGGTGAACATAGTTGTTGTACAGTATGCTAAACGGTTTATTGGTCAACTCATATTGTTAACTCATATTGAAGACATTTTGTATTTACTGTTGGTCGATTAAAGATAAATACCATTCCACCTGGGAAATCAATGTTTCATTTAAGGTACCCGACGCGGCAACAACATGCGGCGGTCCTGCCTTTTACTGCACTGATGATGATCTTCTTTCGAGGACTTTGACGGGTTCATACAAGACTGCTGCTTGCACGCTCGGAAAACTCTTCGCCTATGATGTTAGTGATCCCTCATTCAAATGATTTGGTTTCCATCTTCATTATCTCTTTCTCTAAGCTCTCTTCTCTTCTTGTTCGCTCTCTCTCTCTCCTTCTGTTCACCATCTCCCTCCATTCTCTCTTTTCTTTTCTGTCTCAATCCCTACTCTCTCTCTCTCTCTCTCTCTCTCTCTCTCTCTCTCTTATTCCAATTCAGTCCGCCGGCACGCCTCAGCCGGTGAAGGGAGATCTCGCGTGCTTCTCTAAGAATCCGGTCGTCTTCGAAGATGACTCCGCTCCGCCCGTCTCATTTCCGAATGGAGCCAGCGTCTTTTGCAAGGTTGGTCTGTTCAATTTAAAAAGTATTTGTTTTTTGCTTAATTTAATTTGTTAGAATCCAATAGTAATAAACCATGACAGCATGTTTCTGTGAGCGAAGGGGTTCGGAAAATTGCGTGGGAAATTGAGATAGAAAAGTAATTCTTTTTTTGGCAACTTCCATGCAGATGCGAACAGTGGCAATTCAAGAGAAAAAAGGTGGAGAATAGATATGAAAATTCGTCACATGTATGTACACAGTGATAACGATGAAAAGGCAAAATTAAAATCTCTTTCAATGTGCATGAGGAAAAGACTTAGTTAGCTTACGATAATTAACAGATACCGCATGTGAAAAGTGCCCTGCGGTGACGTACACGAAAAGCGACGTAGCGTCTCCGCTAGAGGAAAAATACCTTGCCAACACGCCCTTCCTTGCCAAGCACGGCTGCCCAATTAAGGACTGCGGCGAATATCAGCTTCGTTATGAGGATGTCAGTACTTGGATAGTAGTAGAAGCAACTAGAAACATACGAAAATATCCGCTACTGGGAATGGATATGAAGTACGCGTATTATAGTCATTTTATATCAAGTTTCCCGTAATGGATACACTTTGAGTCCAGATTCATGTTTCTCTGAAGCTCTATTCTTACAGCAGTCAGCGATTCTTCATTCAATCACCTGCAATCCTGCACTTCCCGGCTTCATCGACAGGAATAAGAAGCCGGTGACGGAAACCGTTGGGTGTTGTCAGTTTCTACTCCGCTCTCATGAGCTGAGAGAGAGTTTACTCTGGTTAATGCTCTTTTTTTCGCCACATCTATTCAGATCTATTTCCAGTACCTTTATTACAATTTTCGAAAAATATTCCTTGTAATTTACACTTTTTAGACGATTGTAATTGTGAATATAGTTTTTCCGCCTGGTCTACGCTCTGCCCACCAGGTAAGATTTTAATTAATTTTTTTAAATACCGAAGGGTGATCTGGGTGGCCGGCCTCGGCCTCTTTCGGGGCAGACCACGGGGGCAGGGCCGGGGCAGACACTTGTGCCGGAGCCTAACAATAAGCGGGGCCTAGAGCGGGGACAGGGCCGGATATTTTCGGGTCTCGGCTACCCCTGTAGATAAGCTTATAATTCATTCGAATAAAACAATTAGCCTCAACATTCAGGATATTCTTTTGCCAAGGTAAATACGAATCGCTCTCAGATTGCCAGTCCTTGTGTGCGCATGACGATTTATACATCGTGTCGGTAAGTCAATGTGATCAAGCCTAATATAAGTCAATATATTGTATATAACTGAATATTAGGCTTGATCACGAGAATTAAGAGAAGTATCCAACGAAAGAAAACCGTATCTCATAAAATTATGCTTCAAACTTATGGTTAGCAAAACTCACAACCAGATGAGCCTTCATTAAGGGATCGATAAAAAATTTCAAATTTGAAACGCAAGTGTATCTAAGCTCTGATGAACTTCTTTCATTGTCTCGCTTTTGTCTTCTCTCATCCTTGGTAAAAAATGGGGGGGGGTGCTAATTGAACAATAGGAGGATTGAAGACTGTCTCTTCTACCCACCCCTTGGTGTTCCTTGCCTGGTTTGAGGACGTACCGGGTTAATCGCACATCTCCCATTGATGGTCTTTAAACCAAACTTGATAATATAAAAGAACAAGTTATTTTTTCATCGGATTTCTCATTTAAACGCAAGACACCGATTGGTTTGTACTTATGTATTGTTACGTGGCCGGGGGAGGAGTAGCCCCGCCGCTCAGGGGGTGAGGCTGCTGCGAGCACTTGCCAGCCCGAGTTGAGAGAACACCTGCAAAGAGAGGCTGGCAGCTCTCTCGGCCACTGATCTCCCCCTCTAGATATGCCCCTTCTGTTAAGGGATATGTTGTGTAAGTGTAACTGATAAATATATATGTATGAAGCCCAGTAGTAAGACCGTGAATGGGGAGATCCATGCGACATGCACATACACACAAGAGGCGACACACCAACGTTGTCTTGACAGTATGTACTATGTATGTATGTACCATATGAGAAAAGTCAGTTAAGATAGAGTGCTCTCGCCTAGACGCCGGACAAGCCCGAGGGCGATCTTCTGCCAGCCAAGGATGTCTTCTGTGACTTGTCGCAAAAGTGGCAGCAATTCGGGATTTCTGAAGTAACGCTTAGACTCGCCACGTGTGTTACGCCAAGTACGCTTAGCCCGTCATTGCTGTTTAAAAGTCCAAATGATTCGTGTGCTTGCCAGTCGATCGACTACTGACGACCCAGCCGGTCCTGGCCGCGTGCCCGACTCTGCAAGATCTAGGCGGCGGCACTTTCTCCGACGTCCTCTATAAGATTAATCCGGCCAATGCTGGTACTCAATACATATTTGCTGTCTGTCGCAACGGCATGATCTCGGCGGTCAGTGTCTTCTTTCAAATTACAGTGATGGAAACATATTACGAAAAGATTGTCAATCTCAATGTCTTTTACAAAGCTCTAACTATTGAGACATAGATATATAAATATGCTTAAGCTCTTATATTTACCACCCAGCTAAATCGACGACTTAAACAGGACACTTCCCTTTCGGCATTAGTCTCCTGCGTTAGCGATGAAGGGCGGTGGCATGATTACAACCGCAATGCTGTCACGAAGGTTGGCGAAATGTGATCATGAACTCCATATCAGTGGTCTCCAACACCAGGCCCGGGCCATGCCAACCTTCAAAATTTCGGCCCGGGCCCACTAAATTAGCAACGGGCCGGCCTGGGCCTATGTAAAAACGGGCCCGGCCCGGCCCGTAGGGTACGTGGGCCAGGCCGGGCCTATGGCCCGGCCCGGGCTCGGCCCGCTTTGGACATCCCTGCTCCATATACACGCCTTTATATTTGCAGGTAACTTGCAAGCCGAATTCGTGCGTCAACTTTGTTCTTTCTCGCGGCTACACCCAGGCACAAATCGATACGTTCAATCTCGTAGAAGAGACCGGGCGCTGCCGTGCAACCTGCAAGAATGGAAATGCATTCAAGGTTGGTGATACACTGTTTTTGTTTTCGCTTATAAAAATCAATCATTATTTTTGTTCCGTTCTATGCAATCATTATGCATTAGGGTGAACAAAAATGCAAGAGGCCCGAGTTTCTTTGGCCGACTCATCTCGGCCGACCCGCAGTTGTCGTGCCTTGATAGGGCAGAATACGATTACTGATCTGCTATAGTGTGTAATTTGAACCAAAAATATTTTTTTATTCTGCAAAATCGAAGTCCATGACAATATGTATCAAAGATGTAATTACTATTATATATCTGCACACAAAGAATATTGTCTTAGACAATAATTGTCTTGAAGCCATTGTCTTGAGATTTGTCTTAGACAAAATTGTCTTGCAGAGAATTGTCTTAACCTGTCAGGACAATTTTCCAAGACAATTAAGACAATTCGGGAGACGGCGCCGCCTCGCCTAATTGTCTTGATTGTCTTGAAGTTTCGCTGCAGACACGAAGTAGCTATCTCGTCCGATCTGGCGAGTTAGGCAACGTCGAGCGGCGACACTTAGGGGTTCACGTTCACATGGGAGCAAAAGTGCTTGAAAAAGACTTTTGTGCACTTTTGCATATTTTACATTATTTTCTTTTCGCGCAAGATAATAAAATGTACATTATTCCGTAATTTTGTCTTGAAATAAAAGCGTCCGTCAGTCGCGTTTTAGTTGAGCATGAGCAGACGAGAAAGTGGGTTTATTAGAGTGATGATGACAAGAACATGAAAAAGTTGATCGATTAGAAACGATAAAGGATGATATGATGCTCTCTCTCTCTGTCTCTCTTTCTTTCTCTCTGTCTGTATCTCTCTCTCTCTGTCTCTGTCTCTCTCTCTCTCTCTCTCTCTCCACAGGCAACCTCTGCAAGCATGGAAGGCGCCCTTATCCTCTGGATAAGTTCTTCAGTATTCAAATCGATAGGGCGCGTAGTGTGGTGGTAGTGGCTTGGGTGGTTGGGTCTGGTTGGTCGGGTTCGGTTCCCCTTGGCTGAAAATATCTCTCATTCTGATTCCAGGCAATACGGCGACGACTTAGCGACTCCGGACGAAATCAGGTCAGTTCCTATGCACTTTTGCTGTTTTTGTTTTACATCTTAGATCACATTATGCTTGCTTTTAGCTCGAATTCTGCATTTTCTTAGCAAATTGGATGTTTTTAAAAGCATTTTTCATGTTGTATGCCCTTGTGGATGACGTCAGCTGTTCTCATGTTGTTAAACAGAACATGTTTATTGTAATAAAGCGTTTTCTTTATTGTAATAAAGCGTTTTACATAATGAATATGCTTAAAAAGTAATGATTCGAACTGAATTTGATCCGTGAGCGATCTTAAAGATGAGAAGGGGGCGTGGCATCTCGCGCGCTGCGCGAGATTGTCTTGAGAGGTCAAGACAATTCTGCGACGCGCAATTGTCTTGACCGGGCAAGACAATTTCGTCAAGACAATTATTGTCAAAAGCATGCAAGACAATATTGTCTTGCAGGTAATTTAAGACAAATTGTCTTGAGCGATTGTCTTGACCTCTCAAGACAATCTTCTTTGTGTGTGGGAGGAGGGGGGGGGGGTTAAATTTGAGATAAAATGCTCACCTCTGCCGCACTACTTTAAAAGGTTTATGTATATCACGACAACAGTTTTTTTATGTCCGCCTTTACAGAATATAGACGGCGTCGTACTGCCCAAATCGCTGGTCATTTATGATGAGACCTTCGAGTACCCTCTCGACCGTTTCCCGGAGAAAGCCGAAGGTATCACTTGTATGTAGTTAGGTGAGCTTTTTCTTGAATCAGAATGTTAAAAGATACATGCTTCTTTTCATCAACAAGTTTCGTTATTTTAGATCTCGTGACCGGACTTTTGTCTCTCTCTCTCTCTCTCTCTCTCTCTCTCTCTCTCTCGTTCCTTCGCTTGCACCCCGCTCCCTTCTTCTTCGTCTCTGCGGACCACATTCAACATTTTTTTCCTGCAGAATTCCTTCAGTGTTCGCAGCAAAAATGATAGAATCTTTCTTAGACATTCGCTTTAGTTGTTAAAGTGTGTAGTGGCGTATTGCTCTCATCATCGTTAAGCCTTTCTAATGGTCGCATTACCACATCTAGAATAGAGCGATTTCCACTTCTTGACATCCTTGAAAAAGGTTACAGAAATTAATCACTAGACGTGTCTTAACTGCTCTAGAATTCGACGAATAACATACAACATACAAGATAGCTATATAAATACCTCGCTTCTTAGTACATAAATAGTTGTCTACCGTTTCGTCGCATCAGTCAATATTTCGACGAAAACAAATTCCCTTTGAACATGTACAATGCGGCATTTGCTTTTCCTCATCTGCATTGATGGAGGAGAGAGTGGCATCGGCACTGAACAAGCGCTATCTGAACATGTACAGACATTTGCAGAAGCAGCGGTTGAGGAGGGGATAAAATTTCACCGTTTGAAAAGCTACAAGAATATGTTGCCAGAAAAACGAATGGCAACAAAAGTATGATTAATCGAATAACAAGAGAAGGTGAAAGTAGTGGATTTGAAAGAGAAAGGATTGGACGATAAGGAGAACGAGGGAGAAGGATGAAGAGAGCGAACGAAAGGAATAGAACGATAAGCGATGGGGGGGGGGGTTAGTGCTGCTGCTCTGAAAAAACTCTTATCCCCTCTCACACTTTCTTCCATCGAGTCAGGAAAGGAATTCTCTCTGTCTCTCTCTCTGCCTCTCTCCCCCTCTCCATCTCTCTCTATCTCCCTTAGCCCCTGTCTCCTCTCTTGTCCTAAAATTACCGCCAACGCAGAATTTAAAAAAAGTCTGACATTGTTACTGAAGTTGAGCACAAGTGTTGTTAACTAAAGGAGTATGGAATGGAGCAAGATAGGCCAGAAATGGGTAGTGTAAAAGGTGGGAAGAGAGAGACAGAGAGAGATATAGAGAGATTTGTTTTTATCTATCTACGTTTTGTATTGCATATAAGGGTGTAAGTCATTGCAATTGTATCTCATTAAGTTAGATCTTGTATGAGAATAAAGAATAAATAAATGAGAGAGAGAAGGAGAAACAAAGCCAAAAGACAATTTAAAAAGAAGAAAATAGTTTACCGAGTAACCGATACACATATGTACATACAACTCTAGCGAACAATTCATACCGGGAGGAGGAAAGAAGGAGAATGAAATAATATCAAAAAATTACTCTAAAATATCAATATACAAACAATATTGTCAATATTGGATCGATAATATTATTAATTATTTATCTCTTTCAAGATGAATCGCAAAGAAGAGTTGGAAAGAGACAACAGCTTTGAAGAAAAACAGCAATGACGAGAAGAATTTTACATACAGTCCCGCCCAGGATCTTGGTACCAAGGATGCGTCTGACGCATCGGACGCATCCAAATGCATCCTCGTTAATAACTATTTTCCTAGGACGTGCTAAAATATTTTAACTGGTACATTAGTTTGCTTATAGAGAACGGATGCTACTGATAAAAAATCGATAATTTCTAATCATTGGATAAGAAGTTATCAGTTTTTGCTTATAAAAAATTTCATTTCTTATATTTTTCGATGAAATTTCTCCTGTACCATTATTATGTCTCTACCTACATCCCCAAATAATAAAATTAGAGATTATATCATTGATAACCGAAATCGATTAATAAGATCTTATCATGCATGTTCATTAGCTGAGAAGATTCGCCTAACGATTCTGAATCTAATTATGTAATCAGTTTTCAAATAAATTGCCGGTTAACAATATATTTTTGATTGTGTGTACTTTACATGACTTTCTTCAGGATTCCCCATTGTCTTGGACTTTGTCAAAATTTTGGGCCCGGAATGATGGTTCAAATCTAGGGTGCTGCACTAGCATTATACCTTAGAAACATAACGCGCGCCCTTTTCGTCCTCGGTTTAATTACCCAAGTTTGAGGTAGCGAAATAGCACAGGCAGAGAAAAAAAGGGTTAGGCCCCGCCCCCTCGGCCTGCGAGGCTTCCCTGCCCTGTTCTTTCTGAAAAAAGTCATGAAAAGATACACGATCAAAAATATATTGTTAACCGGCACTTTATTTTGAAAACTGAATACATAATTAGACTCAGAATCGTTAGGCGAATCTGCTCAGCTAATGAACATGCGTGATAAGATCTTATTTATCGATTTCCGTTATCAATGATACAATCTCTACTTTTATTTTTTGGGGATGTGGGTAGAGAAAAAATAATGGTGCAGGAGAAATTTCAATGAAAAATATAGAAAATAAAAATTTTTTATAAGCAAAAACTGATAACTTCTTATCAAATGATTAGAAATTATCGATATTTTATCAGTAGCTTCCATTCTCTATAAGCAAACTAATCTACTAGTTAAAATATTTTAGTCTTTCCTAGAAAAATTGTTATTAACGAGGATGCATTTGGATGCGTCCGATGCGTCCGACGCATCCTTAGTACCAAGATCCTGGGCGGGACTGTATTTCTTATCAGATTGCTCTTATTATATTTTTATAAGTGATTATTTAGCGGGAAAAAACCTTTAAAAAAAACAAAGATAAATAAAATTTGCAGAGACGACGATGAAGAGTATGAAGAGTTGCGCAAGTTCACGGAGAAGGAACTGAAGGGCAGCGGAAGCATCGATGATTTTGCACTCAGAGCTGCGATAGCTGCTAGTAGCAGACGGTTAGAGAGAGAGACAGAGAGAGACAGAGAGAGAGAGAGAGAGCGAGACAGAGAGAGAGACAGAGAGAAGGAGAGAGAGAGAGAGAGAGAGAGAGAGAGGGAGTGATTGAGCGGAAAGAAGGAGAGAGGATGAAGGAAAGAGAGGCAGAGAGACTGAGAGAGAGAGAGAGTGAAGGAAAGGTAAAAAAAAGATATACGCATGGAGATACATACATAGGTAGCACATATTGTGAAAGCGATCATTTTATTACGTATTTCTTTCGGGGTTTTCGGGCAATCGCAACCATTATCCGTAAAGTTCTCACAAAACCTGCTCTCTTTAACTTTTCGTTCTCCATCTCTACATCGATTCAGTTTGTCTTGCACATTTACATTTTCAGTACCATATAGTCTCACCACCTATTTCTTTCTCTCTCTCGCTCTCTCTCTCTCTCTCTCTCTCTCTCTCTTTCCCGCTCTCTCACTCTCTTTCTCGCTCTCTTTCTCTATCTCTCTTTCCCTCTTTCTCCCTCTTTCGCTCGCTCTCTCTCTCTTGCTTCTCTTTATCATGCGGAAAGTAGCCACATCTCTCGTCTTATGGTTAGAAATGCGATCTTGAGCTTCACCGCTGCAACGTCTGAAATGGAATTTTCCTCTTTTTTCTCTTCTTTATCTCTTTCACTCTGGCTCTACCGGTCTGTTCTCTCCGTTTTCTCTCTCTCTCTCTCTCTCTCTTTCTCTCGCATTCTATCTTTCCTCTCTTCCTCTTTCTCTACTACCTCTTTCAACATATATCAATCCGCCCTGTCCATTCACTCTCTCCAACTTTCCCGTCTAGCACTCCTCCCATTCTTTCGCTATCCGTATTCCAATCTCCGATAATGAGAAAACGTGAAGAAGATGGCCAGCGACCGAAAAGATATTTATGCCGCTTCGCTTCATCTTCTCTCTTGTTTACTCACCTTTTGATTATTTATTAAATTTATCTAGTTTTCTTTCAGTCTTGCGTTTCCAAGTTCATTTTCCCCACATGAAATACATTCATACATACATACATATGTATGTATGTATGTATGTATGTATAACTTAACTTACCAGGGAACTACCAGAAACCCTAAATTCCAAAAATTCTGATATTTTGCATATGGATAGAGCATCACATTAGATGGTTCGGAATGAAAAAATTGGGACCCGAATCCCTCTAGAAAACTTTTTAAACCCATTTAAAGATGCTTGAAAATCTCGTTTTATCTGCGAGGTACCACGTTAACAAACGTTCGAACAAATAAAATATGAAACATTGGCGCAGTGGGTAGCGCTTCCGGCTACAATTTTTCGTTCGCAAGCAGAGATGCACGCTGGCCCAAATTTTTTGGGCCGGCCCGGCCCGGCCCGCAGTTTTAGGGCCCTTGAATTTTGGGCCCGACCGGCCCGGACCCTCGAATTTTGGGCCCGGACGGCCCGATTTTTTAAAATTTTCCGATTCCAATTTTTAATTCGTCTTTTTCCTAGCGAACCTTTTTTTCTTTTAACTTCCCGTTCAAAAGGCTTCTCATTTATTTTATTCTGAAGCGGAATGCGACTCTCTGAACTGCAAAATTACTCATGATCAATAAGAGTTCAGTCGGTCATGAGCAACAAATTTGCTAAAAATGGGCCCTATCGGGCCCTTGGTTGGGCCCGGCCCGGCCCGGCCCTAGAGGGCCTTGGAAATTTGGGCCCGGCCGGCCCTGGCACGCGGCCCGGGCCGGCCCGGGCCGCGTGCATCTCTGTTCGCAAGTTCAATGCCCCAGAGGGCAAAATTGTTTTGCCACTTTTATAAAAGGCTTTTGAGGTCCTTGAGTTATTTTATGTACTTTCTATGGTTATCTATTTGCATACAGACATTGTGAAGTGCGAGGATCAAAATAAAATATTTGTTTTGGGCTGTATGCATGTGCGTGTATGTGCGTGCCGATGACTTCTGCAAGCGTGCATTCCCTCGCTTTGCCGTCTGGAATGCGGATCGAAACGGTTCTGCGAATGAACAGACTCTGACACGCACTCGTGCATTCCGTGGCGAAAAGAAAATAAGGAGAGTTGTCGCTACACACACATCACTGGGTACGCTGATACATACACATACATATGTATGTACATACGGTCCAAACCAAATATTTTTATTTGGATCCTAGCACTTCACAGAGTCTGTATAGCCATTGAACGTACAGATTTTTTGTTCGCATCTTTTGCTAATTTTATAGAAGTTTTTGAGGTCATGGAGTTCTTTTCCGTACTTTCTATAGTTATCTAATTGAAAGCGGACTTTGTGAAGTGCAAGTAATAATATGTTAAAAAAAAATAATTTTGGGCTGTACACACAGCGCAAATAGTTCCGAACTATTATCACGCTGCGGATAGTTCGGTTTGATTGTTCACCCTGACCGAACTATCATGCCAGCCGGTGATGAACTATTCCGGCCAAGGTGAACTATTGCCAGCTTTTCCGGCAATAGTTCAATTCGGCTTCCTCACTGCTGAACTATTCAGAGGATTTTTAACATTCGAATGACATTTTCCCCACCAATTCCCTTCAATTCTTCTTTCAAATGCTTCCCCGCGGTTTGTATCGTCAACACATTGGTGATTACAGTTAAGATAAATTTATTTTCGCAAATAAAAACGAAAATATTTCATAAAAATTACAGAATAGTCATTTTTAGTCAATCTACAGTAGTCCCAGAATCATAAGACTTACAAGGATAACCGTTTTGTCTAAAAATTTAATAAATAAATTTCACATGTAAGTAGCAAACGAAATTATTTCATAATTATTATACTTTAATTAGTTCTAGTCAATCATTAGTAGTCCTCGAGTCATAAAAATTTCTTAAATGGGAAAAGAGAATAAGAAAAAAAAAACGGGAAGGGGCGACCTATACAAACTGAGGCAAGGCAAAGAAGAAATTAAGGCGAAAGATGGAACTCCTACCAAAAGTGGGCATGCATCGTATCTCTCCACGACGATGCATCCCATGGCTGCGCGCACAAAGGTCAGGATGTTGTCGGTGAGGGGAGCGCTGCCCGTGATCATCAGCTTCACTCGGCCTCCCATTCCTTCGCGGATATTCTTGAACACGATTACACGCGACTTGTTCATTTCAGACATGACCTGCAAGTACATCGAGATTTGTACATTTTAAATACTGTTTGTAAGTCAGCTATCGTATTCTATCTCAAACCCTCCTCTAATTGTAAGAATTTCTCGATCATCTCTAACCTTATCGTAGAGCCTGTTGAGGACTCGAGGGACGACAGGGAGTACGGTAGGCCTGAACT
The DNA here is from genome assembly GCA_945643635.1 of Allodiplogaster sudhausi. Classification (NCBI taxonomy): domain Eukaryota; kingdom Metazoa; phylum Nematoda; class Chromadorea; order Rhabditida; family Diplogasteridae; genus Allodiplogaster; species Allodiplogaster sudhausi. Next base: position 3,537,412 of record CALZFC010000001.1, on the reverse strand, counting down.
CCTTGATGTCGTAGGCGAGTCCGCGAATATCTCCGCGGTAGAAGCCGGCGCGGGCGCCGACCATGAAACACACGGCCTCCACGAGCCTCTCCAGCATGTGAGCCAGCGGCAGGAAAGATTACATCAAGTCCTGCAAAAGATGCAAACTCCATTATGGCTGCTATTCCATTCGATAACAAACGCACCACTCTAATATATTTTTTTGGGTTTCTTTCAAAATGTAAACATGGGAGCAAAAGAACTTAGGAATAGTACCCACTTGGAATGACGATAAGACATGGCCATGAAACATCAGAAATAATAAAGTACCGTGTCAACAGCTCCGGACTGCTTGAAGTTCATGACTAAGGATGCATCATCTATCCCCACGCGAGCCACTTGCTTGGTTTTATGGTGGAAGTGCATTCGAAAACCACTGCTCAGCATCAGGCACGATGAATGCTTTTTCCGTCTTTTTTAATATTAAGTACAAAAGCAAACAATTCGCCCACCTCTCAGAAAATTGTGCAACTCTTGCGCGAGTGTCCCTGTCCTGGTGAAGATGAGTGTCCTGGTGAATCCCGCAGACAAGGGATTCAGACGATGGCAGTATATTGTAAACTAGAAAAAGAAAACGCAAAAAGAATATTTGTTCATAAACAGAACACAATTTGTGTTCAAAGCTTTTCACATAAAAAATTCATACACGGAGTAAAAATGTGCAAGACTTCCTACGAACTCAAAATCAAATGCAAGACTAGTCTACTACTCTAAAAATAAAATGTAGAAGTAATTTGATTAAAGAAAAGTAAAAATCACATAAAAATGATTCCGTACCTTTAGGCACTTGTTGCGTGACGCGGCTGAAGAAAAGACAGTTAACTCCTGAAAGTAAACAACGATTACCAAAGTCTATTTAAAAAAAATTTAATTAAGAAAACCATTCAACTTCAGGTGCCTTATTTTTTTTAGATTATCGAACACTAGGGCTAGGAATTCTGTTAAATATGAAAGGAGGACTTCTAGTGTTTAAGAACATATTTAAGAAAAAGATGCTTGAGGAACCGCTTCAATCCATCAAACGGTTGTCACAATTTGATATTGATTAAAAAGAAAAAAAACACCATGCTGTGTACCTTAAGAAGAATGTCGATGTCACTAGCTGCCACGAGGAGAAAGAGAAGACACCGCACTCCTGAAAGCAAGCAATGCTTACAATTGGGCTTTATCAATTGGGCTTTAATTCGGGAAACGAAGAAGAAAAAAAACACACGGAATTTGACAAAATCTAACAAATTTCGGATCTTTTTTAAACGAACTCAAGTTGACATTCCTATTAAGAATAAAATAAAACTCAAAATTACATCAAAAATGAGTGTACTCATAAACGAGTACACCTTGTATATCATGAGCCCTAAGAACAGGATATCTCTAAAATATTAAGAAATAAGTGAGTCATAACGTATTCAGAACCTTTTCACGAAAGAGTGGCGATCACCGAAGAGAGGAGACGCGAGGCTCACTCGATGCCGAGACTGGCCTGTAATCATGTATGAAAAAATGACTCCGCTCACAGACAGTATTCTAAGAATAAAACTATTCACTTAAAAAATCATTCACGGCGGTAATTTTTTAACACCCGATGTAAGAATGTACGACAAAACTAAAAATGAGTGCTACACTACATTTGTTTAGCTCTTAAAATAAAATAAAATATATATATACACAAGCAAAAAGAACTTCGACAACTTCTCCCCAACTCCTTGAACTTACAGTACTTATAAAGATAGAACACAGTCGGCTTACGGTAACAACAAATCCCCTTGTACTACAGTAATAAAACAATTAAGCTGCATGAACCCACATTAGAACAGCGTAGGCCGAAAGAAAAATCCATTCCCTTCATACACCCACACAAAAATCAGTGAGAATTTAGCATAATATGAGTAGTTTTTTTCTGACTTTCCTTCTTAACTGTCCAGGCGAGAGCTTCTCGCCGTGGCAGAGGGCGCGCCTCTCTTCAAGCGCTGCAGCCGCACGAACACTTTTTGCCGGCAAAGAATAGGACAATGACTAAAAACTAATAAAATTCTCAGACAAATTTAGAAAAAGAACTATGAAAAATAAAGAATTTTGGCACATTTACGGAGATGTATAGTTATTTTAACAAACAGTGACCTCAGTAATCGTCCATAATGAACAATTGTATCTAACATTAACAAGAAAAGAGAGAAATGAGAATGAAAGATCGAGAAACCTCGAAAAAAAGATGACCGGTCGAGCCGACAGCAAGCAAGCAACGTGGTTCGCGCCAGAACGAGATGGCTCACACGACGCGGAAACTGACAGCCTGTAATGAACAAATTGGCCAAATCAAAGTATTGAAAATTAAAAGTGAAAAACAACGTATCAACATGAAATATTCACACTTGAAAACGTAAGCTGAGTAAAGCTTGGCGAAAATATAAATTCAAAATTCGCGCTCGCGTGCTCGCCTGCGCATCATTGCGCGATACTCAGTATGAGCCAGCGAGCGCACAACTTACACTTTTTGACGCGCTTTCTTCTTTTTTTTTTGTTCTTCGGCTTTGTATTTAATTTGAATGTAATGAATCAACATACTTGTTATTTTAAACTTGTTTTAGTGGCGACTTCACTGAAGGCGTCGGCAGCGCCTCTGCGGCGCCAAGGAACGCGAGGGAACAAATCTGGGGTCTGTTTGTGTTGTTTTTCTATTCTGTTTCATTCTCTTTTTTTTGCTTATATTAACGCGAACACTTAAACGGTTTGGGGCAATGCCCCTGATGCCTCGAATTCTTGTTTTTTCCCGCATTTTATGAACTAATACCGCTAGGTTTTGGTAGAAATCCCCTTGATATATTTTGCCTATTATATTCCAAATGTTGAACAAAGCTTCCTCTAGTTGTTTGCGCAATTTATTTATTTATATTTTGTTATGTTTATATGAAATAGAGTGTTAATAGTATCCTTAACATTCTACTTTAAAGGAGTAGCGGCGAGCACCCGGCCCTCCCCGATGCGCGCAGCACCATCGAAAAGACACGACGATGGCCGCCGTGAAGGCTGCCTTCGAAGAGCACGAGGGCATCCCGACCGACGAGCAGTGGCTCGTCATTGCTGGTTTGTCTTGAGTACTATCTTATGTTTTGTCATTTTGCGCCTTCTACTCTTTTAACCACTGCTTTGTTGAGTAAGCAAGGAGTTGTTTTTCTCTATATTGTGCAATATAAAACTCTTTTTTAACATCTTTCCTCATATTTCAGCCATATTATTGGGCAGTGCTTCTTTATATCTTTCAATGTTCTTTCATTTTACTTTCCTAATTGTCGTCACAATGACGTCTTAATAATTAATCGATTTAAGGCGAGCAGCTCGAGTCTCCAAGCAGGCCACCGTCCATCTCTCGCTACGCCTTGAAGGAGGTCAGCTCATGACCATGCATTTGCTGTTTATTATTTTTCTTTTATGCAATGTGTTACGTATGAACCTGAATTTCTTTTATTTCTAACTGAACTTCTTAAGAGTTTCTTTAAGCTTAAATAACTCAGCATCTTTCCTAGCTCGTGATGAGTTTTACCTTCTCGTTTGCCTTTCGGCGAATTCAAACTTCTTTTTATAGCATTCATTTTATATTTTCACTAATGTGAATTCTAAAAACAATTCCTCTCCTCAGGAATCATCGAGACGAACCAAAAAGTTCTTTATCTTCTCTGTCCCCGGTGCTTTAGAAGCACGTCTCACTCCTTTGCTCTCCCCTCAAGTCATCATTGGGAGATTATAATGCCCCTCCTATCTCTCATTTTATTGTGCATTATAATTTTATCCATTATATAATTCGCTTCAGTTCGTTCATTCCATTCACCCAGCCTAACCTTTCACTTTCCTGCAGGTTCCTGAGACGCTGACCGGCAAGACCATCACTCTGGAGGTCGAGGTGGCTGTCACCGTCGAGAACGTCAAGGCCAAGATCCAGTACAAGGAGGGCATCCCACCCTACCAGCAGCGCCTGATCATCGCTGGTTTGTTTACGAACTAATGAAATGCTTAAATAAGATGTTCAATTTTAGTATTATAATCTATGTTTAAATGTTCTTGATTGGCTTCTTACAGGCAAGCAGCTGGAGGATGGCCGCACCCTCGCGGAGTACAACATCCAGAGGGAATCAACCCTCCTCCTCGTTCTCCGTCTTCGCGGTGGAATGAAGATCTTCGCGAAGACGCTGACCGGCAAGACCATCACTCTGGAAGTGGAGGCGGCTGACACCAGCTACAGCTGCGACTTCCACTCTTCCCCAGCCGCCCCTTCCCTCTCTCTCTCTCTCCCTCTCCCTCTCTCTCTCCTTCCCTCCCCCCCTCCCTCTCTCCCTCCCTCCTTCCCTCCCTCCCTCCCTCCCTCCCTCCCTTTGTCTCATAATGTTGTGTGGCCCAGTAATGGTTGTTCTATGCCCGTTTATATTGTTGTACACTGATTGTCTAGTGATAAATACTGTTCAAACGAAATTGGCAGTGCTTTAATTGCTTTTTATCGGCTGCTGGAATGAAAGAAAGATAAAGGGGCAGTGTAGGGTGGATGAAAGGTGGGGGGGGGGGCATTGGAAAGCAGAGAGAAGGAGGGGGGGGGGGGGGGGGAGGGCGGGCCCGCTGACAGGGTTGGGTGCCTGGTGACCGTAATAGCTCGGCCATGCCGAGCTATCGCGGAATACTATTTAGTTCCTATTAGATGAGCTATCGATAGAAGCGTGAGGGTGAACTATTTGGTTCATGTCGGAATTGAAAACAATATAGTTCTGCTTGATAGTTCGGCCTTGTTATACTATCTGCGCTGTGTGTATATTATCTTTTTCCGATCATGGATCATCGACCGAAAGTAATAATTTCTTTTTTAAAGCGCAAAAACGATGGTCTTGGTCCCGTCGGATCGGAAAGTAAAACGAAAAGGCGTTGGCCTATGTCACCGTCAGCCTAAAATGTGGACACACAATCAAAGCAATTTTTTTTGTTGATAATTGCACTTCACAAAGTCCGTATTCAAATAGAAAACCATAGCAAGTATAGAAAAGAACTCCACGACCTCAAAAATTTACATAAAATTTGCAAGGCTCCAATGGGGATTGAACTTGCAACAGAAAAATTGAAGGCGGAAGCGCTACCAACTGCGCCAACCTTCCATGTTTTAAGCATTGGAACGTTTTGTAACGTGGCATATTACAGATAAAACGAGAATTTCAGGCATCTTTAAATGGGTATAAAAAGTTTTCTAGAGGGATTCGGGTCCCAATTTTTTCATTCCGAACCATCCAATGTGATGCTCTATCCATATGCAAAATATCAGAATTTTTATAATTTAGGGTTTCTGATAGTTCCCTGGTTAACTTTATTTACGGCATGAGCAAATAATTCAGCACGTGGTAGATAAGATAGCATAAATTATTAAAAGTAAAGAATTATATTTGCACATTGAATGTAGAAATAAAGAGAAAAGAATTCAGGAACGAGATAGATGGCTAGGAGAAGATAGTTGACCGGAGGAAAGATGTATGTAAATACATACTATATTTACGTATGTCCATATCCAGCAATGATATTTATTACATATGTATACACATTTTAACCTTTTGTTTTTTCTCTCGCGATTGAATTTCTCCCCTGCATTTAAATTTTCAGATTTCTTTATACCAAAAGGGCAGCATTCCCTCTCTATTTTTCATCTCTCACTCTATCTTTGATTCACACGCTCTTTTCTCCGCCAATTACAAGCTTCGTTGTCAGATAGTCTTCTCCGAATTCATTTCAAGAAAAAAAAAAGCATTTATTTTGCAGAGTAAGTCGTCTGCCTGCGTATACCAGGCCCTTTCTTCCCTCGCGTCACATACACTGATGTCGAGATTCTCGAGAAGAGTATACCTCCTGGATCCATTCGAGATACACGAGCTGAGGTATTAGACTATTTGAAGCACTACTGGAGAAGGGTTCGACTAGAGGGAAGGGTATTATGTTCAATAAAATTATCGTGGGGCTACTATTTGAAGGGGTTCTAATAAGGGTACTAGTAAATAAAAGGCGGTGTTTGTACCCTTGTCTCCCTCCACGTTCGTATGCACGCGGAGGGAGATTTACATTTTTCAGATACTGTACTCCAACATTTTCTACGCTATTTCTCTCCACTTTTCTGTATTACAGGAGAGCCCGCACGGGAAACAGGCTCGCCACCAGCCAAGATGTCAGTCGAATGAGAAGAATAGATGAGAGATGGTGTCTGTACCGTCCCGTCCGTGAACATCATCCCCTGTTTAGCCGCGAAAATTGAGTCCATGCCTCAATTCTGCACACGGCTGAACGATTTCGTGGCCATCAACACGATGCCAGAAGCTGACAGGCTCAGAATGCTGCCGTCTCTTCTGCCGGAAGAACAGGAAAACGGACCAGAGCGATCTACAACATCAACAAACAGGATCTCCACCTCCTTTCCGAAGACCCGATACCCCTCGCAGCGGAGCGCCACACTCCGAGGCCAGAATATCATCGCGAGATTCGTAGGAGAGGACGTCCTTATGATCTCGAGGTGCCGAGCGGTATACGCCCAGATATTAAGCCGAACCAAGACGGCGAATGGGACGTGCACGGCACTTACTCAGATCAAGACGAAGGACGACGAACTATACTTCGCAATTCAATGCAAAAACCGCGACGTCATCTACAGACATAACCATCCATTTCCTGCGACAAGTTGGCGCACGCCAGGAGGAGGAGACCGCGCCGGAGGACCCCACCCCTCGGGCGTAACCCCGCCACACGACAACTGAGTGGCAAAGGACCGCCACGCCGGACGTTGGAAGGCTGAGGGAAGAAGTGAGCCGCCTAAACCAAGAGCTCCTGGCGGCGAGGGAGCGCGTGCGACAACTAGAGCAAAGACTCCGCGAAGAAGAGCGGCATCCACACGAGCCATACCAGCGCCCCTCTTAAGCGGTGACATGCAAATCTGAGTATAAAATATAAAAGTATAATAAAGTTGTAAATCCTAATAAAAGTGAAATTTATGTCACGTTGAGATTCGTTTGAAATTCTCGTTAAAAACAGCAACAGGATTAAAATGATAGAAGTACATAATAGTCAAAAAAAATGAGAGAGAAAAGCGAAGATAAATTAGAGATCGAAAAAAAAACATTGTGAGTACGGTAGGACGGAAGAAGATATTGATTGACTGGTAGCTAATTGAGAGGAATAAGGTTATTTGAGCACTCGAATCGGTAGTGGCGGGTGACAGTTAGTTGCTGTGGACGACTTGCGCCGAAGATGAGATGGTGATAGGTGGCAGAAAAGGCGAGGCGGAGAGACATCAGGAGAGAGCAACCGGCGGAGAGAGAGAGACAGGGACGGTATCTGAGAGAGGAGAGGAATTGTCAAAAATAGAGAGAGAGGGAGAGCAAAGGGTAGAGAGAATCAGAAAGGGGGATAAAGAGAGCGTGTAAAATAAAACGAATGAAAAGGAGGGAGAGAATTGATATCACGGAGCCGACTAACGCCTCGAAACCGCTGAGACGGATTTTCCATTAAGTGCCCGCAACGCGCCCCAACTAAGTGGCGCACGCGACGCGTCAAGCGAGATGAGTGACGCGTTGCGTGTCAGCGCGCTTCCCTCAACCACCACTGTCGGATAGCCGACGACATGGAGAGTGCTCTTGATTCAAGGATATGCCTGAAAATGGATCGTTGAGATGGAAAAGTTGCAATGCAAATCTCGAAAAAAAATAAAGTAAAAAAATACCGTAAATATGACGTTAAATTCGTCGTTCGGCAGATTCCGGACGCCTTTGCGACTCGCTGAGAGCCAGTGCCACCTATGTACATACACTAGCTCACGCGACTAATTGACAGAGAGAGAGAGAGAGAGAGAGAGAGAGAGAGAAAGATATAGAGAGAGAGGAGAGGGAGATATCCGTAGTAAGAGAGAAAGAGTGAAGATGTGCCTTCTTCGTAATATGAAGTAATGCAAAGAGGAAAAGCGAGAGAGAGAGAGTATCAGAGAGAGAGAGAGAGAGATAGAAAGAGGAGTTTCAGAAAATATAAAATAGTTATACGAACCATATGCCTCGATGACTGGCCTATACGAGTAGAGAAGCATGAGATCGATGATGAAGAGTTCGATCAATATCACCACAATGCAACCCAATGCAGTCAGCGGACAAGCCATGCATTTCATTAGTTCCCTACGGCTGTTGTGGGTAGTGAGCCTTAAACTCGAGAAACTACATTCTCCATTTGTTTTTATTTAGTTATAAGTTGACACAAAAGTTGAAAGTGGCATCTACCGCGTAGAGGGAAATAAGAGAAAGAGAGAGAGAGAGCGAGAGAGAGAGAGAGAGAGCAAACATTTATTTTTCTTTAAAAAAAATTTATTGGTGCAAGTGTGTGTGCATGTGGATAACCAAAGGGATTTGCAAAACCAAAAAAAGAAAGATGAGTAAATAAACGAGTTTTGCATATATAGTGAACGAACGTGAAAATCAATTCTTGTTGAGGGGGCTCTTCTGGCTGTTCGTTGGAGTGAGAAGACGGTAGCGCGGGCGTCTGAGATTCTTTTGGTAGCCCTTGGAGAGCAGCGCGCAGCTTTCGCGCTACCGAACTGGCCTTGCCATAGATCTGTTCCATAGCTCGTTCCATGGATTTGGCCTAGAAAGGGCAAGAAGCTGCTCAAATGACTGAACTTTGGCTACACAATCCGATAGTGCAAATTCGCGCAGCAAACGAAGCAAAAATCTCACCCCTCGGGTAATTCTTTCATATTTACTGTATTGTTTCTTATATATTTTTTTTTATTAATTAAGAGAAATAATACAGTAAATATGGCTTCTACCGAGAATGAAAGAGCAGGTTAGGCTTTCTTTTTCTTCTTCTTCTACTAAATATACACCTTGTAAGAAGCACTAATGGATTCATACTATCAATAAAAGCAACAAGTGTACATACATATAGATAGAAGTAAATATTATGCATCCGACTGGCCACCATTGCCTCGTCTGGCAAGGTCATTGTGTTTGTCGTACGGCAAGAAATCTCACCTCTCACCTCTCAGCCAAATCTCCACGTCACGTGCCCATTAATGAGGCTAATGAGCCGATGAGGCGATGATTGATGCCCTCCCCCCTTCCCCCAAAGCAGCCGTGAGATCGTAGCGGAAAAGTATTGAGCCGGAGCGAGCGAGAGTTAGCATCCGACGGGCTCGCCCAAAATATATGGTCCCGTTATTGCCTCTCTGCTAACAACGTGTGCCTAATCTGGCAGTCCAAAGTGATTCAGTCTCTCAATGTTCCCCTTCTCTCTTTCGTTTGCAAATACTTTTTAGTTTGATTGTCATTCTTGCACGAATATCTCATCATCTTATCGTTTAATTTTTATTTAAGAGTTAGAAGCCTTTATTAAGAATTAATAACTATTACATTCATTGAGGACAAAGTGAACTATTATATATAAATAGGTGAAATGGAAAAGAACCGAATGAAATAAGCCATCAAAAAATAGTTACTTACAAGAAAAAATAATGACTCCCGAGAAAAAAAGATACATATATGTATGTATGCTGTTGCGAATATTCTCAGAGAGAAGCTTCAACACCTTGACGTTTCCAACTCAATATCGTACGAAGGGATTTTAGTCGCTTCTCCGCGGTCGAAGAAATACCCTGAGGGCTTAAAGCGCCCCGATTTGCACTTCTGGAACAATTAAGATAGTCACCATGTAATTAAGACCAATTAAGATAATCTCTTATTAAGGCTTTACAATAAATTAAATGTAAAATATTTGGCTGCTAATTTTTGTTGCCGTAGAGGTTTTTCGAGAAAGAATGATTTCTCTAACCTGTCCCTTTTCGGTGCAGTTATGAGTTATAATGAAGTAGACCTGTGGAAAGCACTTTTTGGATTAAAAAAAAAAGAGTTTTTTGGCTTAAAGGAGGTCGAAAAATTATGTGAGATTGTAAGTTGCACTCTCATATTATTTTCACGCAGCGACCTGCAAAAGACCACGCGAGAACAGAGATGGAAACTGGCAGAACTTTTTTGGTTCTGGTCGGCCCTTCGGGTCCAAAATTTCGGCCCGACCCGGCCCGCAATTTTCGGGCAATTCAATTTTTTGTTGAGCCCTATTTTTTTACATGTCGGATTCCTACTTCTAATTCGTCTTTCCATGATAAAATTTTTTTTACATTTTAATTTATTGTTCACAAAGCATTGAAAAGCGGAATAAAAAAAAGAAAAAAAAAGAAGAGAAATAAAAGGATTACTGAGCACGTTGAAGATATCGAAGGAGACGCCAGGCGCCGGTTTATTGTGGCAGAGCATCTTTCCTTAAATTCACATTACTATTCTGTATTAAATATTCGTTTCCTTCTATCTAATACATACTTGTTTCCTCCTATTTATTTGATATTTGTTTATTTCTATCTATTAAATATTTGCTGTTTCCTTCTATCTATTAAATATTTGTCTCATTCTATCTATAACATATTTGTTTCCTTCTATCTATTAAATATTTGTTTAATTCTATCTATTAAATATTTATTTCCTTCTTCTATTCCATTGTACGCATATACATACATAGTATGAAATTGCAATTGTTCTGGACAAAGTAGAATTAGTAAATCTCTTGCGAAGAAGTCGACTGATTCTGAAAACGAAGTGGCAAGAGGAGTCGATAGCGAACCTCGAATGGTTATATTCTGCTTTTCACGAAGGAATTTCGCGCCCATGACGTCACTTTCGAAGCCATACTTGCCGTCAAGAACACGCCAGTCAAGGCATGTGAGAAGAAGCATCAGCGAAACGAGCAGATCTCTCATTTATTCACCGAAAAAATAGTTACGATTGTACATTTGGAATCGTAACATTTACATAAGAATAGTTACGTAACACAACTTTAGTTATTTGAAGCAAAGCATTACTTTTCTTTTGTAATTACTCACGGACGTACATACAAGTTGTCTTTTTGATTTAGTTTTTAGGTTTTGAACATGAAAAAAACTGACTATTTTCATCCTCCCATCTCTCTTATTGTGCAACTAAAAGACTGGTCTTCAATCAAGAACTTCTCACTTCCCGGATTCTGCTCGTTTTCTCGAACACGACGAACTGCTCAAAGCACAGTCGACTGTCTCTCCTCAACAAAATACAGCTCTTCGACAAATTCAGAATGGTTCGTCCGTGAGCTCAGCATCCTCACGGCTGACTACTTCTCGCTAGACGACTGCTACTGCCTGCTTCGCTGCGAATGCTGTAGATTCCATTACTTCGGCGCCCCTTCTATTCGCGGGCACTTCAAAGTTTTGCGATAAACCCCAGTGCACCAAGGACAGCTTCCATCTTCGGCACTTTCCGTGCTCCATCAACAACCTCTCCTCGTGCTTCCGAATCAGAGAATGATACCCATTCAAGCATGGAGCTTCAGCACCAGGAACCACTACAGTACCCACGGGGCCGCTGCGAAGGCAGCTTCTATCAGCAGCACAGATTTCGTGCACATACTCGGCAGAGTCGTCGTCTCCTCCACTGAAGCTGCCACACTATTGGCACTTTGCCAATTCCAACCAGAGTCGACTTCGGACGGCATTCGTCTTTCCGTAGGAGAGCTAATCATAACCAACTATCGCGTACTCATCGTCTTCTCCACTGAAGCTACCGTTGCCGGAGAGAAGTCTTCTGCATCTCGCGTCTGTGAAGAACGCCCATTTTGTGAGAGACACTCGTCAGTTGACAGTGAAAGGTAGAGAGGGAGAAAAAAGGGAAGGAGAGAGGAAGGGAGAGAGAAAACGAAAGAGAGCCAGAGGGAGATAGAAATGAAGAGGGGGAGAGAAGTGGAGAGTGAACGGAAGGCACAGTAAGATGGTGATTAGGACGAGCAAAGATGTTGAAAATCAGCTAGATTGCCGATCGAGAAAGGATTCAGGGAGAGGCAAGATATTGTATTAAAGATAAAATCGCTACTACACAATCACTTATTCTCTTTTGCCCAATTTTTTCCTCATTCATCAATGTAAACAATTAACGATCCAATTACTTTCTCAGCATTTATCGCCCGCACGGAATCAGAAAGGGACTTGTGCGAGAGAAATTGCGACGTCGCCAGTCATCTCTCTTCTTCTGCTCACTCCTTGCCGCGTTTCGCTGTGCCATCTGGAGGAGAAAAAGCTGGTTTTCTTATTTTTAATTTATAAAAAATTTTTGTGCTTAAATAGCTCTCGTAAACGAATTATCTGCGTTGAATATTATTTCCAAATTGGTCGCGAGCGCCTTAACACTGCCGGAACTCACCGTCCATGCACTTGAACGTCTTCGCCGATTGCGACTGATGTGTGTATGCTGCATTCGCGAGGAGAGCGGCCTTCTCCTCCGGACTAAGCTCCTAAAAAAATGAGAAAAATTCAAAATTTAAGAATCTCTTTTTTTAAAGCTTTTCGCACTCAAATAGTATGTAAAAACAATATAGTGTTATGCAAATTTTTTAAGCAAGTCGCAATGACATTATAATAGTGTATGGCTGACCTTGAGGAGATCATCATTCTTCTTTTCGGACTTGCACTGCTCGTAGAGGTCGTTCCCATCGTTGTGTGTTTCCTCCAGCTTTGCGCCCTTTGCCGGCTGCTCGTCGCAATAAAATGATATCAGTTTATTCTACGTTTTAATTATCTTCATTAATTTGCGTTTATTAATAATTTCACTTTTGCATTCATTTATAATAATTTTGCATCGATTTTAAGCTCAAAATTTCCTTCCTGTTCTTTACATCATTCTTTTCTTCCTCCTTCTTCTCCTTGTTCATTCCTTCCTCCTTCTTCACTTCCTTTTTCTCCTTTCCTTCATCCGATTCGCAAACGCAGTGGATTCGCATCACACCCGCTGGCTGGACTTCCTTCCAAATCTGGGGGAAACAATTTCTTTTTCACACCTTTTGCTTCACTAAATCACAAGTGTACATTCACCTTTTAAAATGCAAATTCATGCATTTTCCCTCTCACTCTCTGTCCCGAACAATGTTTTGAGTTGATGCGAGCTTACAATTAAGCTTAGAAACCAATTGTTCCTCGGTCAGCTCCTCCTAAATCTTTTGCTACCTCAGAGGCCTTCTTGGCGGCGGCCGCCTCAGGGATGTCCGCGTGGTAGAAGGCGACGAAGCGAGTCGAAGCCTCCTCCGGCGTGCCGCGGAAGTAGATGCGGATGTTTATCTGAAATCTGTATATAAGTATGTATATAATAATAATAATAATAATAATAATCCAACTTGTTAACCATGTTCATGTCTTATCATATTTGAAGATTAAAATGGTTCTAAAATACCTTGGCCCCGGCCGCGAGAATGTCAACGGCTTTGCTGACATAAAAGAGCTTCTGGTTCGTCACCTTCACCTTAAATTCTGGGAATCAGAAAGTACATGCGTACTCTTACGCTTTGTAATGCGTATGTGACATATTAATTCATAATTTTTTCGTTCAAATAGATGCTGAGAATATATATAGATAATATGTATGCAAATGTATATTATTTCTTTTGAAATAATTTACATTACAATCACTAATCTTTGCGTGTTTCTGCAAGAAATGAATGGGTTGGAATTGTTTGTCGACCTTAAAGACGACTTTCTTGTCCGTGTTGTTCTCGATGACCCTCGTCGCGAGGCAATGTTTACCCTCGCGCTTGAAGACAATCGGCCCGCTCGGCTCAATGGGCAGCTGGAAGAGTTAGGATTAAAGTTAAAACTAAACGTAAGGTTAATATTTATATCACTATGTTTAAATTTAAGATGGATAACTGCTACTAGAACAAACATTAAAAGTGAAGACATACCTTGAAATTCGGTTCGCCCGGTTTGTTTGGCTTCACGCCGTTCTTGTGCTGCTCAGCTGTTGACTCCATGATGAATGGAAGCCCTGAAATATTGCAGGATTAGTCCTCTGTTTTATTTATTTTGTCTATTAACGGAGAAACGGAAAAGCAGCCAACCTCTCGCGGTATCCGGTGAAGAAATGAATGATGGTTTGCATCGGAATTCTGCTTATATACAAAACTGGAAGCTGCACTTCTAATGTGCTTTCTGAACTCTTTTTGTTTCGCATGGAAAAATCTTTAAAATCCTCTTCGATGAGTCCACTATAGGAATAGAAAACGGAACCAGAACGAGCTATTCTTTAGTCGTTTCGCAGGAATGCATAACGACGACTTCAACGACCACCTCGACGACCACAACATCAACAACTACATCGACTTCGACTTCAACGACCACCTCGACGACCACAACATCAACAAATACATCGACTTCGACTTCAACGACCACCTCGACGACCACAACATCAACAACTACATCGACTTCCACTTCAACGACCACCTCGACGACCACAACATCAACAACAACATCGACTTCGACTTCAACGACCACCTCGACGACCACAACATCAACAACTACATCGACTTCGACTTCAACGACCACCTCGACGACCACAACATCAACAACTACATCGACTTCGACTTCAACGACCACCTCGACGACCACAACATCAACAACTACATCGACTTCGACTTCAACGACCACCTCGACGACCACAACATCAACAACTACATCGACTTCGACTTCAACGACCACCTCGACGACCACAACATCAACAACTACATCGACTTCGACTTCAACGACCACCTCGACGACCACAGCATCAACAACTACATCGACTTCGACTTCAACGAACACCTCGACGACCACAACATCAACAACTACATCGACTTCCACATCAACGCCCGCCACCTCGACTTATACGACCACGGCGACTACATCTTCATCGCAACTAACAACGACAATGTAAAACTTTGAATATCTTTAATGATCTCAATGAAAATCGTAAAGACCAAAGTTGTCCAGCATGGCATTATTGTGATAATGTTCCAATAAATCTATAATATTAAAAAAAAATTTGTCGATTTATTTACACTGATATAGAACATTTTGACGTGAGCATCATCTAATTTTTTTAAAGAAGTTTGCCAATGACATCGAAAACTCCCATCAACAGCAGCACTCATAGATCCAGCAAAAAAAATCACAGTCTATGGCCACTGCTTCTACTCAGTCAAACACCATAGTAACTTCGACTTGTTCTTCAGTAATAACAACGTAATTGAAAATTGACTTAGATTATTATGTGGAATGAAGATCAAAATTTAAGTACTAGATTAATTCTCTCTTTATAAACATTTTAAGATTAGCCTTGTTCTGTGATATGACGACTATCAATCAACATTAAATTAACAACCACCGACAACTAACACAGAGGACCCATGCGCGGACAGCATAGAATCGCAAGCGGACATCTCGTTTCGAATGTGTCAGTTTGGAATGGAGAGTGAAAATGGCCATAATCATCAGATACTCTCGGGGCACTGGTTAAGGAAGGAAGAAAAAAAGAGATTTCAATGCAGTTGCCAGACTAAAGATTCGCTTGCCATCTGCGAAGTGAAGTGGTCGATGGAAGTCGCTCATGGCGTTTGCTCTGCCAATTACACAGGACCAACTTGTGGCAATTCTTTTCGTCAGTCGCTCATTTGAGCAACCACACAACTTTGCAATCAACAATTCTTATCTTCAGCTCATGAATCTCTTGGACGTCTAACGAATATTTTTGGAAATAATTCGCTCGAAAATGTGCTTGAGTTCCCTTGATATGAGCTTACCATTAGCAACCCGTCATTATATGTACATATGTAGTTGTTGTTGGCTGTGAAAATAGATGTGATTGCTGGAACAAAAAAAAAGCACCCACACGACATTTGCATTTTCAGATGTGGAAGGACTCCCCGGCTGTTTTCTCATCCTTCTCTACCTGCTCTTCCAAGCTTCATCTCTGGTGCCGACCGTCCGAGTCTTACTTAGCTGGCAACTCGAAGACATCATCGCGGACGCTCCTTTTTTTTGGGAGAAACACACGATATGGAGTTCGATTTTCAACAAAATTCGTAATAGAGTGGATTAAAGGAACATATAGCTTTAAGATCTACATTTCAAATGCGTGAAATGGAATCTTCCTCTTTTTCTCTACTTGATCTCTTTCATGCTGGCTCTAGCGGTCTCTCCGTTTTCTCTCTCTCTATTCATGTCTCTTTTTTCTCTCCCTCTCTTGTTCCTTTCTTTGTTACAGGAGAGCCCGCACCTCCCTGTCTAACGGAGCAACCAGAAGATTGCCCTTCTTCGTGCCCTATGGGCGAGAGTCACGTGTACCAGAAGACAAACAACTCCTAACACCAACGAGCGAGGAAAGGAAGACAGTCGGGAGATGCGTATATACATAAAACACCTCGATCGCCTCAGTCACTGCGAACACGAGAATGGCCGCCACCTGCACGAAGATGCACTTTCGCTGGCGGCGGAATGTCACTCACCGACGGAATCGAGGGACCAGGCGATCGCGGCGAAAACAGAGAAGTCGGGCAGTTGCGCAGAGAAGCAGCACATCTGACGAGGGAGCTAAGAATATTCCTCGATAGGATACGTTTCTTGGCAAAGAAGGGCGAACGGAGAGACGAACTAACACGGAGGGAACACGCATTCCCCCTCTTGCCAAGCGGAGCTCCAACACCCACCACAGCTACTCCAACATCTCATTCCGCGACGCAGACTAAGACACAGCTATGTCAGCCCCGAAACATCGCATCCTCTCCACTGTCCACAAGACGAGATGGCTGCCCTCGCAAAGCAGGAGGACGTCAACAGCAACATGAAACATGTTGACTCTGTTTTCTTTGTCGCTTTATTTTAGTTTAAAATCTGTATAATTATATAATGGCAGGCAAATGTATTTATAGCTAGACCCTTTCTACTGCACCAGCTATAAACTTCGTCGATGTCATAGAAACATGTATACAAAATCAACCGGTCCAAAGAATTCACCACCGAAAACCCCAAAATACAGCATTCGTTTACATTATTTTCTACTTGAAAAAATATGAACTCTCTCTAATTACATATCATTTTTCAGAAACATTTATCGCCAATTGAGCAGAGTGGCAGCTGGGGTATCCGAAAGGTCAAGAGGGGAAGGACGAAACTAGACTCCTTGACGTCAGCGGTGGACCACCACCTTGGACTTCAAGATTGGCGGTTCGGGGGCCACCTCATTAGTGCACACTGGGCAGCTGAAATTGCTCTTCCATACATAGAGAGTTTGAGAGAGAGAGGGACAGAGAGCGAGAGAGGGAGCGACAGAGAACGAGGGTGCGACACAGAGAGAGTAAGAGATTGAGAAAAGAGGGATACAGAGCGTGAGTGAGAAAGAGAGAGAGAGAGAGAGAGAGAGAGAGAGAGAGAGAAAGAGATAAGTCCATAAGTATGTACTTGTGCACTGCAAGCTTGGCCTTCCACTTCTTGACGATATCTCGTTTCGCGAGGACCTTCTTGCCGGGGATGTACCCGTTCCTCGCCTGCTTCAACTTCTCCTTGAAGCAGCAGCAGTCGAGCAGCGAGTGGAGGGACTCTTGGAGGTCCTGCAATTTAAATAAAGTCGATAGTGACATATAAACAATCGAACAATAAATATTTTCAAACACTCACCGATGGCCGGAACTTGCCGTTGGAGATCTGGATGCTTCGATCGAGGGCTTGTTGCTGAGCAAAGATAGATACTGTAATAGCAAAGATAGATAGCAAAGATACTGTAATTGCCGTAGACGATCAAACAAACGACGGGCATTCATTTCACCAGAAACATCCGTCGTATCATGAGTGGCTCGTGGCCGACGAGACAGCGGAAGAGGACCATGAGGCTGAAGTCGAGACGAGCCACGTCGGTCTCCGAGTCGGCCACGACCATCACCTTCTTCTTCTCCGGCATGAGCAACTCACTCAGCAACTCGGCCAGAAAGATCTCAAGGAAAGAAATTCGCATTCTTGAATTCGCGATGGCCAATCAGATCTGCTCGAGTGGAAGTGGCCAATTTTCACCGGACGAGTGGGCGTGGTCAATTAGAACTCCACAGGTGGGTGTGGCCAATTAAACTAACCGTGTAGCTGTCCTCTTTGTATAAGTCGACGAAGTGGGCGTAGTTGAAGACCTGCACTTCGCATTTCTTGCCCGAATGCGTGAAGATGCTGATACGCTGAGCGGATCGCGCCGACGTGTCCTTGATGGAGGTTGCGTCCTGAAGGGGGAAAGAACTGGGATGTTTCGTGTCCCAATCGTTCCCACGGCCCACTCGGCTACAAGGGGGTGGTAGTAGATCCAACCTGACAATACAAGGTGAATTCGCCACAGTTCGCCGATGCGAACTCCGGAATCGCGAAGAGAAGATCGACTCCCTCAATATATTTTTTTAATAGCCCAACCCTTTGGCTCATAATGAATCAACTCTTAATCAATTTATATTATCCTCGATCCAATGGAACCTGCGCCTTGGAGAGAAGGATGATGCGTCTCCTCTCCTTCTCGACAACTTTGCGGAGGAAGAGCAAGCAGCTCGTGTCGTTCCCGCCCTCCTCAGCCTGTGAATGCAGAGAGGAAGTTGTCGGGATTAACATGCGGCAGGAATCCATCGAAGATGTCCAAGGTTCCATTCGAGAGCCAAAGAGTGCAAGAAACAGCCAGACCTCCGGCATCTGCACGTACACCCATCTGGAGGGCCGCGTGATGTGCTTCCTGCAACAACAGACATGCCTTCTCCCCTTACGCACGTTTCTTCGTTTCCCAATTAGGCCGGTCAATAACAGGCCATCATTCTATTACAAATAATCGAGATTCTCCTGACGGCTTCTCCGTTTTCTTCGCGTACAACCTGCAGTAGAATCCCGGCGTCTTCACCGTGATCAAACGACGAAGCTGGCCTGTGAATAATTCCATTGTTATTTTGCATAATATTATATAATTATCTATTTTGTACTTGCGTAGTTATAGTTATATAGTCAATTAGCATATGTAAAATTTCTAGTTTTTCGTTTGAATTAATTTTCTCGTTGTGATTTGCATTATTATGAGCGGTGGTCACATGCCAAATGCATCGATAGCAATGCATTGGAATCCGAAATCAATTGATATTCCATGCCTCTTGGGCTCTTGCGTGTAAAGCCGGCGTTTTTAACGGAGGACTTGGACTGTGACGAGCTCGCTTTGCTGACTCTGAGTGGCTGAACCTTCCGACGTTTCGAGACCTCTGGAAGTTACTTGTATGTATTCTTCCTAATTATTCAACTGTGCCTGTTAAGCAAACGCCCATTCTGACTGCGCTTCTTGCGTTGTTGCCTAGAGGCCGACGTTTTGGAGATTCTAGAGATCGTAGTAGAAGTCGCTGGAGTGACTGGCGCCGTCTTGCTCGGAGTGCGCGGTGGCCTCGCGTGTGCCTTCGCTTTCTTTAGTTTCTTGCCATATGTCACCGCCAAGAAGAGCACGGAAGCCAGTGAAATGGCCACGACGAGCTGCAATTCGTCTCGATTTACTGGACGGGAGGGTGGAACTTCCAGCAGATTTTACGAATCTTTTAAAATATAATAAATACGTTTTTTTTTTCAATTTGGAAGACTCCTTTTAGAGTAAATATACCTAAAATACCTAAAAACTGTTTTGAATTCTAAATTGCATTTCTCAGTTATTGGCTTGACGGGTTAGCGGAGCGCCGACCAAGTTTTTGGTAAGAATAATAGAGATTTTCGTTGGAAAATTTCATAATAACACATGATTTTCAATTGGAAATTTTTTTTTGTGAAAAAGTTGAATTGTAGACGACTGACAAATTCCATATCAATTTGCGCTCGCTCGATGAAGACAACTGGCCACGGCCGCCGATGTAAAGTGAAATGAGATGAGAGCTGAATGGCTCTTCATGTTAATCAATCTTTATCAACGTCTTCCCTTACAACCCTTTTTAATTGAACTTTATGAAAGGACACAGAATTTTCGAGTACATTACCATTTCAGAACTACTACAGCGTGCAATAAAAATGCATATTTTGAGTTTTTATGCATACTTTTCTCAAAAATAGCACAAAGTTTATGAAATCTTCAAATTTGCTTATTTATATTATCCGACTACCAGAAATAGATTATTATTTTCGTTGAAAGACAAATGAGAGATAAAGAGAAAAATCAATCACTCAAAATCACCTAGGTTGCACATTTAGGCGTGCTGAACAAAATAATTTATTTTCTTTGATCTTTGGCTTGTTTTTATTGGATAGATGGCTCTACGAGGATGTCGTTCTTGATCTAAGGAACACAGGCCATAAATGCTTGTGCCTATCGTCGCGCAATAAAAATATACTCTTCGTCGCTCACATCCTCGTCTGCTAGCACGAAGAAAGATAAAGAGATGGCCGCCCGCGTACACCAGGAGGAGGATGCCGCGCCGGAGGACCCCACACCCCAGGCGCTACCGCGCCACACACCATCAGGCGGCAAGGGACCGCCATGGCGGCGACGCGGGATGTAGCAAGGCTGAGGGAGGAAGTCAGCCGCCTCCACCGATACCTCTTAGCGGTGAAGGAACACATTCGGCAGCTGGAGAGACGACTTTGCGAAGAAGAGCGATCACACCGCTAAACGGGGACAGGTGTGGACAGGTGGACAGGTGAAGAGCGCCTTGCAGTAAAGATATGCTCTTCGTCGTGTTGCCACACATTCACACATTTCACAAACATTCGGCACCACTAACAAACGGGACGGGAGATAAAGATAATATTTTGTTATGACCGACGGACCGCTCTTGTGTAAAGGGGATGTCACGGCCGGGGAGAAAGCCGAACGGCAAACCGGCTGGCGAGGGCGGACCCGCCCCGTCGGGGCGGTGCCGCCACCGCCAGCAAGACGTTCAGTGTTGGCTAAGCCCAGCTTGGCGGCTGCACCGGCCCTGTCCTTCCCCTCTCACTTTTCTCTTATGTGTATTATTCTGTGAATAGTAGTTGAATAGATAAAGAACTAATGGTAAAACCCCAGTCCCCTCGTCTCCAGCATGCAAGAAAGGTATCAAAGCGGAATTCAAAATTTAAATCAGGTTGAGATTTGTCAGATAAATTCTCGTTCAAAAATCCAATAATAGTTGAAAATGGAGAGGGAAAAAGATATTTAAACGAAGATAAATTAGAGATATGTACATAGATAAAAAAAAAACTTTGTATGCAAAGATATTGATTGATCGGTGATTAATGCTAAGATACAATTGGGCTAACGAATTCAATTCGTTAGTCACGAGTGACATTCAGCTGCTGTGGACGACCCGTGCCTACGATCGGATGATGATATGTGACAGAAAAGTCGAAGTGGAGCGACATCAGGAGAGAGCAGCCGGCGGACGGAGAGAGACAGGGACGGTAGCTGAGAGAGGAGAGGGATGGTCAAAGATAGTGAGCGAGAAATCAAAAGATAGAGAGAATCCAAAAGAGGGAGAGGGAGAGAGAATAGAAGTAAAGAAAACGAGACGAGTGATCGAGGAGCCGACTTACGCCTGGAATCCGCTGAGACGGATTTTGCCATGAAGTTCCGACAGCTCGCCGCGAAAAGGCGCATGCGATGCGTCAAGCGAGATGAGTGACGCGTTGCGTGTCAGCGCGCTTCCCTTTACAGTCACTGTCGGATAGCCGAATAAATGGTAGGTCATCTTGATTCCTGGACATGCCTGAACTGGATTATAGAGATAGGAAAGATGAAATGTATAGTAACGGTCTGACCCAAAATATAGAGCAAATAAGAAAATAAAGTTTAAAAAAAGAAAAAAAATACCGTAAACATGAGGTTAAATTCGTCGTTTGGTAGCAGCTCAATTCCGGTCGCTTTCGCGACTGAGCCATTAAGACCTATGTATGTACAATAGCTCAGGCATATAATTGACACAGAGAAAGAGGGAGAGATCAGTAGGAAGAGAGAAAGACAGAAAGTGTGGTGCCTTCTTTGTAAGAGTGTATAGAGTAGAGAGAGAGAGAGAGAGAGAGAGAGAGAGAGGGAGGGAGGAGTTTTAGAAAATATAAAATAGTAGACATACGGTATGCCGTGATGACCGGATAATACGAGTAAAGAAGCGTGAGATCGAAGGCGCAGGTTTCGATCAGTAACGCGATGAAGCTCAATGCAAAAACCAGCGCACCAGAAAAGCACTCCTTTAGGAACCCCTTTGCCTCCTCCTCATCAGGGTACGGGAGTAATAAATAAGATAGATATCCATTGACTAGTGATTAATGGTGTGGCATAAAAGCGTTCGCGTATTCGACTCGGTAGTCTTGGGTGAAATTCAGCTGATGTGGACGACTCGCGCCGAAGATGGGATGGTGATAGGTGGCAGAGAAGACGAGGCGGAGAGAAATGTGGAGAGAGCAAGCGGCGGAGGGAGAGAGGCAGGGACGGTAGCTGACAATGAGAGTGGAGAGGGATTAAGAGAAAAGAGAGTAAAATAGCAAGAAAGAAAATGAGGGAAGCAGATCAAGAAGCCGACTTACGTCTGGAATCCAGTGAGGTGGATTTTGCCATGAATTACTGGCAGCTCGTCATGAATACGCGACGCGTCAAGAGAGATGAGGGACGCGTTGCGTGTCAGCGCGCTTCCCTCTACCGTCAATGTCCGATAGCCGTAGAACTTTTCGTAAGTGTTCTTTATTCCTGAATATGCCTGAAATGGATGATAGAGATAGAAAAGATGATAATAAGCAGGGTATACTAAAGGATGTGGTCCAAGTAGAGAAAAAAAAAGATAAAACTAAGAATGCCATTAAAAGTACCGTAAATGTGAGATTAATTTCGTCATTCGGCAACTGCTCAATTTCGGACGCATTCGCGACGAGCTGATAGCGAGTGAGATCTACAAGAGCTCACGCAAATAATTGACAAATATATTAAGAGAAAGAGAGAAAAAGAGTGTGAAAAGGAGTGATACAGAGAGGAAGGGTGAGTCAATGAATAGAGAATCAGAGATATAGTAGTGAGAGGTTTTTTAAATACCGTATGTCTTGATGACTGGCGTAGTCGAGAAGCGGAGCTCGAGACCGATAAAGAAGGCGGGGTACAGCAGCAAAAACACAAAGAATAGAAAAGCCACAGCCATCACAAAACTGAAATACATTTTCTATCGTTGATTATGGGATTTTCTGGGCACTGGGTTTGCAAAAAACAATAACAAAATAAGGATTAGAAAATAAAGGTGCTCTACATATATCGAACGAACTAGTATATGGCAACAAGGTCTATAGTCCTTTCTCGCGGTTCCGTGGAGTGAGGCGTAGGCGCGGCCGGTCGAGCTTTTGTTGACTTCTTTTTTGGCGCCGGCGTCGAAGCTTTGAGATTCAATAAAGCAGCTTCGAGGCGATCGAAAACATCTCGGCGACTTTCACGTGCTCCCGAACACGACCTGCCCACCATGCCTCGGAGTGGCAAGAAGTAGGCTAAAATGGCTAAATATTGCTCCGCGCAATCAGATAGTGTAACATCGAGCAGCAAACGAAACAAAACTCCTCTCACCTCTCCAACATCCAGAGCTATTCTCTCAAGAAATAATGCAGTAAATATGGATTATACTGAGAATGGAAGAGTAGGTTAGGTTTTCTTTATGGAAACCTACCTCTATTATATGATTTGTACATACATAAGTCAAAGTAAGGTAATACTACGCTAAGCAACAAGCGAGCAACGCAGCTAGGAGTATGTAAATATGCAGCTGTCTGACATCTTCTTGCAAAGTCAATGCGCATTTCATACGAGTGATGAAGATGATTTCGTCGTTCTTGCATTTCCATGTTGATTCAGTCTCTCAATCTCCAACTTTCAGTCTTACATTAGCTTTGGACACACTTTTAGGTTGATTGCTGTTCTTCTCTCGGAAGTTAAGTCGTCAAGTTGTATGCTTCGGAAAAAGAATTTTCGTCAAAATGCATGATCCGATAATCAGGGAATCTGGATGCTCGACTCAGTGGATGATTTGTGAGCCGAAGTCGATTGTTCTTTTTTAACATTAAAATCCCAGATGTACATATGAACAGCATTTTGTACAAGACGAACAAAACTTCTCTAAATGTCAGATCTGTATCTTATCATTTCCTTTTTAGGAGTCTTTATAAAGAATTAACTCTTGCATTCATTTACTGGTGAAATGAAAGATACCAAATAAATACATACGTTACATCGAAGAATCGAGGAAGAAAATGTGCCGAGACCCATAAAAAAAAGATATTTTGTCTTGAACTTTCTTAGAGAGGTTTCCAACAAGTCGGCTGGTACAAGTCAAGATCGTACGAAAAGACATGATCTGCGAATCCTCTGTCGTAATGATATCCATCGGGCTCCACACGAGGCGTTTTGCATTTCTACAAAAATAAAGGAATCGAGTAACGCAATGATTCTACAGTAGTAGATCAAAGACATTTTGCATACGCGCTCTCAAATATTTGTCCCTTCTTCTGATTAGAAAGCACGCTGCGAAAATGTGAGTGGCCAACACCGACAGTAAAAAAATTTGGTCGCGGATTATTTTGAGTGCGTGTAACTTTGTATCAATTAAAAAATAATGGTTTACACTTTCCGTAATTAAATTTTAAACAAATGCATATTGATCTGCGTATGCAAAAACTATATGTAAGTTATTCAGTGAACCGTTATTTTCAGACCATACATATGTTAATTATTCAATGAACGTTCCTTTTAAACCAATCTCCAATTTTGACTTTCCAATAATAAGCCTTCATTGTGGAAATATATCATTTGATGAATGAAAATTATCTAGTTCCATAATTTATTTTGCTACAGATGTATAAAGATTTTTCGCGAATTAAAAGACCAAGAAAGAACGATTTATCTAACTTGTTTCTTGTCTGTGCAGTTGTGGGTTATAATGAAGTAGACCTGTGAAAAACATTGTTCGAATAAAAGAGTCATTTTTTGCTTCAAGGAGAAGCACCACCGACAAATTATGTGAGAGTGCTAATTTCGCTTTGTCATACTCGAGAATGAGAGAGCGCCAACTTGCAGGCAATTCAAACGTGCATTAGTTATGTTTCGGTGATCGTTATCCTTTATAATGTTTTAAAATATAAATAAATAAATAAATTAATTAATTAAACAGACATGCAACTTCGCGACCCAGCCAAGGTAGAGACTGCCGCCCGTGATGGCGTAGCGGCCATCTGCGTCGGTCGTGTTTGAAGCCAACTTTGAGCGAGCTGACAAAAAGAGAGAGAAATCAGAGAAGAATCTTCTGTATTTTCTCTATTAGTTTTCACGGCGGTACTATTCAACACCGTTGCGATGGAGGGGTTCTATTACATATATTGAGGGAGGGTTCCTATTTTTCGATGGCATTATCAAAGAGCGTGTATTATTAGAAGAGGGTTCAGTGGTTCTAATAAAGGAAGAGGGTATACTACGTTAACTAATCTCTAGAAAAGCTGATAGATACATTTTTTTGCAAAGAAACACATTTAATGGAGACAACAACTGAATCTTGAATTCGCGCTCTTTTGCCTGATTTAGAAAGAAGCAACTACAATGAGCAGGAAAATTCTCAATCTTGAGCTTCGGGCCCCTTTAAAGTAAATCAGAGAAGATAAAATGAGAGAAAATATTTACTGAGCACGTTGAACATATCTATTGTGGCACCACGCGCCGGTTCCTGGCGGCCCACCATCTTCCCTGAATTTCTCATTACTCTCATGTATCATGTATTTGTTTACTTGTGTTTACTTCTTTTTTGATTACTACTATGTAATTGTTTACTCTCTTTCTTTTTAAATATCTTTACTTAAACCTATCACATAATTGTCTACTACTACTCATTAAATAAATATTTTTTTACGACAACATACACATTACACATTTTACGTATTTGTCAATATTTATAAATATGTATATTAAATATATTTATAGACTTTTCTATGCCTGTCGTATGAAAATGCAATTGTAATTGCCAAAATAGCATTTGTTAAGCTCTAGCGAAAAAGTCGACAGATTCTAAGCCCGAAATGGCAATCAGTTGAGGCTTACCTCGAATGGTTATGTTCTCCTTTTCACGAAGGAATTTCGCTCCCATGCCGACACTTTCGAAGCCCGCATAGACCTTCTTCTTACCAAGGACACGCCAGTCAAGGCAACAAAGAAGAAGCAGCAGTGGGACGAGCAGTTCTCTCATTTGTTCTGGAAACATTGTTATGATTGAACATACATAAATATGGAACGTAATAGTTATTGAAAACTACATTAGTTTAACTAATCAATCGATTTTGTTTGCAATTACTCACTTTCGCACTGAATTGGCCTAGTATCAGAGCAACCTCGAAGTCACACAAGTCATTGAATGGCAGGGACAAAAGTATATAGACAACAAACCCCAACTTTCACATGTAATAAGGCAGTCAGGAGACAGTCATTTAGAGCACTAAAACAATGTATGCAAGCATTTAAAAATAATGCTTTAAAAATAAATGGAAAGAAAAAAAATCCACTGTTTTTCTTCCCACCGAATAACGGAATAGAGCTCATCGGCTTCTCGCTCCTTCCTCTGTTTGGCCAAAGAGAGATGTGCGTGCGCCTCCGGCCTGTTGTTCCCACGGTCCTAAGCCCCGCCCCATTCCCCCAAGCCATTTTTCTCTTTGATTTCTTGGTACCCCCCTCTAAGACCTAAGCTTTTTTACTCATTTTCTTTCTTTATGTCTTTCTTTCTCTACTCTCTTTCTCTCTCATACTATTTCTCTACCTTTTCTCTCTTTCTTACCATACTCTCTCTTTTTCTCACACTATTTCTCTCTCTCTTTTCTCTCTCCATCTCTACTCTCTCATTTCTCACAATATTTCTCAATCTCTTTTCTCTCTACCTCTACTGTCTCACTTTCTCACACTATTTCTCTACCTCTTTTTTCTATATCTCTTTCTCATCTCACTCTCTCTCTCTCTCTCTCTCTCTCTCTCTCTCTCTTCCCTACTCCCTCAATCTATTTCTCTACTTTAATTTTAATTTTAAATGCTATATCATATTGATATTTCACAATTTCAATTCACATATTACACCAATACTTTTTAAAAATTAAATAGGTATAAATGCATTACACCATGTTAATTATTTCGGTTGCAATTTTAAAATTAACACAAAGCAAGTTTTGCTCGTTAAAGAAAAGTTTTATCTTTTTCTGCTAAATCCCAAACACAGCACAAATAAGACGTTTACAATTACACCAATAATAATAATTTATTGAAAGATGTTTTCTATTTTCAATATAAGTTTAAAGCTTTATTTTTAAATGCAATCTATTTATTGTTTTTGTATTTCTAATATATTTTTCATTCTTTTTTATTTTATTTTAAATGTTTTCATTACCTTGCACTTTATCTATTAAAAATTTTCATCTTCTTTTTCTCAGGTAAGTTTAAATTTAGTTATTTACTTTAAAAAAAAACAATTCTAACATTTATTTACAATGTTGAATCAATTATGAAACGAGGATGCATTAATGATTTTAAAATGAAATGTAAAAGTGTATTATACAAAATGATTGAGTTATATCAACAATTTTTAAACTATTAACTTAAAGGTTTAGAGTAAATTGATTATTACAAAAAAAAAGTGTATGAGACATTATTGAAAAATTATAAGAAATCTAATCGTCACACATGATCACAAAACCGCACATGATGCAACGCAAGGTTTCCTGACCAATCTAAAAATAAACAAAACTGCATGAAGCTAGATAACATATAGACAAACCGAGTTCAAATGGTGAGCTAGATGAGGGTCGTAACAGCAATCCGGCTCATCAACAGCGTAGAACAAAGCAGACAAGTCGACGACAGGCGGATTGTCCATTTTAATCTAAATAACAAGCTAGAATTATTTAATAGAAATGTATTAGGCATACCTCTTTCTTGATAGGTTCTTCTTCATTCTTAGTTAGCTTTTTTGAACAGATATCTGATGACATATTCTTCTTCGAGTCCTTGTCAAGGAGTTCAGTATCCTAGGCAGATAGATAATGTAATATATTACTATACATATTCTAGTTATGGTATCCTAGGAAGTTAGCAATCTTAATTATAAAGTTATTATGACAAAGAGTTACAAAATATATACCTCCTTCATCTTGATAGATTGTTCTTCTTGTTTATGTGTGTCTTGGTCGAGCTTCTTTGATGATACCTTCTTCTTCTTATCCGATGAGTTCTTGTTAGCAGTATCCTAGGAAATAAAGATAAACAATTAAATTATAAAGCTTTGTTAATACCTTAAAGATGAGTTTGCGAGGCATGGCTTAGTAGGAGTCTGAAGAGCGAAGAGTGAGCAACCGCACGGAACAATGGCAAATGCAAGTGAATATAAAAAAGTGATCCAGTGTCGACTTCAAAGCGATTAGTCATCACCAACAGTGTAACATGTCGTCATATAACTATTTCGTAATGTTTAATAAACGGTACCAAGCTGTGGACTGGTACGATGACGTCATTACAACTATTTCGTAATCTTCAATACACGGTACCAAACTGTGGGCTGGTACGATGACGTCATTAAAACTATTTCGTAAACTTCAATAGACGGTGACAAGCTGTGGGCTGGTACAATGACGTCATTAGAACTATTTCGTAATCTTCAATACACGGTGCCAGACTAGAACGGATGACTCACTGATGTGTAATATTATGACATATGTATTTCGTCATTTCATGGAATGCCGAATTCAATGTGATAAATCAACAGTGTAATATGACGTCACCAGAACTATTTCGTAATTTTAAAGAAAAGATGCCAGGCTGGTACGGATGACTCATTGATGTGTAATATTTTGAATTCATTGTGAAGAGCCATTAGTGTAATATGACGTCACCAAAACTATTTCGTAATATTTCTTCCATGTCTAAGTTGCAATGTGTGTAAGATGTGTATTACATCACTTTACGCAATGTTGAATTCAATGTGATGACTCATTGTTATCTTGATATCATACAACTATTTCATAATCTCTTAAAATGACGGTGCCAGGATGTGGATGCTGTACGGTATGACTCATTGATGTGTAGTAGTATTACGTCACTGTTTTGACTATATCCCACTACATAGCTCAAAGTGACGCAGATTGCTATACTGTCACTCAAAGTTTATGCTTTGTGGGGTTGTTGAGTCTAGCACAATGCTTTTTTTTATATTATAGCTCTTACAAAATATTTTTAGTTCAATATGCGTGTATTGTGAAGTACTTTCGACTTATTCCTAGAATTTAATCGTTTATCATGTGTTTGTGGAAAGACCTTAGGCCGACTGGTATAAAAAGGTTGTACTTTATAGAAAATTTCGTTTACAAGAGCTGATCGGACATGAAACGAGCACATTCGTGGAGCGGAGATACTGAGAAGAAGAGAAGATTTAACGAGGACTACAAACTACAAGATGTTGATATCTCGTATTATAGTCAACTATCCACACAGGCCGCTCTTCGCGTTTTAACTAATGAGGTAACTTTGAATACTATAGTATTTAATTTATGCATAATGTTTTAGAATATCGGTAAAGCTGTTGATGTGCTACAGGATGGTGCTGGAGAAGCTATTGAGGTATTTCATTATATTCTTTTCAAACTTTATAGAAAAACCTAAAGAAAAATTTGTTTAATTTTGAAAACATTATAGGGATATGAACATCCTGAGAACTCAGAGCAGGTAGCTTCAAACGGAATACTACAGGTGGTATATTATTTATTTATTCAAATGTATCACACTTAAACCTCTTCAGAATCCTCTCGTAATCGATGGCGTCATACATCCGTTGACTGACTTTTATGTAATCGAGGAGTCGACTACAAGGAAGAACGACAAGTTTTCACTGACGCACACAGCCGTCACAATTCGATTTACAGAGATGGCGAACAATACCAGTAACATTACTGAGCTATTTGATATGGTAAGGTATTTAAATATATTATTGCTTTATTTATCGAATGTTTAAGGTGATCGTGGATGTCATACGGAGACTTAGAGCTGAAGTACTGACAAAGTCGGCTTCAGCATCATTCAGCAAGGTGGAACTAAGGCAATGCATATGCCCATACGTAAGATTAAAGACATAAGACCTGAAGTCGTAAGGAGAGAGATTACCATGTCTGAGAACAGTACAGGTATTGCCAGTGCACTTATCGCCAACAAGGTTTGTCAAATATTTATATTCCCTCATTATGATTTTCTTTTATAGCTTGAGATGAGGATGACTTTTGTTAAAACGCCTGCGGGGTCTGGTAAGAAATCGTTTGCTGCGCTGGAAGACGACACGAACATTACCAAGATTTTTGGTAAGATTTGAGATTTATTTTAAAGATGGAACATTAATTTCAGGAGATAAACATTGTCTGTCAAAGACAATTGCTATTGGACTGGCTTATATGGATAAAGAAGAGACGAAAGATGAGAGCACGTTCAAGAGTCTTCGAACATATCCAGGGGCACAGGAGAAGGCGGCAGAGGAGCTTTGCAGTCGATTAAGAATACCATTTAAGGAGAGGAGTGATTTGGAAGACGTCAAAGAAAAGTTGCCCGGTGTGCAACTCGTGGTCTTCAGTGGTGACAGAAGCAAGAGGACTCTTTTCCGAGGACCATATGTTGACGATCATCACATTCTCGGAATCATACTTCACCACTTTGAGCACATAAAGAAAGTGTCTCCATTTCTTGGTGAGTATTTATAATTAGTAAATTTTATATATTTAATAAAATTGCAGGTTCTCATTACTATTGCGCATTTCACAATAAGACGTTCCAAAACAAAAATCGACACTACAACTGCAAGTTCTACTGCAAAAGATGTGGTTTGCGTAATACTAAAGGATGTGAAGAAGGTCAAGATATCTCCTGTCAAGTCTGCCACCAGTCATTTCACTCAATAAGTTGCTTCGATCAGCATAAACAGAAGGGTGTGAGAGGTGGGAAGTCCATGTGCGAGTCGACAGATGTCTGTCACAAGTGCGGTGCCGTGAAACATGAACAGAGGAAAGGTCGACCACACAAATGCAATCACGTTTTCTGTCATGACTGCCAAAGCGACAGGCCAAGAGATCATGGTACTTGCTTCATTTCCCGCACGAAGCAACCCAAGAACGTTTCGACAAAGACAATCGTTATCGATATGGAGGTTATTTTATTAGTAAAATTTAAAAATATAAATTTGTTTTTTATAGACGGTAATTGTTGAACAAGAAGAAGGAAGCCTGCCTTATCCATGCTTTGAGATCTTGTGAGCATTGTAAGAACAAAGATGAAGCCTTCTGCAAGCATTGTGTGGGCGAGAAGCACTTGGAAGCTGATACCTTTGACAACCCTTCGAGAAAGATCACTGCCGAATTTGTAAAATTCCTGACATTGCCTGTAAATAAGGGTTGCACAGTCATAGCTCACAACAGCCGATTCGTTTCTTGTGCCTGAGAAACTCATCCTCACAGGCCGCAAACTTATGCACATGAAGATAGGGAAAATTAGATTTATCGACTCTCTAAATTTGTTAACTATGCCACTGCGTGCCTTCCCGGCGGCATTCAATATTGAAGAAACGGCAAAAGGTAAGAAAGATATTCTAAGATTTCTCATTTCATTGATTTATTTTGAGGTTTCCCCCCACAATAATTTTCTCGCAAAAAGATATTCTAAGCTTTTTCTCTCATTTTATTTATTTACTTTAAGGTTTCTTCCCACACAAATTCTCTCGCATCACGAATTTCAACTATGTGGGCGCTATGCCAGCCAAGGAAATGTTCTGTCCTGACGAGATGAAATCAGAAGTCAGAGAAGAATTTGAAATCTGGTATGAGCTACACAAGAACGACACCTTCAACTTCAAAGAAGATATGCGTCGCTACTGTGCCTCTGATGTTCTCGTACCTCACAAAGGAATTCATGCCTTTGACGATGTATGCTATGGAATGACAGGTGTTAATGTATTCATGGAAGCGACAACGGCAGCAAGTGCGGCAATGACCGTTTTTCGGCGAAAGTTTCTGAAGGAAGACACACTAGCAATCGAACCCGCCGTCACACCATTAGAGAGACAAAGCCGTCTCGCCTTGAAATTTATGGCGTTAGTTTTCTATAATTATCTGTTAAGAACCATTTTGCCGTTATTTATAAAATATATTATCGATATCTGCGTGATGTGAAGGGGAGGACCGTAAGGGATAGGGATCACGGTGGCGAATTCCAAATACCTGGAACCCGATTCAAAGCTGACGGATTCATTGCTGGCAATGGTCGAGACAAAATCGTTGAGGTTGTTTTAATTCTTTTAAATTAATATTAAATTAATAATTATAGATACACGGTTGTTATTGGCATGCGTGCAAATGCACTCATACTGATGAAGCTATAATAGATGGGGATGAGACGTTGGTATTCATCGCGGGTTGCATTCCACCAGTTTTGGCCAATAGCTCGTTTCAGGTCGTCTCTCCAGCGCACTCTTGGTTTTCCGGGAAGGCGGTTCTTGTTGTAGGGGGTCCAGACGGTAGTTGCACGAGTCCATTTCTCCGTATCCATTTCTCGCACTTTGAGTGCCCAGCGCGCTTTTCGTTTAAGTCCCTCTTGGACCCAGTCGCGCAGTTTGGTGATCTGCCGTACTCGTTCGTTTCTCCAAGGATCTCTCAGGGTTACTCCGATCATTTTCCTCTCCATTTTCCTTTGGGTCACGCTTATTCGCTCCTTGTCACTCGATCGAAGTGCCCATACTTCACATCCGTAGAGAACGGTCGAGGTGATGCAGCTCTCAAAGAGTCTTCTTCTGGCCTTCATGGGAAGAAGACGGGATGAGAGGAGATTATCATATAGCAAAATGCAATCAGAAACGCAAAACAGAAGAATTGAGAAGAGAAGTAGAATATAGTTTGTAAAATAATCAAAACAGTTTCAATATAATAACAAACAAATATGACATATAAACAATAAGAGAGAGACTATGCGATTGTGTGAGAGAAAGAGAGATATATATAGAAATGGAGAAAACGGAGTTGAACAAAAGAATTGAAGTAGTGAACAAAGAAAGAGAAAGATTTCAATTTCATCGCTGATTGTGAGGCATATTATCTCTTTAAAAAAATCACGAACATGGCGCACTTCTGGGATCTCAGTAGTCAGACGAACATCTACATATGTATATATATTATGATTTCCTTTTTATTCAAGGGTTTTGTAAAGAACTTATTGATATTAATGATAATACAGATAAGTATTATACATATGTATATGTATGTATGTACGTATGTACATACATACATACATATGTTGGTGAGAGGGAGAGAACAGATTGAAGTACACCATCACAAATGCATACATAAAAGGAATTGTCCATGGAGTTTAGCAGCCGATTGTGAAAAACTGACGTTCGATTTCCCGCATCATCTTGTACCCAAGAAAAAAATATATATCTATGTACTACATATGATGTCGTGAATGTTCTTACAATTAGAGAAGGTTCAACATGTCGATCCGGCCATCTCAAGATCGAACGATATGATTTTTTCCTTGCCTCCTCGGTCGTCGACATCCACGGCTCGAGTCGGGCTCAATGCGGCACGATTTGCACTTTTAAAACAAATTAAGGCTATCTCTAATTTAGGCTTCCAATAATCATTTTCTGCAATTACCTATGTATATGATTTAATAAGTAAAAATTAATAGCTTTCTAAAGATAAAGATTATTCGCGGAAAGCTTAAAAAAGAAGGATTTCTCTAACCTGCCCCTTTTCGGTGCAGTCATGAGTTGTAATGACGTAGACCTTAGACCTATGAAAGGCAGTTTTCGAAG
Source organism: Allodiplogaster sudhausi (assembly GCA_945643635.1). Classification (NCBI taxonomy): domain Eukaryota; kingdom Metazoa; phylum Nematoda; class Chromadorea; order Rhabditida; family Diplogasteridae; genus Allodiplogaster; species Allodiplogaster sudhausi. The sequence goes on along the minus strand of CALZFC010000001.1, from coordinate 3,503,671 downwards.
AAAAAAAACAGTTTCTTTGGAGTAAATATGAAATAATTATGTTTAGATGATCGTCGTCCTCTTTTAAGTGAAATATTTTTCTACCGATGACAAACAGTGGAATGTTGTTCACATTTACTTTTCCCAGTCTCATTTACTCTCATTATCTCTCTTTTTCTCTCTCTTTCTCTCCCTCGCTCTCCTTCTCTCTCCCTCTCTCTCTTCCTCTCTCTCTCCCTCTCCCTCTACCTCTCTCTCTCTCTCTCTCTCTTTCTCTCCCTCGCACTCCCTCTCTCTCCCTCTCTCTCTCTTGCTCCCTCTCTCTCCCTCTCCCTCTCTCTCCCTCTCCCTCTCCCTCTCTCTCTCCCTATCCCTCTCCCTTTCTCTCACCCTCTCCCTCTACCTCTCTCTCTCTCTCTCTCTCTCTCTCTCTCTCTCTCTTCCTCTCCCTTGCTCTCCCTCTCTCTCCCTCTCTCTCTCTTGCTCCCTCTCTCTCCCTTCCTCTCCCTCTCCCTCTCTCTCTCCCTATCCCTCTCCCTTTCTCTCTCCCTCTCCCTCTACCTCTCTCTCTCTCTCTCTCTCTCTCTCTCTCTCTCTCTCTACTTTATCTGAAAGTAGTAACAGCTCGTGTCTTAGAAATGCGTCCTTCGTCTTAGAAATTCGTTCGTCGTCCTTAATCTTTCTCTTCATTTCTCTGCCTTACCTCATTCGCTCTCTCTCAAGCAGACTGTTGTCTCCGATCACTGTCTGCCTATGTCTCACTGTTTCTCTTTCTCTCCCTCTCCCTGTCACTGTCCCTGTCGGTAAGAAAGAAGGGCCGGAATTAGTAAGTACTTTCTCTGAATGTACCTTGTCTTCCATCCCTTTTGTTTTGTCGCCTAGAGGAAATGCTAATTTTACAGAGAAAAAAAAATGCAAAATTTTCTGCGCTCTTCTCTCTCCTTTCCTTCCTTTCTTTCTTGCAGGAGAGCCCGCTCCAGAGAAGGGGGGAGTGCCAGCCGGGTTGACAGTCGGATGAAAAGAAGAGCTGAGAGAGATGGCGTCTGCACCCTCCCTTCCTTGATCACCATTGCCCCGTTTAACGCTGTAGTCCACGATAAAGCCGGCTATCGCCGGCTCGTCGTCAGCCATTCTTAGATCATAGCGAAGAGGTCCGCTATTTTTTTTCATCAGATATTTAGTATCGCTTAATTGTATGGCTCGATACAAAGCTCATAATAAATATAGGAACCCTGCGCTCTGCCCCACAACCCCCACCCCCTCCCCCCCCTAAGCGACCGTGAAATCGGAAGATATCCAGAGGCGGCGACGGCGGTCTCGACGACTATGACTTCGTGACGGCTCGAGACCCAGATGACGCCCCACCTTTCGAAGAAGAGCAGAGGTCGATATTGTTGTTGTTGTTGTTATTGTTATTGTTGCACTGTGCGAGATGCCGCTCAGATTCCGATTTGTGGGATCATGTCATGAAGAGGGCAGCCGCCCTGCTAGAGGTTTGATACGACCTCCACACCGGCATGGCGGCAGCGCCATGCCGGTTCAAGCCGGATGGCAGAGTGAAAGTGCACACCGATACATACATACATATATGTTTGCCCCAAATAATTGGAGGAGCATAGAAAGGAAACTTGAATCGTATTGATAGATATCGAGAGAGAGAGAGAGAAAGAGAGAAGAGAAAGAGAGAACCGCGGAAACCGAGAGAGAAGGAGAGAGAGTGGAGAGAGCGAATGTGTTTGTGCTTCTGATAAAGAGAGACACAGACATATGTAGATAGAAAAACGGAGAAAACAATCAGCAAGAGCCTTTCCAGACGCTGCATCGCTGCTGGCTGGCGGTGAAGGTCAAAGTCGAATTTTTAAATCGCGAGCTGTGGCAGTCGAGTTCCCTCACAATCAGCTGAACGAGGAGAGTGTTCTCATTATCGGAGATAGGAATACGGACAGGAAAGGATGGGAGGAGTGCTAGCATGGAAACTTGAAGAACATTAATGGATAGGGCGGATTGATGAATGCAACGAGAAAAAAGTAGAGAGGGGAGGAAAGATAGAAAGAGAGCCAGAGGGGGAGAGATAGAGAGATAAGGTGCATGAGAGAGAGAGAGAGAGAGAGGGAGCGGGACAGGGACAGTGACAGGGAGAGGGAGAGAAAGAGAAACAGTGAGACATAGGCAGACAGTGATCGGAGACAACAGTCTGCTTGAGAGAGAGCGAATGAGGTAAGGCAGAGAAATGAAGAGAAAGATTAAGGACGACGAACGAATTTCTAAGACGAAGGACGCATTTCTAAGACACGAGCTGTTACTACTTTCAGATAAAGTAGAGAGAGAGAGAGAGAGAGAGAGAGAGAGAGAGAGAGAGAGGTAGAGGGAGAGGGAGAGAGAAAGGGAGAGGGATAGGGAGAGAGAGAGGGAGAGGGAGAGGAAGGGAGAGAGAGGGAGCAAGAGAGAGAGAGGGAGAGAGAGGGAGAGCAAGGGAGAGGAGAGAGAGAGAGAGAGAGAGAGAGAGAGAGAGAGAGAGAGGTAGAGGGAGAGGGTGAGAGAAAGGGAGAGGGATAGGGAGAGAGAGAGGGAGAGGGAGAGGAGAGAGAGAGGGAGAGGGAGAGAGAGGGAGCAAGAGAGAGAGAGGGAGAGAGAGGGAGTGCGAGGGAGAGAAAGAGAGAGAGAGAGAGAGAGAGAGAGAGAGAGAGGTAGAGGGAGAGGGAGAGAGAGAGAAGAGAGAGAGGGAGAGAGAAGGAGAGCGAGAGAGAGAAAGAGAGAGAAAAAGAGAGATAATGAGAGTAAATGAGACTGGGAAAAGTAAATGTGAACAACTGTGAAAGACAAAACTGAATCGATCAAGAGATGGAGAATGAAAAGTAATATGAGAACGGATTATTTTTGCCCGAAAACCCGAAAAAATCTCACTTTCACTGTATGAGGAGCTATCAATCAATGAAGAAACGAAGATGAGCTCATTTTTTTTATCGAACTTTTTTTTCGCGTTGAGCTCAACTCTCAATACAAAGGCGTCTAGTTTTTTTTATCGAAGAGAGGATTCCACTGTTTGTCATCGGTAGAAAAATATTTCACTTAAAAGAGGACGACGATCATTTCCGCGAATAATCTTTATCTTTAGAAAGCTATTAATTTTTACTTATTAAATCATATACATAGGTAATTGCAGAAAATGATTATTGGAAGCCTAAATTAGAGATAGCCTTAATTTGTTTTAAAAGTGCAAATCGTGCCGCATTGAGCCCGACTCGAGCCGTGGATGTCGACGACCGAGGAGGCAAGGAAAAAATCATATCGTTCGATCTTGAGATGGCCGGATCGACATGTTGAACCTTCTCTAATTGTAAGAACATTCACGACATCATATGTAGTACATAGATATATATTTTTTTCTTGGGTACAAGATGATGCGGGAAATCGAACGTCAGTTTTTCACAATCGGCTGCTAAACTCCATGGACAATTCCTTTTATGTATGCATTTGTGATGGTGTACTTCAATCTGTTCTCTCCCTCTCACCAACATATGTATGTATGTATGTACATACGTACATACATACATATACATATGTATAATACTTATCTGTATTATCATTAATATCAATAAGTTCTTTACAAAACCCTTGAATAAAAAGGAAATCATAATATATATACATATGTAGATGTTCGTCTGACTACTGAGATCCCAGAAGTGCGCCATGTTCGTGATTTTTTTAAAGAGATAATATGCCTCACAATCAGCGATGAAATTGAAATCTTTCTCTTTCTTTGTTCACTACTTCAATTCTTTTGTTCAACTCCGTTTTCTCCATTTCTATATATATCTCTCTTTCTCTCACACAATCGCATAGTCTCTCTCTTATTGTTTATATGTCATATTTGTTTGTTATTATATTGAAACTGTTTTGATTATTTTACAAACTATATTCTACTTCTCTTCTCAATTCTTCTGTTTTGCGTTTCTGATTGCATTTTGCTATATGATAATCTCCTCTCATCCCGTCTTCTTCCCATGAAGGCCAGAAGAAGACTCTTTGAGAGCTGCATCACCTCGACCGTTCTCTACGGATGTGAAGTATGGGCACTTCGATCGAGTGACAAGGAGCGAATAAGCGTGACCCAAAGGAAAATGGAGAGGAAAATGATCGGAGTAACCCTGAGAGATCCTTGGAGAAACGAACGAGTACGGCAGATCACCAAACTGCGCGACTGGGTCCAAGAGGGACTTAAACGAAAAGCGCGCTGGGCACTCAAAGTGCGAGAAATGGATACGGAGAAATGGACTCGTGCAACTACCGTCTGGACCCCCTACAACAAGAACCGCCTTCCGGAAAACCAAGAGTGCGCTGGAGAGACGACCTGAAACGAGCTATTGGCCAAAACTGGTGGAATGCAACCCGCGATGAATACCAACGTCTCATCCCCATCTGAGCATTCAATGCCTGACATGATAAATTGATTGATTATATGATAATACATGTGTACATATGTTTACGTTATATATAATATGTACATACATACATACATCCATGTCAAAAAATGCAATAAAATATACCTTTTTTCATCATTTGCCTTTTGAATTTCAATCTCCCTAGAATTTCAATTTTTCAATTGCTTCATACCAACAAGACCCTTTATTCCTCATCTCCGCTCTCTGCTCCCTCCCACTTCTCTCTCTATCTCTGCTTTCTCTCTCTCTCTCTGCCCCCTCTCTAGCTCAATCTCTCTTTCTCTACCTCTCTCCCCCTTTCTTTCTTTTACGTTACTCGTTTTTTTCTCCTCCGATTCTCAGCTTTATGCTCAGATATGCATTTTTAATAGATATTTATTTTAAGAAACCTGTCTTTCTTGTGCAGAGTAACTCGACTGCCTGCGTGTATCAGACCCTTAATTCTCTCGTGACGCATACACTGACATCGAGAATCTTCTCTAGCGGTAAAAAAGAATGGCAGCACAAATTCTGAATGCCTGAAGTATCAAGTAGTACATACATATGTATCCATCTGTGCCCTTGTTTCCCCTCTCGTTCGTCGTGGAAAATTCTAATTTGCTAATAAACCTTTCAACATTTTCAGCGCTTTCTCTCTTTCTCTCTCTCTCTCGTTCGTTTCTATATTGCAGGAAATGCCAAAGCCCCCCCCCGCTAGCGGAGCGGAGCCTTAGTCCATCCGAATGGCGAGAAATTGCCCTCGCTTCTGCCCGGGACGTCCGGGAGCATGATAATCTTACCAAAGAAGGCTGCCAACCGCGCGCGTTCGCCCACCTCCTCCTGAACCTCTTGCGACGCCCCTTGCAGCAGAGCGTCACACTCCAGCCGAGTGGCACGATCTGGCGATCGCCGCGAATCCGTAGGAAAGTCGCGTTCCTCACGCGCAGGAGCTCAGGATCCGATACCTCGAGCGGCAGTTCCAAGACGAGAGCAGAGGCAAGAGATTGCTGCTGCCCCCTCCCGTCTTTAACCCCTGTTGTTGCCCCAGCAGAAGTGTCGTAAGCAGTCAGATAAAGTTACCCTCAAGGGTCCCAATCGTCTTCTAAAAGCATGGCAAACAAAAAAAGGTCTATGAGCGTGTGTTCACGGGAGGACTCTCATCCTTCTCCTTTCTTCTTCCTCTCGCTATTCTCTGCCTCGGCCTCGCGCGTGTTCTCTTCTCGTTTTCCTTCTTCGACTTCTGCGCGAGATTTCAGCGATTTCTATGACTTCTTTGGAGAGCCCGATCTGAATATACTGCTCGTTCATTTTCCACGACGACACTCTCAAGAAAAAGGAATCAAGAAGAAAGTAGGAGAAATCCTAGAAAAGAAGAGAAGAAATAAACTCTCAAGAAGAAATAATTATGGAAATAACGAAGAAACAATCTTTTTGAACCAAAATAGAGAAGAAGAAAAAGTATTATTGAGATAAATCCTTGCGGAGCGCCATGGTTATCTGGCCGAAGCGACGACAATTCGACTGCCTACTTTTTTCTATTGGATCTGCTCGTATTTCCTCCACACGTCGCCGACTTAATTCTTCAAAAGAGAGCGATCATCGAAAATATATAATAATATGCGTTCTAACGTGCAAATGTCTCGAATGGAAGCAATCTAAAATGTACGGTTAGAGCCATCTTATTCATTTCTTCGTTGTGAGCAGTCTCACTTTCTCAATTTTCGCTTTCTCTCTCTCGTCATATCTCTCTCGCTGTCTATCCCCCTCTCTTTCTCTTCCTCGCTGTCGCAAACTTTCAGAAATATTTCCAGGAAGACACACTTTGTCATTACATGTTTTTGAGGAAATATGGGCTCTTTTCAAACAAATTCTTCTTGATAGGCACTTTATTGAATAGACGGCGAGGCGGCTTTGAAAATAGCAGTTGGTCAATTTTTCTTTCTCATATTCCTTGTTTGACCGGAACCAGCCAAGTCGATTTTCCATGGTAAATCTTGTGATTTTACCCGCTGAATTCAGGAATGGCTTAGAAATGGCCAACGATGAAAAAAAACACAAATCCCAAGCAAAAAATTGCATGAACAAGGATAGCAAAAAAAAACTGTCTGTTCGGGCCCAAATTGTGGAGCAAGACTAAAAAATTTTTCATTAGTCTTATACCAGAAAGTGCAAATATAAAGTTGAACATCTTAAGATCAACCGTTCTACTTGGTTTCGTAGCATCCTTTGCTCCTCTCGCTTTGTACTCTCTTGCGGTTAGAAAAATTATTGAATATATTGCTGATCACTTTTTGGCTGAGCATGCGTTTTTAACCTTGACAACTTGCTAAAAACGACGGAACGCTCAAATCTTCCCCGTATGTTAATGCAGGTTATGTTTTCATGTAATCTCAAATCGAGTGGAGCCTCTCTATCCGGCCTCAATCCAGCATCTTACTCCAAGTGCCGTAATTATTCCTTTATTGATTTTAAGCAAGAGAAGAAAAGAAAATATAAAATACTTAAAGCAGCTGATGAAACTGAACAATGACTTCAATGTCGAACAGTGGTTCTCTGTGAGGAACACGTGAAGCCAATGGCACAAAGCACGAACAATGTGACAATGATTGTTCCGAACGCAATGAGCATGAAAAATAGCCACGGCTAAAGGAGAGAAGCTTCTCTAGAGACCTCCTCGCCGTAGAGGAGCCATGTAATTCACTTCGAACAGAAGATTCCGTTCTTCATTGGAAGATCTGTGCGAAGGAGTCGTTCGCGGCGTAGAGTATCTCCCAGGATGCCGCTGCTAGCGCTAGAGCGGAAAGGATCAGGAAGATGGAGCTACATACATATGTACATTGGAGTAGTCATTGCTTGTGCACCAAGAGAGTGCTCGTGTCAAAGGCCTGAAAAATACTTGTTGAATCAATTTACTTTTAAATAAAGAGGTGACATTATGTTACAAGCTAATTACAATATCCATAACTCTCTCTCCCTCTCTCTCTCTCGCTCTCTCTCTTTCTCTCTCGCTGATAAGTAAACGGGACATACCTAGGAGCATCTCGATGTCGATGCATGCGACGAAAGGGCCTGGTATATGCAGGCAGCCGAGTTAGAAAGCTTAAAGATACATAGAATTTAACTAAATTAATGATTCTACAAAGATTTTATTTAATACATTTACGTACATCTATACATAATATATTGGAAGAAATATAGGGTATTGGAAACAGTGTTATTCGGACGATTGTGTTGACAACCTCCTTTTTCCTTTTAAACTGCACAAGAAAATGTCTCGGACGGAAGTGACTAACAATGTGGGAAAGTGGAACTAGGCCGATTTGTTTTGGCAAGTATACCAATTCAGGCCTCGAGAGCGTTTTCGCAAGACAAAAAAAGGAGAAATTCTAAAATGCGGCGGAAAAGTGTTTAGTTGATGACTAAATATTTCTTGATAGAGAGCGGAAAGCCAACAGCGAGCATTCAATTTCGCAGAATGACTCTTACTAATTTTTTTTTCCAAGATTGGAACAGCCGTGCTATTAATCTTGATAAAACTGGCACCAGTTTCGCAAAAAGGTGCCCACTTTTTCATTTTAAACTGGGTCCAGTTTGGAGTAAAACGTGGCGCACGTTTCTGTCGTTATGTCGTGTTTCCACTCATTCTTCTTTCTTTTCTTGTGAACTTTGTCAATGTCTTTTGTTTTCTTCTTTTGTTGGCACCCATCTCGAATCTGAACGAGTATATAATGTTATATTTATTGTCTGTTCTATGATAATAACTAGTCAAACTGAAACATTCGCTCTGCAAAACACACTAAAATTGTAATTATTCTTTACTTCATATATTGGGGCTAATTAGTTGTATCAGTTAGTGAAGGAATGCTAATGGGAATAAGTGGAATAGGAGTGAGTAATGATTGGGAGAGGAGGGATCGGAGCGGAGAGGGGACGACTGGAGGAGCGAGAAGCAGCAGGGGATGAGGTGACGAGTGGATGGCTGCGGTGGTGGGCCAAGGCACGAGGCACGAGGGGGGACAGCAGTCGGAAGGACGCGAGAAGAACACTCGTCACATGCAGCAGGAGAGAGACTGCAGAGAGAGAGAGAGAGAGAGAGAGAGAGAATGGTCAGAGAGGAACAAGATGGAAATACTGACCAACTTGAAGGTGATCTCCGCGACTTGTAGAAGACGACACTGCTCTGTGTCCTCAGCTACAGAACACCGGAGGGATGGCTGGTAGAAGAACTGAAGGCAAGAGATGGAGGCCTTACCCAACTTGGTCATCGACCATCTCCTCACCTCGACACAGAGAAGAGTGAAGTAGCGAAGTCGGGTAGCAGTTGCCGTCACCAAGTAGAGTACAATCATCGACACAAGATACTTGCGATGCGAGAAGAGACCCGCCACGGCAAAGACACCAACACCAAGCAGCAAGTCAGCTGAATGAGTAGAAGGGTGACAGGGTTGATGGAACAGAAGGGAATCATCTGGTAAAGAAAGCAAAATATAAAATCTGCTCATAAATTTGGCTACACTTACTCAGTATACCGTATCTCCCTTTTAAGCGCACAACACTTATTCCCAGAATACTTGTTCTTTATCAACTTAAATAGGATATTCTCATTCGGAATATCAAGTTCGCCATATTCCATCATATCCTTTAGTCTCCTCCCCCAAATCATAATATCTAAACCATCAGCTATCGTATTCTATCTTAAACCCTCCTCTAAGACTTGCTCGATCATCTCTAACCTTATCGTAGAGCCTGTTGAGGACACGTGGGACGACAGGGAGTACGGTAGGCCTGAGCTCCTTGAAGTACAAGACAGTGGTCGCGTCAGCAATCACATTTCCATGCGTCAGCATCACTTCCTGCAGAATATTAACGTAAATATTTCAGTAAGTGAAATATGAGAAGGCAAAAAATGGAAAAATAATATTATTTCGGTGCGGGGATTATAGTAGGCTACGGTAAGTGTAATATGGCACCTTGGGTGTCCCGGTGGTTCCCGACATGTAGCAGATCGTTGCGAAAGATGAATAAAACAATGCGCATGCCGCTCAAGTTGGTTCAGAGAGGAGACTAAAAATAAATATTAAAAAAACTTCGTATGGTTATACTTCCCATTTCATTATGATAATCATTAGTTCAATGTTAATAAGTTTTAACACGTTAATACAGTCATTTTCGACAAAATCGATAATCGCAACTCCGTATCGATTGCTGGACAAAAACGGATAGCTTATTCATAATCGGCGGTTAAAGAGCAATCGAATGGTATATTTGGTGCTGCATAACAACCCACGGGGCGGAAATTCTTCCTTGGTAACAACATTTCTTTTTGCTGAAGAAAAAAAACATAAGGTGCTACCCCGCTGCATTCAATTAACTAGCAAACCTCCATTAAAAACAAAATAATTGCGTGGAAGCAACAATAACACAGCTTAAGTAAAACTTCTAATTGTAAGGTGCACCTTATAATCCCGCGGCCGCGACAACAGCCCCTGCTCTTCTCAGACGCCGGCGCCACCGAAGAAGAAGAGCGCTTGATGTCCTTGCGTATGACGAAACCCGAGTCGGCCAGTAGCTGAATAGAACACCTTCTTCATAACAATAATATCCTTTCAGTAATGTAGAATAGATATTCTCCCATTGTGAGCAGTTCATTACTTTTTGAACAAAAAGAAAAAAAACATTAATGGTTACCCAATGCATCAGATTCGCATGAAAAGCAATCAAATGAGTGGGTACAACAACAACCTAGACTACATAGAACACAAAAGGTTACGTTATGGTCCGGCGTGCGCGGCAGAGCCCTTGTTCCACGCTGGCGCCGGCGCCGAATCAAGTTTCCGCCAGATCGAAGAACATGATCGCCTTGGTGTCCTCGCCAATGGCGAACTCCGAGTAGAGCATCGCCATGACAAGCTGAATAGCCATATGAATACAGCAGGAATAAACATCGCAAATCTTCTTATGAAAAGAACAAAAAGAATAAAACAACAATTTTCATGGAGCGCAGAACTGTTCAAGGGTTTTCGCTAGTTCAAGCATCTCACAATCAGTGAAGGAACCTCACGCATGAAAGGAAAAGCAATTACTACGACAAATAAAGCACAAGTAACTATTTTCAAGACAAATAAGTAACACGCTGGCCTCGTCACCACTCGTATATTTTTCTGTTCCGTCATTCGTGGCGCAAAACGTGCTGCACATTTGAAACCGTGCGCACAGTTTTAGAGAGTGCGCGAATTTGAGAGAGCAAAAGTGAGTAAAGGTTTTCTACACACTTTTGCCCTCTAACTTTTGCTCACTCTTTCGTGTTAGAGAAATAAACTGCGTCCAGTTTGAATATGGGTCCAGTTTAAAACGTGGGTTGGCTGTTGAGCGAAACTGGAGCCATTTTGGCCATTTTTCATAGTAAAACCGTGAAAAACCTGCTCCAAGTTTCCATTTTAGTTCGACCAAATTTTACTGAACACTGGATCCACTTTTCTTCCTAGATTAATAGCACGGCAGATGCTAAAATAGTTTATCACTCTTAAATTCTTAAACTTTTACGCTGCATCTTCTTCTTCTTCGCCCTAGATCTGTATAATTCTTGTGATTCTTGAGATTGTCAGCCGCCAAGCTGGCCCTAGACAACACTGAACGGCTTGCTGGCGTTGGCGGCACATCCCCGAGGGGGCGGGTCCGCCATCGCCAGCCGATTTGCCGTTCGGCTTTCCCCCCGGCCGTGGCATCCCCCCCCCCCCCTTTACACAGGAGCGCCCCCTCGCTCATAGTAAAATATTTATTTACCATCCCGTGCTAGTGGTGCTGTTTGTGTTCGAAATTTGTGAATGTGTGACAAAACGGCGAAAAGAATCTTTTTATTGTACGTCTTGGCTTAGGTAATTTAATACACGGGTGAACGGCCTCCTCATCTCCGGCTCGTTCGCCGGACCTCCTCCTCCTCCTGGATCCGACGTTCCAGATATCGGATTCGTTCTAAGGCGACGCTTAGCTTACGCCAGAAGTAGAAGACGTCCTTCTGCAGTCCCCCGGCCTCTCCTCTTGCGACGATGGCGAGATCCCGCCATTCTGCCGCAGTGTGCCACTCTGCGGCAAGAGTGGGTTGGTGGTCCTCGCGGAGGAGCGGTATCATATGCGGGAGAGATGGGACTTGGGTCTTTCTGGTTTATCTCATTTATCTACTAGTACGAATACATCTTAGATACATATAAATGGGAAGGGGAAAGGACTGGGCAGGGGCAGCAGCCGCCAAGCTGGGCCATTGTCACGGTCGGCTCTTTGTTTGACATTTCCTGCAACAAAGAAATTGAAGAGAGGGAGAGGGAGAAAGCGCAGAAAAAATTTTTTGAAAGGTATCTGGCAAATTCGAATTTTCCCTCCGCATCCATAAGAACGTGGAGGGTAAAGAAGGGTACAGATACTACTTGACCTTCTATGTATATACATATGTATATAGAAGTCCTCTCGAGAAGAAGCTTCTCGCCGACAGTGTATCCGGTATGAGAGAAGAAAGGGTCCGGTATATGCAGGCAGACGAGTTACTCTGAAAAATAAAAAAATAAAAGGTTTCTTTAAATCAATTTGCGGATTAAAAGTAACACATATCGGAGCACGACGCTTATAATCGGAGAAGAAAAGAAAGAGTAAAAACGCTAGAAAAGAGGAGAAAGAGAGAGAGAGAGAGAGAGAGAGAGAGAGAGAGAGCTAAATAGTGTTAAGAGAGAGAGCGCAGAGATATCGACAGAGAAGTAGGAGACATGGAGGGAGCAGCGAGGGAAGAGATAGAGGAGATGAGAAATAGAGAGAGAGAGAGAGAGAGAGAGAGAATGTTGTCTTGTTGATACGAAGTAATCTAAAAATGGAAATGATAGTTAGAAAAACCAATAGCGAAACGAAGAAAATGAAAAAAATATCATAAGATTTTATATCATTTGTAGATACGTACATATTGTTTAATTGTTTAATTGTTTATCTACATCTTTTAAGGATGTGACGACACAAAAACATGAAAATTAAGCTCAAATGAAAGAGATGTCCAAGCAGCGTGAGAAGGGGAGGGAGAGGGATACAGTAGCCACGGTGGTCCTCTACTCGGGTGAAGCGTAACCCGGATTTGGGGTATATCAGGTCCCAAGGGCTGGCAAGGCCCATTAACAGTGTGCACTGAGGAGGGTGCATCTCAGAGGAATCACCGCACTTGCTGTATGGGGAGAGTGGAAGGGGACTGGGGAGATAAGGTAGTGCTGCTGTAATTAAAACATATCGGAAATAAATAGTGAATAGTAATGACTTGCATAAGAAAATTCTATGACCATGTAACTACAGATGAGGATATTCAAACTTAAGTATAGAAAGAAGGGGCAAATTGTGAAGCTCACGTTTAAAAGACTCAATGTTCCGGCATAAAAGAAGAGAACCTGGTAGTTGACAACCTAGCAACCCTAACACTGAACGAATTACGACGAAGATCTAAATTGCACTTCGGCAGGTGAAAGCTAAAACTAGAAACGCGTCCATTGCAAGGTTTAAATGTAACAAATTTACTAATTCACAGATCAACTAAGCCAAGAAGCAACTTGTGGAAGTAAATAAGATCAATTCTTACTCGTTGAAGAAGTAGACAAGGGAGTGAATATGAGGAAAGTCTATCATTATAGGATGGAATAGCCGAGTGAGGAACATACATAGATTCAGTAGAGCAACGAATAAATAGAAGACGAGTAAAAACATGCTGAATATGTTCAATCTTACGGATGAGAGCCTTCTTCTGAGGTGACCATACAATCGATGAAAATGAAATCAAAGGAATAACATATGCTTTGTAACAAATTATATAAATCTCAGGAGATCTTGATCTCAATAGGCGGAAAAAGGCATATACAAGGCTAAGACTTCTCCTAGCAATAGATTCAATATGGGCTGAGAACGAGAGAGACGAGTCAACAAGTATTCCAAGATCACGGGCAGGAGAAGAAAAGACAGAAAAGTGAATGTTCGATGAGATCAGATAGGGTAGATGGGGATTGTTTTTGCCAAGATATAAAACACCACACTTTTGGTGGGCGATTGTTAACTGCCAGTTTTTGCAGTATTCATCTAGTAAAAGGGCTGCACGCGAAAGTTGCTGGTGGGCCGGGTTGTAATTTTTGGGAGAAAATTCTGTATATAGTTTTATGTCATCTGCGAAAAATGAGGGATATATTATGTCATGGAGGAAAATACAATTGGAAAAGCAAATCAGAACTATTGATAAAAGAAAATAGAGTTTAGTTTT
>CALZFC010000001.1:3482500-3487500 GCA_945643635.1 Allodiplogaster sudhausi | reverse complement strand
CCCTCTCTCAAGTTTCCCTCTCTCTCTCTCTCTCGCTCTCTCAATCTCTCTCTGCATTCTCAGTTCCTCTATCAATTTTCACTGTCTCTCACTCTCTTCTACAATCTACTTGTCAACTTTTTACATTGCATATTTATACATGAATATTCTGGATTCAGGGATTATCTCTGCTCGCTTGGTCGGTCCAAGCGAAAAGGGCAGAATTAAGTGAGGAGTATAAATGGGAAGGAGGCAATGCGAAAGACTACTTGGCTCATACTTGTTCCGGCCAGCCAGGAGTCGGCGTTTAGATCTTCCTCTTTGTATTTTCCTATTCCCTGCTAACCAGAAAAGGATCTTCTTCAACTCACGGTCTGACGCATACACATTCACTGTTGTTCTCGACTCACCTGGCTCTCTCTCTCTCTCTCCTCTCCCCTCTCTCCTCTCTTTCTCTTTCCTCTCTCCTCTCTCTCCTCTCTCCTCTCTCTCTCTCTCCGCTCTCCTCTCTCTCTCTCTCTCTGCTTATCTGTCTCTTTATCGCTCTTTACCTCTCTCCTTCTCTCTCTCTCTCTCTCTCTCTCTCTGCTTATCTGTCTCTCCATCGCTCTATCCTTCTCTCTTCCTCTCGCTCTATCTTATCCTCTCTCTAAATCTCTCTCCTTTCTCACTCTGAAAATAGCCACAACTCGCGTCTTATGGTTAGAAATGCGGCCTTGGCCTTCTCTGCTAGCGATGCAGCGTCTGAAAATGAAATCGTTCCCTTCCATTTTTCGCTACCTTATCTCTTTAGTTCGCGCTCTTGCCGTCTGTCCTCTCCGTTTTTTCTCTATGCCTCTCTCTTTTTCTCTCTCTGTCTCTCTCACACACACTTACTCTCTCTCTACCTCTACCTCTCTCATTCTATATATCTTTCCTCTCTTTTCTCTACTATCTCTCTCTCTCTCAATATTTATCAATCCGCCCTATCCATTTACCTTCTCCACATTTCTTTTACAACACTCCTTCCTTGATTTGTTTATACGTATTCCCATCTCCGATAATGAGGAAATGTGAAGAAGAAGAAGAAGGTCGGAGAACAATGAGATGTTTAAACCATTTTTTCATTCTCTCTTCACTCTTTTTCAGTAAACTCATTATATTATTTTACAAACTATATTCTATTGTATTCTCAATTACGTTGTTTTGCGTTTCCAATTGCAGTTTGCCACCTGATATATGTATATTCATATACAAACATACCATATATTATGTACATACATACATAAGCTTACGTCCATATCCAAGAGTTTTAGTAAAATGTATAAATTTATCCTTTTTTGTTTTCGTCTCGCGATTGATTTTCTCAATTGCATTTCGAATTTCTCAATTTCTTTATAAGTATATACATATGTATGAATGTACATACCAAAAAATCAACAGCTCTCTATTTTCTATTCTCTCTCTCTCTATTTCTCATCTGTCCTATCTCACTCCTCTCTCTCCCCTCTCCTCTCTCTCTCTCCCCTCTTCTCCATTCTCTCCCTTCTCTCCTCCTTTCCGTCTATCTCTCTCTCTTTTCTCTCTCTCTCTCTCTCTCTCTCTCTCTCTCTCTGAATTGCCTCACGCTTCTTTTTTCCTCTTATTATTTTTTTCTCTAGCATCATGGTCCGATATGCGTTGTTTTAATCGGCTACTTGATTTTAAAAAACATTATTAGAAACAGTATCCTTTCTTTTGTAGAGTAACTCGAGACTGCCTGCATATATCAGGCCCTTCCGTTTCTCGTGTTCACATACATTGTCGTCGAGAAGCTCTTTCTTTAAGGACGAATTGCCTTCTCTATAGGTAAGAAGGAATTACATAAATTCTGAAGGCCGTAAGTATTAAGTATGTAGTATCTATACCCTTGTTTCGCTACCACGTTCGCATGGATTACTGATACCTTCCAAACTTTTCTGCCATTTCTCCCTTTCTCTCTCTCTCTTTCACTCTCTCACTCTTTCTTTTCCTCTCTCTCTCTCTCTCACTCTTTCTCTTTCTCTCTCTCTCCCACTCTTTCTCTTTATCTTTCTTTCTCATTCTCTTTCTCTTTCTCTTTCTCTTTCTCTTTCTCTTTCTCTTTCTCTTTCTCTTTCTCTTTCTCTTTCTCTCTTCTCTTTCTCTTTCTCTTTCTCTTTCTCTTTCTCTTTCTCTTTCTCTTTCTCTTTCTCTTTCTCTTTCTCTTTCTCTTTCTCTTTCTCTTTCTCTTTCTCTCGCTCCCTCTTTCTCTCGTTCCTTTCTTCGTCGCAGGAAATGTCTACCAAAGAGGCCAAAGAACACCCGACCCCAGTGGCGGCGGGGACGCTCCATCTGAATGGCGAGACATCGCAATCGCCCGACATATCGGGAAGCCGAAGGACGTCGCGCGTTCCTCAAGCGGGAACTCAACATCGCCCGCGACAAGATACGATACCTTAAGGGAAGGATCCAGGAAGGCGAAAGAGCACCACGGCGCGGGAGGGGCGGAGACTCTGACAATGCCGTTCAGTGTGTACTGTCACGGCCGGGGCAAACCGACGGCGGACCCGCCCCTCGGGACGGTGCCGGCCGCCAACGCCAGCAAGCGATTCAGTGCTTTGGAAGAAGAAGAGATTAATAAAGAGAAAGTGGAGCAATCATTAAGAGATGCTGCCGCCACAGCCGATCGCAAATAGCTGACCTCGCCGTCTGCTCTAGTGCAAAGTGAGCGATTAGGTACATGTATTTAGACTACCACATAATTGCATGCGCTACATCCCAATCCCCGGGCTCAGCCGCGAAACAGCACAACGAAATGGTGAGCGACCGCTATGGCCGCAACGCGTCCGCCATGATCAACGCGGGACGTCGCGAGGCACAGAGAGGACGTGAGCCGGGTCAACAGAGAGCCCTTCCCCTCTCCCTCGTCAGAAGATGTATAGAATACATGCGTGTATGTATACTAGATAAAGGCATAAAGTCCCAAGTGAAAAATGTCGTGTCTGAGAATGAACAGCATTCGTGGAAAATGGATGTGGTGCGAGAGGCTATCAAGATTGGCAGACTGGAGATGGGCCCGAGCTATGAACGGACACAGCACTACGAAATAGTGGTGGTACGTTCAAAAGTTCTAACTATGGCAAGTACATTTGAACCTTCCGCCTATGTTGCCCGGTGTTCTCCTAATCGGTGTCCATACACGCATAGGGTTATATGAATCTTGCTCTCATGCCGTCCGTTCAGCGGTAGAATAGAAAACCAGAATGAAACTACACAGAGAGAGAGAGAAGGGCGTGGCTTAAGGCCTCTATCGCAACGGCCGGCACACTCCGGGGGCGCCCAAGAAAAGGGAGAGACGATGACGATCTTAGATTAGAGGCAGAGGACGCAATGTAATTGATACAACGATACAACGTAATCCACTGATACAACGCAACGCAATGTGGGTTAATGCAATTAAACAGCAATAGTACTAACGTCCCGGCACACCGCCTTTTTTTGCAAATCTCGAAAACTTTAACGCCTTTTTTAAGCACAACAATTTTCGCGATATCACAGTGGCCGCCGGAAGCGAGGCGCGCAAGATGTTCTAGTCCTGGCAAAAAAAAAATATGGAGGTACCGGAATTTTAACACTCCTTGTCACGAGACGGAAGCACCATGAGGAGCTACACCCCCCGAAGGGTGCTTCCTTGGCTACATCGGTTCACATCCACGAGACATGTTCTCGGGGGGAAGGGGGGGGGGTACGTACATATGTACTATGTACCTCCTTCTTCTCCTCCTCTCTTCTTCTCGCTGTTCTCTATCTTGATCGTCGTCTTCTCGTCCTCCTCGTTCTTCTCGCGCACAGACTCCATCGAAGGAGACGCGCCCGCCGCCTTCCTCGCGGCCGATCTCAGCCCCGATGTCTGCCTGCCGCAGCAGCTGGCTCTACTCCACGCGACTCTTTCAAGACTAAAGAGTACAAATTCTCTCACAATCAATCATTTTGAAGGAGACAAAGGAAAAAAAAGTAAATGTAAATGCACAGTATAGATTGTCAGCTGCTGAATACGGTAGATGTGTACTTCGTGGCGACAGTTCGCCGTTTTTTAGTCGACCGGCGCGAAAAATGATGATTTTCTTCGGATTTCATTCTTTAAATAAAGCAAATTTCTGCATTTAAAAAAAATCAGAAAGAATAGAGACCATCACCAATAATTGTTGTTCAGCCAGCGTAAGATCATCTCAACAGCGCTAATGACGTCATCATACATACATATTTGAGCATCAAGAGACACGATTGTGGCAATGATTTGTACACCAAAAATATTATCATCTGATCCCTTTGATACTTTAAATAAATATATTTTTGGACATTTTCAAGTCAGGAATCCGAAAAGTGCGTTTTTTTTTGCAAAACGTTTGAAATAAAGAAGAACCTTTTATGAATTCGCTCTTTTTATTTCTTTAAAATCATGTTTTAAATAATAAAAGATGCAAATAAAGCTTATGCTATCTTTCCGTGAATCCTCTAGCCCCAATGAATAAGATTATCCTTTTGTTTGATATCCCTTATTGCTAGGTGCCTTTTCTCTTTGTCTCGTCTCAGTCTTGGGCAACTCTTCTAACAAAATTGTTGCAGCTGCGCTTCTCTAAGTGCATTGGATTAGAGAAGTATCAGAATACCGTCGGTATCTATTGAAGATTAATACTGCTTATCGGCTCTTTTATTCTCTTTCTTTCTTTCTCTCTCTCTCTCTATTTCTCTATGCATTCTCAGTCTCTCTCTCTCTCACTCCTTCACATTTTCACCGTCTCTATCTCTGTGTCTCTCTCTCTCACTCTCTCTTCTATCACTTCATTCCCTGAATCAAATTGTCAACATTTTACACTATATTTATACACGAATATTCTGGATTCAGAGATCATCTTAATATGTACGCTCTACTCGCGTAGCCAGTCAGTGCTGAAAAGGAAGAGGACAAGAGAGAGAGAGAGAGAGAGAGAGAGAGAGAGAGATAGAGAGAGAGAGAGATAGAGAGAGAGAGAGAGATAGAG
>CALZFC010000001.1:3032500-3477500 GCA_945643635.1 Allodiplogaster sudhausi | reverse complement strand
ACTTTTTCTCTCTTTGTCTCTCGTTCTATCTCGCTCTCTCTCTCTTTCTCTCTTTCTCTCTTTCTCTCTCTCTCTCTCTCTCTCTCTTTCTCTCTCTCTCTCTCTCTCTCTCTCTCTCTCTCTCTCTCTCTCTCTTTCTCTCTTTCTTCTCTTTCTCCCTCTCTCTTTCCCGCTCTCCTTCCCTTTCTCCCTTTCCCCTCGCTCTCTCGCTCCTTTTTTCTCTTTCTTTACCGCGCACTCTTTCCGTTCTCTGTCTCTCTCCTCTTCCTTCTCCTCTCTGTCTCAACTTCTCTGTCTCCCTCTCTCCCTCTCTCGCTTTTTTCTCTACTTTCCAACTATCATAGAGCTTCACCCTCTTTCAATTCCTTGCACTCTGTTCACGTAGAAAGGAAAAAGACAAAACAAGAATACGACTGAAAAGAATAGGAAGTGTATGACTCATTTCAGCCGGCCTCCATGGAAGTCAACATCACAGGGAGCCGTGACCATTTCCATCCTTTTCCCATCTTTCTTTTTACTCTTTCTCACTCTCTCTCTCTCACTCTCTCTTTGCCACGCTATTTCTAACTGTTTTCTCCCTCTATAGATTTCGTGATTTTTATGGCTCCCGTGTTACTCTGTTGTGAGTTAGCCACACGCTCTCTTTTTATCAATCGTCTCTACCTTTCTCTCGCTCTCTCTCTCTCTCTCTCTGTCGTCTCTTTCTCTCTCTTTCTCTCGCTCTCTTTCTCTCTCTCCTCGCTCTCACCCTTTATCTCTCTCTCTCTCACTCACTCTTCTCTCTCTCTCTCTCTATCCCTCTCCCTTTCACCTTTTACCGCATTCAGACAGTTCTATGAGTGAATCCGACAACTGCTACTTGACTCATCTTTCTTTGCATTCTGAAGAGTTCCCTTAGCCCAGCCCTTTTCTTTCAGTCGGTGTATGACTTGCCCTATTTTGTTCACTCTTTCTCTCTCTCTCTCTCTCTTTTGTTCTCTCTCACTTGTCTCTCTCTCTCTCTTTCTCTCTTTCACCAAATCTCGGCTTCTCTATCGCTCTCTCTCTCTCACCCTCACTTCCTTACCTTTTCGTTCATTCACGCTCTCTTTCTGCCTAATGCGATTAAAGTGCACCGCGCCGCCTTGCTGTACTTTTCTCTCTTCTAACAAAAACCCTCCGATTCGAACAACAGTCAAAAACTTCCAAGTGTGTCTTCACGATTTTTCAAGTGCGTTACGGGACATTTTTGACACCTTGTTACGACTGTCTCAATATCTCTCTCTCTCTTATACTCTTTCTCTCTCTTATACTCTTTCTCACTCTCATCTCTCCACTCTTTCCTTATCTCTTCCTCTTTCTCACTTTCTTCTCTCCACTCTTTCACCCTCTTCTTTGTACTCGTTCTCTCTCTCTCTCTCTCTCTATCTCTCTCTCTCTTATACTCTCTCTCACTGTCATCTCTCCACTCTTTCTCTATCTCTTCCTCTTTCTCACTCTTTTCTCTCCACTCTTTCACCCTCTTCTTTGTACTCGTTCTCTCTCTCTCTCTCTCTCTCTTTTTCTCTCTCACTCTCGCACATGCTCGCTCTCTCATTCTGTCCCTATCTCGCTCTCTCCAATCCTCTACCGTCCTATAATCGTAAGCGATAGTGTACGCAGGGCTATTGAATGGCATTTGATTGGATGAATTGTGACCGGAGCCATGACTGGCCATATGAATGATGCATGATTCTATCCGTTCTGATTTCTCTTTCCGTTCTATCTCTCACTTTCTCTCTCTCTCTCTCTCTTTCTCTCTCTCTCTTTCTCTCTCTTTCTCTTTCTCTCTTGCTGTCTCCCTCTCTCTCTTTTCTCTATATCCCTCTCTCTCTCTCTTCCTCTCTCCATTGACCCTCGCTGATAAGAGCGATGACTGTATCTTCTGCCCCATTCCCTATCCATGATGAATGGCGCACTAACACGCCATGAATGCTGCGCCCTCTGACTCATTTCATTTCATTATACTTTGATTGTTTATTTCTTTCCTTTTGTTTTTAACAACCTAAACTGAAACAGAAAATCACATGATTCCATTAAATGATAAGGTTTTGTTTAAAAAGCGCATATTATTATGGGTCTTTGCCGTGTCTTTCTCGCCAATTTTCATACAACGTTTATTTAGATGTATCAAAATTTATAATGATTAAAATAATACTATTCAACAAATCTCAGAGATGAGCTCCGGCGGCCACGGTGGTGGCAGCGGCGCGAGCGCGTGTAGCATTGGTGGAAGGCACAAATTGCGAAGCGTTCCGGTCGCGTCGCGGCTACTCTTGCTCGTCGTTCTCTTGGCACCTTGCCAAGACGCTTCTCCGCTAGAGTCCAACAAGGACTCCTCTGCCGAGCAGTCGCCGCCGACTGGCGAGCATGTCTGCACGTATCAAGCGAGGTTTTTTTTAAAAAAAAATTATATTGAATTCTTTTTCTGTTATGTCCTACTTGAGTTTTGGCTTGTGTTTTTTTTTCTTATATATTTTTTTCTATTTTGTCAGACTTGAGTTTTCGCGCGAATTCTGTCAAACTTGAGTTTTGGCTTCTTTTAGCGAGCCCGCCTTCGAGGTACGCAAAGTGCTCGTGCCGACCGAGCAGATAGTCACCGAATCATGCAGCGATCCCTTCCAGCTCTTCCGCTGCAAAGTTAAAAAGTCAGTTCGAGCCTGGGGGGCTGTCTAGGAACCTTGTTAGTGTTAAAGTTTTTGTCAAACCATACAATATGTTTATTTTATTTTATGTTTATATATATATACGTATATATATTTTTTGTTTACTCCAGAACCGTCACTCGGGCAGAATATCGCCGGATTGAAGTGCGCAAGGGAAAGACACTGGCCAAGTGCTGCGATGGCTACTACCAGACGAAGCAGAACTTGTGCAAGCGTCAGTTTTCTTCTATAATCGATCCTTTAATCTCCAAAAACACCAAAACCAATATTCATTAACATGTTTATGCTGTTTGAAAAAGTCGTCTCTGTTCTCTAGTTAGAAGAACGAATTTGTTCTTGGAACTTTTTGCTGAATTTTGCTTCAGTTTTTTTCTCTTGAATTAGTCTCGACTTTTTAATGATTTTTTTTTTGACAAATTGCATATTATTTGGAAAAGGTATAAGGGAGAAGAAACACAATTTGCCTTATTCTCTTATCCATTTCAGCCGAATGCAAGCCGCCGTGCAAGAAGGGCAAATGCATCGAGCCGGATGTGTGCGAGTGCGAGCCGGGCTACGGAGGCAAGGCGTGCGCTTCATGTCAGTTGCGGCAGGATTGGCATATTGGTTGCATTACATCCTTTACATCCCAGCTACGCGGGTTCAAATCCGTTGAGTCATCGTTTTTCATTTGTCATCTCAAAGAGTGCGCGTTTTCCAGCATGTTCCGCCGGTTTCTGGGGCCCATCATGTAAGCGAGAATGCGACTGCGACAATAGCGCTGGCTGCGATCCCGAGAATGGACAATGCAAATGTACAGCCGGTCAGAATATTTATTTATTTAATTTTTATTTCATTATTTTCTTTATTTATTTTATTTGTTCATCTATTTATTTATTGTCAAAAATTTTTTTGCAGCATTCCGCTCATGGTATAGGCTGTTGTTTTTTAACAGTGTAAATTAGATTTTTACGATAGATTTTTTATTATTATTTCACTGTGTTCTTTTTTTGCAGGCTTCACGGGCACGCGATGCGATGAGGCGTGTGTTGCTGAGAAGCTCTGGGGCCCCAACTGCACGAACAAGTGTCTGTGCCAGAATGGCGGAAAGTGAGTATTGATTTTTTTTTTTAATTTTCCTATTGTTGATTTTGTCTCCGACAATTAAATCGATATTTATTGCTCACAAAAATCCAGAGAAAAAACCTTTTTTATTTATATTTCTATTGTAGTTAATTAATTAGTTGATTAAATATGTATTTAATTAGCGGAAAATAATACAAGAAGATATTAAGGTGCAAGCAAGAGACTGGCGAATGCGACTGCGCCGATGGCTATGCAGGCGAATTCTGCTTGCGAAAGTGTGAAGAGGCTAGTGACTACTCAATCATCCGATATCTTCCTTCATATTTAAAATAATTTTTTTATTTAACGATTCTTTATGCTGCTTTCTAATGTCAATATCTTTACGAAATTTGAAAAAAAAAATTTAAGAAAGAAAGATTAACAAAAAAAAGAGTTCAATTTAGGGCAAATTCGGCGCCGACTGCGCTTTCCAGTGCGAATGCGAAAACGGCGCGACTTGCGATGCCGTGAACGGGAAGTGCGTCTGCGCGCCAGGCTTCTCGGTAGGTGAACTGTGCACTGATGCTGTACGATACTGTATCTTATCATCTCTTTTAATATCATCCGTATACGGATAGTTAAAAATAAATAAAATAAATAGTTAAAATAAATTAAAAATAAATAAAATAAAATATAAGTACACGATAGTTAAAAATAAATAAAATAAAATAAATAGTTAAAACGAATTGAAATAAAGTACACGATAGTTAAAAATAAATAAAATAAAATAAATAGTTAAAATAAATTGGAATGTAACGTATGTATGAATATTCAGGGTCCCCGTTGCGAAGAGCGTTGCGGCGCCGGCAAGTGGGGCGTCGACTGCGAGGAGAAGTGCGACTGCCGCAACATGGCTGGATGCGATACAGCGAGTGGCGAGTGCATCTGCCAAGGATGGATGGGCAAGAAGTGCGA
Organism: Allodiplogaster sudhausi; assembly: GCA_945643635.1. NCBI lineage: Eukaryota > Metazoa > Nematoda > Chromadorea > Rhabditida > Diplogasteridae > Allodiplogaster > Allodiplogaster sudhausi. The sequence goes on along the minus strand of CALZFC010000001.1, from coordinate 3,472,797 downwards.
GCTGCCGTGTCCGAGAGGGACCTATGGAAAGAATGTCAGTGGAGAGGGAGAGAGGGAGAGAGAGAAAGGAAATAGAGACAGAGAGAAAACGAGAGAGAGAGGTAATAAAGAGAGAGAGAGGGAGAGAGCTTGAGATTCTAAAGAGTGCTTAGATAGAGTGGAAATTAAAATAAGGAAATTTTGAAAATTAGAAAAAATAGTTAAATTTTTTCACTCTCTCTGAAGTTTGGAGAAAACTTAAAAAAGTTTTCTACGCGTTACTTTTCTATTTTTAGTGCGGCCAGAAGTGCGACCTCTGCCAGGGCATCGAGTGGAGCAAGTCGAACGCAGCGTGTGATCCAGTAACCGGCGCATGCATCTGCGAACCCGGCTACAAGGGACCGGATTGCAAGCAGAGAGGTACGGTATTTTGGGACGAGTGCTGGGTGGAGATTACGGTAGAATTGAGCTGCCGAGTTAGAAATCACTTGCGCTCAATGTCTCAGAAAGGTTATATCTCATTCGAGGAGCAACATTGGTGCTGGAATACGTTTGGGGCTCATATTTATTTCCATAGCTCCCACGCGGTTAAAATTACGTGAGAATATATATAGATTTTTTGTCTTGTTGAACCCTTAATAAAATGACATTGAGATAATTATGCGCTTTTTCTTAAAAAAAATCCTTTTTAGAGTCGGAATATTGGCTCGTTCCAATCTTGTGGTGGGGGTGAAATTCGGAGAATTGCAACAAGAATTGCAACCCGTGGAGGGATCAAAGAGACGTTTTTGAACCATTATCGACTTTCTGACTTTCTGCTTCTTAATTCAGCGCCCTTACATTTTTCCTGCTCCAATTTAAATTCGTAAACTAAAAATGTTCTTGCTGCGATTTTGTGCTTCATTTTGCTAATATTAATTTGTCCAGTCTACCGTCTTCTGACCACTTAATGTAAATTTGTTCTTTTTCTTGCTAGACACCAATTTTATCCACATATTTCAACAGCACCGCGGTCATTGTTGTCGATGGGTTCAAGAATCAATAAACTGCACAATGCTACTTGTGCTTCACAGTGGTTGCCATTAAAGCTACCATTAAAGCTTTTCGAATCGTTACGTGGTCCCGACACGAATGCTCGGATTACGGTAACATTCTTGTAATTTAGAATGCGCGCCCGACATGTTCGGCAGGGACTGCGCCGAGCAGTGCACGTGCGTCATGGAGAACACGGAATCGTGAGTTTTCTTTTTTCTACTCTACAAAAAATTTTTATAGATTAAATATAAATTCTAAAAATAATTTTGTTACAAAGTAATTTTTTTAACTAATAATTTTATATTGAATACTTCATTTAGTGAAGAAAAATTTTTTAATTAAAAATAATGTTGACCATGAGAATAAATTTAATTTTCCAGATGTGCTCCTGACACGGGCGCCTGTCATTGCCTACCCGGCTACTATGGCGAAGCTTGCGAGAGGAAGTGCTCGAGGCTGTCCTGGGGAAGGTGAGTAGGGAGAGAGAGGGGGAGAGACAGAGCGAGAGAGAGAGAGAGAGCGAGAGAGAAAGAGAGAGAGAGAGGGTGGAGAGAGATCGAAATTGGAGAGAGAGTGAGATGATAAAGATAAGAACATAAGACATATTTTTTTATTCCTATCAAAATTTCATTGAAAAATTAAATGGAGAAAAGACGTTCCTTTTTCAGAGACTGCGCCAAGACGTGTTCGTGCGATCTACCCTATGCTACCGAGTGCCGAGTGGACACTGGACTCTGCATCTGCGCAGCCGGATGGGCCGGGTCGAAGTAGGTGGAGAGAGAGAGATAGAGAGCGAGAGAGAAAGAGAGAGAGAGAGAGAGAGAAACAGAGAGAGAGAGAGAGAGAGAGAGAGAAAGTAGTAATTCAAAATATTAGTTATTATAAAAAAAATTTAGCTTTGATTTCTTTGATTTTATTGTAACAGCAATTGTTGAATTAATTAAAAGTTATAGGATATAATTTTAATTTTAACTATACTTACTATAATTATTTAGATGCGACACCGCCTGCCCTGACGGCAAGTTCGGCCTCGATTGCGAATTCAAGTGCGCGTGCGTGAATGGCAAATGCAATTCGACGGATGGATCGTGCGTGTGTGCAAAAGGTTTTTCAATCTCTCTTTTTTTAAATCTATTTCGTATTGCATAATTAGTAGTAAAAAAAGTATTCCATATAAATAGTTTGTCTAGACAAAAATGGATGGCTAAATAGAAATATATATATATATTTTTTTAATTTTAAATTTGAACACAGGCTGGACGGGCGCCAAATGTGACCAGGCATGCCCGGCGGGCACAGCTATCGAGGGCTGCGTCGAGTGCGCGTGCAAGAACGGCGGTGGGTGCGACCCAGCGAGCGGCAAGTGCATCTGTGCACCGGGTACGGTAGAATTTGAATTTTGGTCTTGACGCGAAAGCGTTCGTGCACCCGGAACAATAGCATTACAGTATACATAATTTAAATTTGGGTCTGGACACGAAAGCGTTTGACTATTTTTTTGTGCTTGGGGCAGAACGAACGAAAACAGCGTTTTTCGCATAATTAGGCTTATTTGTTCACGAATTTTTTTTTAAATTTCTTTTAAAATTATTTGATATAAATGAAACATTTTTTTTCATAGAGAAGTGTTTGTCGATTTTTCCATCTCCGACAGCTTATTTGAAGATGAAAAAAATATAACATTTATTGATTGCAATTTTTCACTTTTGTCCATTCAATAAAATGTGTGCGTGTCAGGTTGGACGGGCGCCAAGTGCGACACGGCATGCCCGGCCGGCAGCTACGGGCCGGACTGCTCGCTCACATGCAACTGCAAGAACGGAGGCAGATGCGATGCCATGACGGGGAAGTGCGCATGCGAGGGAGCGTGGAAAGGTGAGAGAGTGAGAGGTAGAGAGAGAGAGAAAAAGGCGTTGAGAGAGTGGGCGAGACGGAGAGGGTAAAGAGATATGATAGATAAAAATAATAATGAGAGAGAGAGAAGAGGCAGAGTGAGAGAACGAGGGTAAAGAGATACAAGAGGATATAATGATGAGAGAGAAAGATGATGAGAGAGAAAGAGAGAGAGAGAGGAGTAGACAACAATATTTTTTCTTAAAACTACCTGTTTTAAATTAACTCAAATTTGATTAACTCAATTTTAATTAACATCAATTTCCAATCCGCACCAGGCATCGACTGCTCTTCCGAGTGCGCGTCGCCCTCTTCGCAATACGGCGACTCGTGCCATCTGGAGTGCGCGTGTGGCGGAGGCGATGACGGAGAGGAGGGCGAGACCGGCTCGTGCCAGCAGAAGACGGGCAAGTGCGCATGCGGCCATGGCAGACGTGGCGAGCACTGCGAGAAGCGTCAGTTTAAGTTTGGGCCGGATTATAGATTGAACAATTTATTGATCGAATTACTGAGTTATTTATTTATTGATCAGTTTATTGATTAATTTGTTGATCGACTCTCTTTATTGAACGCCCACGTTTGGGCACGGGAGCACTGTTATTGACTGATCGTAGAAAGTTATTGATTGATCAGAGAAAGTTACTTATTTATTGATTGCGGAGTTTTTTTTTAAATTAATTAATTGGTTGGACAGAGCATTTCTTAAATATTAATTTCTTTGGATTGAATAGAATATTCATTATAACTCTTTGCAGAATGTGCACCAGGCCACTTTGGCCCGAACTGCAGTGAATCGTGCGCAAACTGCACTGATCAAACTGGTCAGTATTAGAATTTTGGTCTTGCATTTTAAAATCTTGTAGAAAATATATATTAAAAAAATTTTTATTGTATAAATTGTAATTTAATGACTTTATTTGCTAACCGATGAGACCTCTTTCTTCTTTGAATTAGCTAACAATTTGAGGGACGACCATTTGATTTATCTTCTTTTTTTCAAGGAACTCCCTCAAAGTGCGACGCGCACACGGGCGCATGCCTCGCATGCCCGCCCGGTCGCCAAGGAGCACTCTGTCTAGGTAAGGAGAGAAGAGACTTGTCATTGTTATCGTGGTTACTGTATCTAACTGTTGGTAGAAAGGTAATTGATAGGAATATTCTGTAGATGCCACATGCCGATTACTAAAAGGAAGGCGGCATGAAAAAAACGGAAAAAAAAGTTTAAAAAAAATTGCTCAGCCTCACGCCCTAGCCATGCTGTCTCTTTTCCTTGTTCACTTTCTTCCGCTTTCCTTTTCCTCTCCTCCCTCGCCCATCCCTCTTTCTCTGTCGTATCCACCTTTCGCCTCTCTCTCTCTTTCTCTCTCTCTCTCTCTCTCTCTCTCTCTCTCTCTCTTTTCTCTCTCCCTCTCTCTCTCTCTCTCTCTCTCTCTCTCTCTCTTTTCTCTCTCTCTCTTTTTTCCCTCTCTCTCTCTTTCTCTCTCTCTATTTCTCCCTTCAGAGAGTTGCCCCCGCGGCCGTTATGGCGCCGGCTGCGCCTCTTCATGTGACTGCGGCGAGAATGGCGATTGCGATGCAGCGACGGGCGTGTGCAGCTGCCACGCAGGCTACACCGGCGAGAGATGCGAGCAGAGTTCGTTATTCAGCGGCGGATATTATTGATTTTTTTTTTAAATCTATTTATATTTCTTATTAACTTTTTTTAACATTCACTTTAATTAGTGTTATGTATGTACATATGTAATATGTATATAAAAATCATAGGTAGTTGTTCTCGGTTTTTAAATTTTAATAAAAAAAATTAATTTTAATACTAAATAATAAATAAATAAATTTGCAGAGTGCTCCGATGGCAAGTGGGGCATCGGCTGCGCGGCCGCCTGTCCCGTCTGCCAGAACGGCGGCGTGTGCAATGCGCAAGACGGCACGTGCAGCTGCGCGGCCGGCTACGAGGGCAGGACATGCGATCGATGTAAGTACTACGGTAGAGACTGATGGAGGATTACGGTATCTGAGATTACGGTAGACTGGTGGACGGTTACTCTTACAAGCACGGAGGGAGTACGGTGAACTTTTGCTGAGCTACTGCAATCATGGCAAATTGATGGCTGGCGTTCTAGCCATAAGACACCTGTTGTTGTTTTTGAGAAGTAATACAAGAAATAGTCCTTATGATTAGAGCACACAGCAGGCTCTAACGATGTCATCGTAGAGAAAAGAAAATATTAGAGCAATTATCGACGAGATCTTGATATTTAAGGTTGTTGGCCACGACACTTATTAATGTTATAAATTTATTTAAGCAAAAAAAGAGAAAAAAAAACAACTATTTGCAGTCTGCATCAGCGGCTGGTATGGCGTCGGCTGTGCGAAGCCGTGCAACTGCGCGTCCGAATACAAGCAGTGCAATCCGCAGACGGGCGAATGCTCCTGTCCGAGTGGTAAGCTAGCGATTTTTCATAATTATGAAAATAATTATTTGGCTTTAAAATAAAAAAAAGTTATTGGTTTTATTTTTTTATTAAATTAAATGTTAATAATAAAATGATAAATGTATAAATGTTTCTGCTACAATTTCTTGCCACCATTATTTTATTTTAGGCTATCAAGGCGACATTTGTGACAAAGACTGCGAAGCGGGCTTCTTCGGACCGGACTGCATTACAAAGTGCAAGTGCCAGGTTGAATAAAAAGTCTATGTGCTATGGAATTGCGTTTTTCTTGGCTTGAGAAAAGAGGTATTGTAATTTAGCTATAAAAAAGCAAAAAAAAAACAACAAAATAACAATTTGTCCTTATTTACATGGTTATTTGTTTTTATAAATATCTATTTTTTGTAGTTTTTTTTTAATTTAATAAAATTTTCTTATGTTTTCAGGGCATCTCAACGGCTTCGTGCCACCGAATCACGGGCGCATGCCAGTGCCATCCGGGTTTCACCGGAGAATACTGCCATTCTCGTGAGTAGATGGAGCCTTTTAATGGGGGGGGTGGTTTAATGGAAAATTTCCAACTGAATTTCGAAGCAGTAAGTTGTGATTCCATCAAAGACTAATATATTTTGACCACTTTTTTTCTTTTGCCCAAAGAGTGTATTCTACTTCTTCTTTTTTTAATGAGCCGAGGGTTTCTCCTTTTTTAGTGTGCCTCTAGGGCTTCTTATTTTTAGTGTGCCCCGAGGGTCTCTTCGGTCTGAAGTGCGCGAAGCAGTGCGGCGACTGCGGCGACGGACACATCTGCGATGCTGCGATTGGATGCTGCCATCCCGACCAGATTCGATGCGGACAAGCACGTAAGCAATGGAGAGAGAGAGAGGGAGAGAGAGAGAAATGGAGGGAGAGATATAAGAGAGAGAGAGAGAGAGAGAGATTTAAAAAAATCATCCGAAAAAAAATTAACTGACGAAAATAGTGATGGATGATTGCTTTACTTTTAAGTCTGGTTCTTTCTCTCACTCTCGCTCTCACTTTCGCTCTCTCTCTCACTCTCGCTCTCACTTTCGCTCTCACTCTCTCTCACTCTCTCTCTCTCTCTGCCTCTTTATCACCACTCATTTTTTAGAAACCGACTTTGCTGCTATCGCTGGTGCCTCCTCGGCCGGCGTGTCCAAGTCTCTCATCTTCTTCCTGCTCCTCCTCCTCATCGCACTCATCGCTCTCGTTCCGCTCGTCTTCTACTACCGCCGCAAGTACATCAAAGAAGCCGACCCGCTCGAGCCAATCGTGACGTAAGGGGCGCCACATAGCCTAGTGGTAGTATGATAGCTATAGGCGAAAGCACCCTGGTTCGAATCCGGACAACGACAAGCCCTTTGCAGATACACTTCGAAACCGAACGAGAATGCCAACGAGTTCGTGAACGCGATGTACGATCCGGAAACGCAGCCACCGGCCTATCTCAGGTACCGTAAACAATGAATTAGCAAATGATTTGCACAAAGTCTTTAAGAACTAACACCGAATATACGAATAATTTATGCGGAATCTCTAAACCTGCTTTAGAAACCACTCTAGGAAGCCAGAAAAGTGCATGGGAAAGAAAGATTTACATTATGCATCAGAGTTTAGTAAATTTTGCTTAAAATAATACTTCTTTTTAAAGAAAGACGAAATATAGAAATTCTTTTCTGCCAGGTATCAGCCAGAGAGACCGGAACGTCTGCTGGAAGAGGACGAAGAGGAGGAGATGGAGAGGAAGAAGCTGGGCAATTTAGAAGTCAGGAATAGACGACCGATGAGTCAGTGGCCATCTTATTTGTATGATTTTATTATTTTAAAAAGTGGCCATGTTAGTTGTGCAGATTTAATTATGTACAAAAAAAATTATAATTTTATCTATTCCTCACTATCTTTGTCACTATTGCTTTCTTTTACATTCTTTCTCCCGCTATCTCGCGTTCGCTCTCTCTCTGACTCTCTCTCTATCTCTCTCTCTCTCACTCGCTCTCTCTTTCTCTCTGGCTCCCGCTCTCTCTTTGACAGTCTCTCTCTCTCTCTCTCTCTTCTTTCCAGACGATTACGCAGCGATGGAAGACACTCAAGGCCGCCCGTCGACCTCTGCCAGCACTGGAGGTAGTGCTGCATCACAGCAGAGAAGACCCCTCCTGGGACGACAGGAGGGAGAGGGCGAGGAGGATGATATAGACACTGGTGTGTAGAGAGGGAGCAGAGAAAGAGAGAGGGAGAGAGAGAGAGAGAGAGAAAGAGAGAGAGAGATCCCTCTGTACCAATCACATTCTCCCCAGTTCATTCCACAATGTGCAAATAAGCTCTCCTTGTTCATGTCTCTCTGAGGACGGGTGCACTGAAAAAAGATATGTAATAAAAAAAAAAAAGATTTTTTGGCATCGTGCCAAAAATATTTTTTTAAAGATTAAAAAATATATATATATTTTGCACCCGCCCTCAACGCACGATGTATCTCGGGTTGGTTTCCATTGTCCGAGTGATCAACAAAAATATTTATCGATATTTATTTTCTCCCACTGTTTTCGTCCGCTATGAATATAGCATTTAAAAAATAGATTATATAATTATTTATATATATATAGATATATATATATATATATTTAACAAATACATAATAAGTTACTTTACTTTGGCATCTTAAGGCTCTCAAACTGAACACCTTCCCTGTCGTCTGTCTAAAATGGTGAATAATCCATTGCACGCAACTGAATATTAACGCTGTTTAACCCTAACGTTTTTTCCACCTAGATTTAGCTATTTTTCTTCGTCTTCTACTAACTGAACTAATTCTCGACGTGAACAAAGAGAGCATGCATTTGTAGAAGTAAAAGCGTATCTTTCTCTCTGTCCTCTCGCCGTCTCTTCATTTTCATCTCTCTCTCTCTCTCTCTTTCTCTCTTTCTCTGTCTCTCTCTCTTTCTTTCTATCTCTGTCTCTCTCTCTCTTCCTTCCCCTCTACTTCCAACAACGGAGTTCTCCGATGTCTGTTCCACACACACCTCCCAGTGTCTACTCATCTCTCTGCCCTCGACCAGGGAGTGGGCCAGTCCTAAAAAATATTCTCCTCCAGTCCACACTGTTTTGCACCGTTTTTCAATATGAGAGAAAATGTCCTGTAAAAATAATCACAGAAACGCACTCTTTCTCTATCGCCCTACTGTCATCCCGATTCAAAGTGTAAAAAAATTTGTTTCCTAAAAAAGAAAATTAAATGTCTATTTTCCATCTGTTTCCTTCTGCGTGAGACTCTTTTCATACTGTTCGGTTGTCCAAGCAAGATGTAGTCCCTGATGTAGTCCATATCGTATTCCATACCGTAGTCCATACCTTAGTCGATTCCTTGATCTCTAAATTACAGTATCCGACGATGGCGACTACGAGATGCCCGAATGGAGAAAGTCGCAAATGATGCCCAGCCCGGAAGCTCGCGCTGAAGAAAATGAGAAGAACAAGCGGAACGAGAATATCTACACGTAGAAGAGAGACGCAGAGGGAGCACCCTGCTCGCCTAGCACTCTCGCCGCACTATAAATTCTGTTGCGCTATTTTTAGTGGGAGCTGATTACTGTAGTCGATATATGACAGACCCTCATTCCATTCACAGCTAGATAGCTTCATGTGTAGTACTTGTATTCTTACTATTTACTCACTAATCCAGGTGTGACCGGGTGGGTATCAATGTTTTTTTTAAACAAAATTTGCATATTTTCAAAAAGTTCGCACCCGGTCTGGTTTTCTCTTCTTTTTCTTTGCACAATCTGCCAGTTTCCTACTTCCACTCACTCAACGGTTCACAATCTTTCCGCTACTTTTGCTTACTTGCTCACAAATCTCTTTTGGCCTGAAACTATTAACAGATTCGAAAAGAGTAGGACTCTCACCACGAATCCCGGCTGCTACAGTAACCCAGAGCGAAAATAAATTGACGACAAACGATGGTAGAAAGCCTCAAGATGCCTTGCCAAAGCCCGTGTTCAGATAATTTGGTTGCCAGAATCGTTTTCACTTATCAGTTTTTTCCTTAAAAGTTGCTCTTTAACATTACTATAACTCCTATTGAATTATATAAGCAGCTGATATTTTTACTGTACTATATCATTACGATTATCATTAATCCTTAAAGAGTAAATACGAATGCTTGTAACTCTTATTTTTAATCCCTAGAAACTTCGTCAAAATGCCTTCATTTCATCTGTTTTCTGTACATGTTGTTGAGATGATTGTTATGTATTTCAGTTTTCTCTGGCTGTTAACTGCTTCCTATTCTCAGAGTCTCTCTCTCTCTCCCGCTAACATTTCCTTATCAATTTTAACAATAAAAAATTCATCTTCCCTCCTGCTACTTATTCATGCCTTTATCTTTGTGCAGTTTCCTCATGGCAATTTTATCGCACGCATTTCTCGCGTAATTCGATCGTATTCTTCATTGTTTAAGAAAAAATTATGGCACTTTGCCAAATAATTCGCCATGCTAATCTCGCTTGAAACGTGTACCACTCATACGACTGCTAATCTTGATTCTGAATTCCAGAAGAAGAATATGATGCCTTTTTTCGCGAGGTTACTTTCTACGCATTTTCCGCTCGAGTTCCCCACGTTTTTCAACCTGTATATTCATTACTGCGACGAATAGGCAATAAACGGAAACAATATCAGCGAGTTTCATACATTGTAAAAAAAAAGATGTGGTGGGGTGGGCACGGATATTTGTATTTGTTTTCTTTTTCCTGTTGTAAAAAGAAACAATTTCTTATTAAATGTGCATAGAAAATTTTGTTCCTTAAACGTTAGATGGTGCTACATATGTACATATGTATGTATATATGAAGAGATTGACAGATAGCAGACGCTTTCGAAAAGGGATAGGACTTTAAAAAACCCAAAACCCTACAAGTATAGTTGAATGGCACGTGCATGCCCCCAACGCCTTGTTTGTAGTGCTATCAGCGAAACTTCATCCTATCCGATCATGTACAAAACGAAATTACAAGCATCTTCGACCGTCCAAATCAATCTTTGTTCTGATGAGAATATCGAGGGATATCGATTAACAAAAATGTATATAACGTATGTACATACATACATACATGCATATATAAATATCTCTAGCATCCGCAGAAGGCTATAGCTATCTTTCCGACCCAACTTACGGAAACTGGTACTATAAGCACTGATTATCTCATATTCCCCGCACGCGATGGAACACCAAGAAATGATCCTCTTATCCGGAACACATACATATCTCCTTCTTACTATTAGCTTCCCCCTCACCCCAATTATTACATATGTACAAACCATCCAGATAGGAATTATCATCGGCATTCATCTCTTCCACATGCTTGTTTCACTGAAATCTTTATCCCTCCCATCCGATTTAATGGCAAACGACTCGATATATGAAGCGGTTATTTCTGGACAACAGATTTATTTATTGCTAAACATGATCAGAGCACCGAAACTATCCGCCATCTAGTAAGATACATCAGACCAAATTTCAACTGAAGCGTGGTGGTTTGAGAGCGTTTCCGCAACATACGCTATTTGAGTCTCGTTCTGGAAACCTATCATCCCCAGGAACTATTATTAGTCAATAGTTCGGCCTGGTGTCTTTAAACATGTCAGATTCCATCTTCTAATTCGTCTTTTTATCATTAAAATTTTTTTCGTTTAATTTACTGGTCACAAAGCTCTCATTTATTTTGCATTGAAAAGTGGAATACGACTACTAATCTGCCATATTACGTATGACCAATACGAAATCTGGCGGTCATGAGCATGTTCGTATGCAAATTTTTGAACAACGGGACCAATCGGGCACAGGGCCGGCCCAAGGTTGCGCCCGACCCGGCCCGGCCCTGGAGGGCCTTGGTAATTTGGGCCGGCCAGCCCGGTCATGTTCCATCTCTAAGTGTGACTCCGAATTTCTGCAGTATACACCTTAAAGTTTTCAAATGGCGCTTGATCGAGTATTTTCATTAAACTTCATTGGCCACGACGCAAATTCGACAATGGACTTGAGGAACTATTACGGCCAGAGACAATACCAATTGTATCCGCCACCATATACATAATCGGTAATTCCATTCCATTCCAATTTAAGATCGGGTTTAAGGCAGTTCGGCGCGTCTTGTACTGTCGGTAGAGTACCGTTCCTTTCAGGCAGGATGGCGGTGCAGTACATGACATCTGTAATGGCAAACATTTTCAAAGAATACATGAAGTTGATACGAGCGAGATTTAACTTCTAATTTGCTAGTCACCCAATAAGATCTGTTCATTTTTATGTTTATTTTGTAATCTTTAGATTGTACCTCTTGTAGAAAACGACATGTAAGGGAACAAGCACTTTGTCGCGCCGTACATTGGTCGCTTCATCGCGACGCCGAGCGAATTATTTCCGCTGCCCCATCCAGTATTAATTGCCCAATAATGCACTGTAGAAAAAAAACGGGCTTCGAGTGGAAGAATAATGCCAAAGATAATGTGGCACAAAATCGCCTTTTATGTATGCTGTCTCTCAATGACATCTTTTGTGCTGACTGACCAGGGAATACATCCGTATTCCAGATGTATTCATATGACGCGAAGATGATCTTCGTGTTAAGCTGGCAGCCGGCTGCACTGTTCGTCTTGCTGCAGTCTGCCGTCACTTGTTCGACATACTCTTCCGGAATCGAGTAGCCAAGGTCAACTGTCGAGGAAGTCAATGATGTTCGTTGCTTGAGTGCTAATGGTAGTGAGTGACAAAAAGGAAGAGTCAACAGAAGTTACCGTAAATATTGGCGTCATATCCATTGTTGAAGTAAAAGCGCTCGAGCGGGGAGTTGACAACCGCGAATACGTGCTTCTTGGTCGATGGGTTGAGGTACGCTCGAATCAGCTGTCGCGGAATCTCAAGAGGCAGAGGATTTTGCAGTCTAGCGCCACTTAGATTTGACGTCTTCTTTTCCTTCCCTTATGCTAGGAGATTTCACGAGTAGAAGACACACGCATAAGCTCGCCTTACCGGCCGAGTACATGGTGGTGGTGACGTCGTCGGTAAGGTGGCAGTTGGCCAGAGACAAATCTGATGATTCTGCATAGAAGTCTGACTACTACCAGAGGCATAGTACTTGCGCTGATAACCTGGGCCCGCTACTCCGGCTTGGAAATACATTATGTCTGTAATTACCAATATATTAAAAGAACATATGAAGTATGTAGGCAGGACCAGAAATTTCTTTGCATTAGCTGACTTTGAATTGCAAGAAGAAGAAGAGAAAAAGGATAAGCTACATATTAATCATTTTTCAGTGTTTTTTCTTCTTCTAATTTTAGCCTTTCGAAACGGGCGAATAGTACTGGTTGTAGCACTCGGTCGCGCCGCAAAGCGGTCCAGTCATAGCGACGCCAAGACTAAGGGGCGCACCATAATAGACGCCTATTCTCCAAGTCTCGTCTGATAATAAGGGGCTTTGGATTGAAGAATAGTGCCAAAGATAGTGAAGCAGTGTAAAATTGGCTTTGTTTCGTATCTCAAAGATATCTTTGATGCTAACTGAGAACAGCCCAGATCTCGGTAGCATATCGGTAGTTCCCTTTCCCTTCGCAGGCAAGCTGAGTTTGCCTGTGAGTACTCCCTCGGAATCGAGTAGCCAAGATCAACTGTCGAGGAAGTTAATGATGATAATTAAATATTGTGTTTGTGTATTCGTGGCCGTAACAAATAGGATATGTCAAGACAAGTTACCGTAATTGTTGGGGTCAAAACCACTGTTGAAGTGATCCCGCTCGAGCGAGGAATTGACTATGGCGAATGCGTGCTTCTTTGTCGAAGGGTTATAATAGGCTCGGACGAGCAGTCGCTGAGTCGGAAGCTCAATATGAATTTGCATTTTAACAATTTAAATTAGACCCTTATTTGCAGGGAACACTTTACAAGGAGCTACCCGCTGAGTTCTCCTTACCGCTGGCTTGCGCGGTTCGGAATGCGGTGGAGATGATGTCGTCGGTGAGCAGGCGGTTCCTTGCTTAAGAATCGAGCATCCTACTGCATGATACGCTTATCAACAAATGATATCGCTCCGATTGATTTTATGTATGCTGACAGAACTCGTGAAACAGTGTCGCGTAAGAAAACCTGGCATGGGAAATGACTTCGTCCCCACGATGGAGGCGTGCGAATCCAGTCAACGTCGCACACTTCTCGCGTGTTTGTTGCGCACGTTGCTGAAGACAATACAGCATGTATAAATAAATAAATAATTTACTTTTATTATCGCTGTTCGCATTATGATTAAGGACTAGGAAACGCAGTTAAAGTGTCAAATTACGCCCAATAAGACTTTGATTAAACCTCGACAGAATTCAAGATATCCGAGCACGCGGGAAAAGGCGCAAAGAGACAGCAGAATACATGTAAGGACGTGGCGGCCGCTGCCGCTTTCCGCCATTCTCTGCGATTGCCTTTTGACAACCTTATGCATTTAAGTATGCATGCACCAGCCGCCATCAAAGAAGTTCCTTCCTCTTCTCAAAGGTGAATTCTTCTTCGATTTCTCTTTTATGGTCAATAAAATGTCGTACATGTGTTTAATAGCCATCGTCGACCATTTCGGCGCTGCCCTCAAGAGAATGGCAAGAAGAACTCATAAAACAAACATATGCGGCTAAATTTCAATTGCTCACTCTTTTTTCTCGAGTGCTTGAAACTATATATGCAAACCAAACCGACATGCGATTATCGAGAAACGCACAATTTGATCGGGCATTTTGGAACAATCCGAAAGTACCGAAAGTTCCCGCACGAAATTCAGAATTTTTCATTCTCATGCCACGAACATTCATTTTTATGTATAAAACAAAAAAACGTTTCAGAAAAAATTAACAATTGAAGAAAGTTTTGCACCCAAAAGTGCCAACAATCGTCATGGCAGCGAGCCGGCCCACCTTTTTTGTTCCTGCCTGGCCAGGGGCTCTGGTAAGTTGGGCCAGGCCGGGCCGTTACACGCTCTGATTGTTAGTGATCGTGCCGGAAGCGGGTGAAGCGGCCAACGAATCTGGAGTTCGATCATTTATAGTTCCGATTAATGTCTCCCGTTCAACCATTCTAAAGCCTGCCTCTGAGAAGACGGGCCCGTGTAATATCCACGATATCAGTGCATCGTTTACGAAACATAAAAAAGGGTTCGTTTCCATTCCTCAATTCCCAAAGGCATTACGCGAGTATTAACAAGCGTTTTGACACTGGTGTTTGTCTAACACTGATGTATGTACATTTGTATGTATTTCCAAAATCTGTGTCCCATCCTAGTTCTAGGCTAAAATTGAAATGAACTGGACAACATGAGTCATGTAGATGGGAATATATCACGTATAAGAATTATCATCCCCCTTTGTCCTTGACTTGCCCTCTATGAAAGTACACGATCCCTCACCATATTAAAGGAGCCCCTGGCACCTTGCTAAACACTTGTCTTCTCCGTCTACACTTGTGTTCCTGTCTTGCATTCCAGTGTTACCTAGCAAGTAACGTAACTGGCGATCAGTCTTCTCTTCGCACTTCGAGTTCACCCCTGGTAGAGCTCAGTGCCGAAGAATCTCCGCGCCTTTCGGTCTACAGCTTCGCGTTTTGAGTTCACCAGTCCGTCTGGTGGAGCTCAACGCCGAAGCAGCTTCGCGCCGTTGAGAAGTAACCAGCGCCGCCCGGCTGTGGCCTGCGTCTGGTGAAAATCCGCGCCGCGCTTTGAGTTCGCACACCACCCGGTTGTGGTCTGTGCACGCGGAACTCAGCGCTTTGGTCTCGTTATCGAGATAGCCTCTCTGTTGCGAGCACGTCCCACGAAACCTTGCAGTACCACGCGCCCGTTTCCTGGAGATCCAAGCGTGAGGGTCTCTATACGGCCGCTGGGAATCAGTCAAGCCACTTCATCGGACAATCTCGATCCTAGCCGAGCTAGCAGGGAGAAATCCTATCCGGAGTTAACTCGCGGAAGGTGACGTTGTAAGACCCCCGGTTGGCTGCGAGTTCTTCTCAGCTAACTGGTGCGGGCTTTCGTGTGCAGGAAGCAGTCGCATCTTCCCTAGCCGAGCTAGGTCGAAGAAGAAATCATGACGAATCCGACAAACTCAACCGCTACGACGCCGGCCGCAGCGCCGGCTGATTCAGCCCGAGTGATCGTGACCGCTGCGAGGTCCCACTCGGTGAACCCGTTCGTTCCCGGACACAGCTTCCGCGTGTGGCAGCGTGCGAATCCGAGAAATCACCGATGACGACATGAAGAAGTATTACTTCTTGCAAGAAGTCGGTGAGACCTCCTACACGGCCATGGAGAATCTGGCTCAAGGTCGCTTTCTCGAGGATCACAGCTACGCGGAACTGACAGCATACATGGAGAGTCTTTACCAGCCGAAGACCCTTGTGCTTTCCGAGCGAGTCGCACTGATGCGATCGACACAGACAGATGGCATGAGCATCCGAGAATTCTCTCTCGAGCTCCAGAAAAAGGCCCGCACGTGTGACTTCGCAAAGGTGAAGGATCCCAACGGCATGATGCTCTGCATGGCGTTCGTTGGTGAAATCCGGTCCGATGAAATCCGGAAACGACTGGTGGAGATGTCAGACGCCAACTTCGAAAAGCTGGTTGAAACAGCTACGGCGATTGAGACGGTTGGATCAAATCTGGAACAAGTGAAGACATCATCGCAACCATATGGCATACTGGCCGGAAGCACTGTGCATCGCGCCCATGTGCAAACTAGGAGATCCGCCTGAAGGGCCGAAGCCGTCTCACGGTGAAATAGTCTGGCCGGTCTGCGCAAGTCTGGATGCACGTGATTCCCGGAAAAGGGCCCGCACTCTGCGGCAGAGACATGATCCGTGCTCTCGGAATGAGCATGGGACCATTCTTCGCGGTGAAGCACATTGAACAAGAGCTGAAACCGCTGGAGGACAAGATTGCGAAGATTCTGCAAGAGAATCAGGAGCTTTTCGAGCCTGGCCTAGGACACTGCACTGTGAAGAAGGCAGTCCTGAAGTTCCGTGACGGACGCCCAGAGCCACGCCTGTTCCGCGCCCGCCCTGTGCCCTACGCCCTGAAGCCGAAAGTGGATAAAGCGATTGATCGAATGGTGAAAGAAGGCATTCTGAAACCCGTTGAGCACCCCGAGTGGGGCACGCCGCTGGTTGTCGTTCCGAAACCAGGCGAGATGATTCGACTCTGTGGAGACTTCAAAGTCACGATCAATCCTCTGCTCGATGTCAACCAATACCCTCTGCCGAAGCCTGACGACCTGTTTCACATGCTGAACGGCGGTCAGAAGTTCTCAAAGATGGATCTGCGAGACGCGTACATGCAGATTGAGATGGAGGAAGCGTCGAAGAAGTATCTCACGCTGTCCACGCAGAAGGGTCATTTCCAGTTCGAGAGGATGCCGTTCGGTATCGCCTCTGCACCCGCCATTTTCCAGCGGACCATGGAGGAAGTGTTGGCTGGCTTGCCAGGTGTGATGGTCTACCTCGATGACATTGTGGTCACCGCTCCCAATGACGAGGAACACCTGCGAAGCCTGAAGAAGGTGCTGGAGAGGCTGAGGAAGGCTGGATTCCGCTTGAAGCGCGAGAAATGCCAGTTCCTGATGCGCCGAATCGATTTACTCGGACATGTGGTTGACCAAGAAGGCATCAGGCCGTCCCCCGACAAGATAAAGGTGATGCAGGAGATGCCAGCGCCTAAGAACCTGAAGCATGTCGAGTCGTTCTTGGGCATGGTGCAGTACTACGCCAAGTTCGTGCCGAGACTGTCAGATCTCGCCCTGCCCTTGAACGCCCTGAGGAAGAAAGACGTCGAGTTCGTCTGGGAGATGAGCATGAGAAAGCATTCCGACTGATCAAGCAGAGGCTGATCAGCGCCGACGTACTGATCCAATACGATCCCGATGTGCCGATCATACTCGCGACGGATGCCTCGGAGTATGGACTGGGTGCAGTGATCTACCACGCCTGTCCGGATGGCGTCGAGAGAGTCATTGCATTCGCTTCCAGGACGCTCACCAAGGAAGAGTGAAACTACGCCCAGATTGAGAAGTAAGCATTGGGTATCGTCTTTGGAGTGGAGAAGTTCAGCCAGTTCCTGTATGGGAGAAAGTTCACACTGTTGACCGACCACAAGCCACTCGTGTTGATTCTTGGACCGAAGCACGAGCTTCCGGTGATTGCCATGAAGCGGCTTCACCGATGGGAACTCCGTCTGAGAGCGTATTCCTTCGATGTTGAGTACCGGTCCACATCTGACTTCGGAAACGCAGATGGCTTGTTTGTCCACGGAGATGCCGTCGAAGAAAACGGTCCGTGAGGAAGCAGAGGTCTAGCTCTGGGCTGCTGAGCACTACTTCGAGAAGTGCGCGGTCAGTCTGCCAAGCATGCGTGAAGAGACTGACAAGGACCCTCCGTTGACGAAAGTCCGTGAATGGCTGAAGAGTGGATTTCCTCGTGAAATGGAATATCCGCTGCTGAAACAGTATGTCGCCGTCAAAGATGAATTGTCTGAAGAAGCCGGAATCGTCCTGAGGAAGGATCGAATCGTGATCCCGCAGACACTGGAGAAAGCCGTGCTCCAAAAGTTGCATGAAACGCACTTCGGAATGGCACACATGAAGGCGATCGCTCGTCAGAAGGTGTGGTTCCCCTTCATGGATGACAAGATTGAGACCGTCGCTAGAGCATGCGATCTATGCGCCCGTCTTGGGAACACCCTCACGAGAACGCCGCTCCACAGCTGGGAAGAGCCAGAACAGCGCCTTCACATTGACTTCTGCGGACCGTTTCACGGATCCATGTGGCTGATTGTCGTGGATGCAAAGTCAAAATGGCCAGAAGCTGTGCGAATGGGCAGTACGACTGCCGCTGCAACCGTGTGCCGTCTGCAAGAGTTGTTCGCAACCCACGGTTTGCCTGAGCAGATTGTCTCTGATAATGGACCGCAGCTTGCGTCGCGAGAGTTCTCTGAGTTCTGTGAACAGAATAACATCCAGCACATCCTTACACACCCGTACCACCCGAACTCGAATGGTGAAGCGGAGAGGTTCGTCCAGACGTTCAAGACGCACGTAGAGAAGAGTACCCGCTCGGGTCTGCCCTTGCGTGAGGCAGTGAGCCGTGTGCTCCTCAACTACCGGACAACCCCGCACCCTGCCACGGGCATGAGTCCCGCCGAGAGCCTGATGGGCAGACAACTGCGCATGTCATTGGATCTGTTGCCCGGACGAATTGGTCAATCACCAAACCAGCTAGAAGTTTCCCGGAAGTACAAACAGAACATGACTCGCAACTACGACAAGAAGTCCAAGGCTCGGACATTCGAGGTGGGAGAAGAAGTCTACATTATGAATTTCACGGGTGGCGACGATAAGTGGATTCCTGGAATTGTCACTGAAGTGATCGGAGAGAACACATACCAAGTGCATTACGGTCGTGGTTCGCGCAAATGCCATGCTGACCAGATGAAGAAAAAATTCAAGATTACCTGGGAGGAACTCGCAGCGATTTCCCACCGAAGTGTGAATTCGGGGAGGGGAGCGAGTACGACAATTCCCCAGAAGCAGCCGTTAATCACGAACACGAACCGTCGACAGACTATGGTATTCCCTCGCCCTGCTGCACCCGTTCAACCGAGATGGAGTTTGGCTCCGACCAGACAGAAGGTGAATGGACCGAGGCCGGCAACGAGTGTGGTGCCTCGAGCGCCCCAGAAGAATCCGATCAAGAAAGCTACGCCGCCTCCGCCTCCCACTGCCCGTGTCAGTCAACGGGCGAACAAAGGTGTTCCGCCAGAACGGTACAGAAATGTGCGATACACAGCAACCACCGACTCTTCTCATGGCCCCTTCCGAGGAATGGATGTGAGCGTGCCATTGGAGAAGAAGAAACGGTCTCGGAAGTCACGTTGCGAGACGAGTCCGAAATCAGCCAGCGCCCACGCCAAGGATCGCCGCGCCGCTGATATGCCTCGCACGCTCGGCTGGCTGACGACCCTCTGAAGAGGATGAGGCCATGTTCCATTTGCATGTGTGTATTCGCCGTTTTCAAGACTATTGCTGCTCAATGAAGGGAGACGTAGAGAAGTTTCTTCTCGAACTTCCTCCTTGTCCGATACAAGGTATTGTGTGCTGTGTCCAGAGACGTAGGCCTTGCCGAACTCTGATGATTGTCAAGGAGACGTAGAGGCTTTGCCTTGAACTCCTTCCTCGTTGTTCTTATGCCGAGGTTGTCCGTCCAGAGACGTAGACCTTGGGTCGCGCCGTGAGGACGTTGTACTGTGTCATGTAGATGGGAATATATCACGTACAAGAATTATCATCCCCCTTTGTCCTTGACTTGCCCCCGTGACCTCTATGAAAGTACACCATCCCTCACCATATAAAAGGAGCCCCTGGCACCTTGATAAACACTTGTCTTCTCCGTCTACACTTGTGTTCCTGGCATTCCAGTGTTACCTAGCAAGTAACTTAACTACATGTACACTGAAGATGGAGTAATTCAACGTAATTCATCAACAACAAGAACAGCTACAGAAAATTTTTTCAAATAAACACACTGAAAATAATATCTAATTGTAAGACAGCTCGGCGATGTCTAATATTGAAAGTAACCAAAGTTTGACACAAAGAACCTGGGTCGGTTGCGACGATACTAATAGTCGAAAACACGTCCCTCACTTGACGCAACTTGAAAACGCGGCCCCAACTCTATGCAGCTCATCTCCCCGTATTTGTTGCTGTTTGTTGGCCAATGCCGTGTTGCCCCCTTCAACATGTACATATACATTTTTACACACACCTCCAGGCACAGGAAGTAACCCTTCAAAATGCCTCATTTTTTCGAACACACAGTGCAGTAGCTAAGAGTTTAGATGCGCCTAATCGTTGTTGCTCGTTGCAGTGTACCACCGAATTTCTGCAGTTTACACCTTCAAGCTTTCCAATGTCGCTTAATCAGCTATTTTCATTAAACTGTATTGGCCACTACGAGAATTCAACAATGGACTCGAAGCACTATTATGGCCAGAGACAATAACAATTCAATCCACCACCATATACATAATCGGTAATTCCATTCCATTCCAGTTTAAGATCGGTTTTAAGGCAGTTCGGCGCGTCTTGTACAGTCGGTAGAGTGCCGTTCCTTTCAGGCAGGCGGGCTGTGCAGAACATCACATCTGCAATTACAACTATTTTGAAAGAATACATGTAGTATGTATGCGGCGAAATTTAACGTATTCATTTAATAAGCTCTGTCTAGTTTTGTGTTTATTTTTAAAGAATTAAATTGCACCTCTCGTTGAAAGCGACACGTAAGGGAACAAGCACTTTGTCGCGCCGTACATTGGAAGCTTCATCGCGACGCCGAGCGAATATTTCCCGCCACCCGAACCAGTTCTAATTGCCCAATATTCCACTGCAAAAAAACGTTCTTCGAGTGGAAGATTAAGGACAAAGATAACAATGCGGAACGAAATTATTGTTGCTGTTTTCTCTCAATGGTATCTTTGATGCTAACTGAGAAGATTATTCACGTAGACGTATTCGTATACCGCGTAGATGACTTTAGTGTTAAGCTGGCAGCTGGCTGCACGCTTCGTCTTGCTGCAGTCAGCCTTCACTTGTGCGACATACTCTTCCGGAATCGAGTAGCCAAGGTCAACTGTGAATTATGACATACATAGTGTGTTTGTGTGACAGTAGTACAAATTTGATAAGGCAAGATATGCGAACCATAATTATTGGCGTCATATCCATTGTTGAAGTAAAAGCGCTCGAGCGGGGAGTTGACAACAGCGAATGCATGCATCTTGGTCGAAGGGTTGAGGTAGGCGCGAATCAGCTGTCGAGGAATCTCAAGAGGCACAGGAATATACAGTCTCGCACAATTTAGATTTCATGAGAAATCACCCGCTTAAGTTCGCCAGGCAGAGTACACGGTGGTGGTATCGTGGTCGGTAAGGCGGCAGTTGGCCAAAGGCAAAGCTGTATATTCTGCATAGAATTAACAAAGTCATAGTACTTGCGCCGATATCCTGGGTTCGCTGCCCCACGTTCGAAGTACATTACATCTGTAATCGTCAATATTTTAAAAGAATACACGAAGTATGCAGGCCTATATGTAATGCTTTTATTTTAGCTGACTGCCAATTGCAAGAAGAAGAAAACGAAGAAGTAGAGAGAAAAAAACATACATAGGTACGTTAAATAATAAGCTCGTTTCCTTTCTTAATATACAACCTTTCGAAATGGGCGAATAGCACGCGCTGAAGCAATTGCCCGCACCGCATAGCGGCGCAGTCACCGCGACGCCGAGACTATGGGGCCAACCATAATAGTTGTGGATCTCCCAAGTCTTATCTGAAAGAAAGGAGCTTCGAATGGAAGAATAGGCAAAGGATAATAAAATGGAGCAAAATTGGCTTTGTTGCTTTCTCTCAAAGGTGTGTTTGATGTGATGCTAACTGAGAACAGCAAAGATCTGAGTGGGCCCGTAGTAGGCCTCTGATTCACCGCAGGCAAGCTTAGTTTGACTGAGGTACTCCATCGGAATCGAGTAGCCAAGGTCAACTGTCGAGGAAGTTAATGATGGTCATTAAGGTCTTCTTCGGATAAACCTGATAACTGTCTTCCCTCAGCGACTGCTCTTCACGCATCACAGGATCAAGAACTACTAGGCTCCCTGACTAAAGCGGATCTCCCTTATCTTTGTTCCTGAGGCGCCTGTGCGCAGTTCTTGCCGAAGCTTGTGCTTGGCAAGAAGCCATCCTATTGCTGTCGTGAGTACGAAGCAATAGGAGTGAAAGTGTCCTTTCTGGGTGTCACTCGAGACCGACGCTCGTGCGCGGTTATTCTAGTGATACTCCTAAGAAGAAGGGGCCACGTTGTTAGTAGCCTAGGCTAGTCTGTCGTCCACTAGAGTCTGTCGTCCACCGATCTAGACCTTACATATTTGTTGTTGTTTGTTTGTTTGCCAATACCGTGTCGCCCCTTCAACATCTGTACATTCTTACACACACCTCCAGGCCAAGGAAGTTCGTGTATGAAATTTTTCTATAAAAGCATAATTTCGATTGCCAACTGGTCGTAGTGCTGTAGTCTCGAGTTTAGATTCTCCTAATCGTAGTTGCTCGTTGCAGAGTACCAATCACCGCATTTCTGAACCTTCAAGCTTTCAAATGTCGCTTAATCAGGCATTTTTGATTAAACAACTGCATTGGCACGACGAGAATGCAACAATGGACTCGAGGCACCATTACGGCCAGAGACAATACCAATTGTATCCGCCGCCATATACATAATCGGTAATTCCATTCCATTCCAATTTAATATCGGGTTTAAGGCAGTTCGGCGCGTCTTGCACTGTCGGCTGAGTACCGTTCCTTTCAGGCAGGATGGCGCTGCAGAACATGACATCTGTAATGGCAAACATTTTCAAAGAATATATGAAGTTGATTCGAGCGAGATTTAACTTCTAATTTGCTAGTCACTTAATAAGATCTGTTCAGTTTTATGTTTATTTTGTATTCTTTAAATTGCACCACCTAGAGTTCGACATGTAAGGGAACAAGCACTTTGTCGCGCCGTACATTATTAGCGTCATTGCGATGCCGAGCGAGTAATTCCCGCTGCCCCATCCAGCTCTCATTGTCCAATATTCCACTGCAGAAAAAAAACGAACTTCGACAATAAGAATAATGTCGAAGATAACAATGCGGTTCAAAGTTGACTTTGCAGCTTTCTCTCAATGGCATCTTTGATGCTAACCGGGAACATATGCCTTATAGATTTTTTCGTATGACGCCCAGAGGATCTTCGTGTTAAGCTGGCAGCTGGCTGCACTGTTCGTCTTGCTACAGTCTGCCTTCACTTGTGCGACATACTCTTCCGGAATTGTGTAGCCCAGGTCAACTGTCGGGGAAGACGAATGATGTTCGTTGTTTGAGTGTTAGCGGCCGTAACATAAAGGATAATCAAGAGAAGTTACCGTAATTATTGGCGGCATATCCACTGTTGAAGAAAAAGCGCTCGAGCGGGGAGTTGACAACCGCGAATGCTTCTTGGTAGAAGGGTTGAGGTACGCGCGAACTAGCTGTCGAGGGATCTCAAGAGGCAGAGGAATTAGCTGTATGTGGATATTTACATTTGACTTCTTTTCTACTTTTCTGATTCAAGGAGATATCACAGTCATGTTTGCGTTACCGTAAGAGTGTACGGTGGTGGAGACGTCGTCGGTGAGGTGGTAGTTGGCCAGAGACAAAACATGTTATTCTGCATACTACTCCAACTATCAGGAGAGTAATAGTACTTGCGCCGATAATCTGGTTTCGCTTCCCCGGCTTTGAAGTACATTACATCTGTGATAACCAATATTTTAAGATAATATATGAAGTATGTATATATGTATGTACATACATATGCATGTACGCAGGCCAATAATTATTTTGTATGAGATTAAACTTGAATTGCAAGAAGAAGAAGTAACAAAGGATATGTAACATAATTGCTCTTATAGTTTTTCTAACCTTTCGAAACGGGCGAATAGTACTGGTTGTAGCACTCGATCGCGCCGCAAACTGGTCCACTCATCGCGACGCCGAGGGTATGGTCATAGCCATAATAGATGCCGATTCTCCAAGTCCCGTCTGAAAATAAGGGGCCTAGGCTTAGGAAGAATTTTGCAAAGATAGTAAGGCGTAGCAAAATTGGCATTGTTGCGCTATCTCAAAGATTTCTTAGATGCTAACTGAGAACAGCCCAGATCTCGTTAGCAAATACATAGTTCCCTTTCTCTTCGCAGGCAAGCTGAGTTTGCCTGTAGTACTCCAATGGAATCGAGTAGCCAAAGTCAACTGTCGAGGAAGTTAAGGATGATAATTAAATATTGTGTTTGTGTGTTCGTGGCCGTGACAAATAGGATATGTATGTCATGACAAGTTACCGTAACTATTTGGGTCATACCCACTATTGAAAAGATCCCGCTCGAACGAGGAATTTACGATCGCGAATGCGTGCTTCTTGGTCGATGTAATAGGCTCGAATGAGTAGTCGCTAAGTCGGAAGCTCAATAGGAATTTTAATTTTAACCGGTTTAATTTAACATTTATTTTGTAAACTTCCCTCATTCTGGTAGATTTTACAAGGAGCCACCCGCTGAGCTCTCCTTACCGCTGGCCTGGGTGGTTCAGTAGGCGGTGGCGGTTGCTTAAGAATCAAGCATCGTACTGCATGATACGCTTATCAACAAATGATATCGATCCGATTGATTTGCTGTCTGCTGACAGAACTCGTGAAACAGTGTCGCATAAGAAAACCTGGCATGGGAAATGACTTCGTCCCCATGATGGAAGCGTGCGAATCCAGTCAACGTCGCATACTTCTCGTGTGTTTGTTGCGCACGTTGCTGAAGACAATACAGCATGAATAAATAAATAATTTAATTTTATTCCCTATGGTCGTATTACGATTAAGGACGTACAAGGAACGGCAGTGAATTCTGCTCTCTGACATCAACTTCTCGAATTTTGCTCAAAAAAGACTTTGACATCGAACCTCGACAGAATTCAAGTTGTCCGAGCACGCGGGAAATGGCGCAAAGAGACAGCAGAATGCATAGAAGGACAATGCGTCCGATGCCGGATTTCGCCATTCTCTGCGATTGCCTTCTGACAACTTTATGCATCTATATATGCAAGCAGCCATCAAAGTAGCTCCATCCTCTTCACATACGTGGATTCTTTCTCGATTTCCCATTTATGGTCAATCTGAATTTACGTCTTGGGGAAGAATCAAACGTCGCACATGTGTTTAATTGCCACCGTCGACATTTTATAGCAGCAAAAGTGAAGCTTTTGCTACTTATTGTTACAATTTATACAGGAAAGAGACGGAGAGGAAGAGATAAAGAGGAAGATAGATTCTGATAAGGCAGAGAAGCATCACAACAATTATTTCAACATCACCGGCGAAAAGAGATGAAACGAAGATGATTTTGATGAATTGGCTGGGCTTAAAATAAGTATGTAATACAGATAGCTGATTGTGAGAAGATCTCAGAGAATTGATTTTAAAAATTTTAATTTAAACTATTCGGGCAAAAAATTATGAGAGAAAAAACAACTTTGGCAAATATTTCTACCAATGTTATCCGTCAATTTGTTTTGTTCCGGGTTACCGTAGCCGGGATTCGTGGTGAGAGTAATATTGTTTTCGAATCTGTTAATAGGTTCAATAAGTAGCGGTAATACTGTGAACCCCTCCTGTGTGAGTGGAATTAGGAAACTGCCAGTTTCTGCAAAGAAGAATAAAAAAAAGACACGAGACCGGGTGCTACCTTTTTCAAATATGAAAATTTCGTTTAAAAAATTAATCGATAATGCACCTGGTCACACCTGGATTTGTAAGTAAATAAGAATACACGTAATACATGAATTATCTAGCTGTAAATGGAATGAATTTTGCATATCGACGACATCAATCTGATCGCTCTAAACAGCGCAACATATTGTGTGCGTCGAGAGTGCCAGGCTCGACGCACACAATATGTTGTGTGCGTCGAGCCTGGCGCACACAACATATTGTGCCTAAGGTTGAGCACATTTTCCAAAATGATTTATAATACATAAAACAATACTTAATATTAATAACTAAAGAAGACAACCGACCGGCTGCACATTTGCGTTATCGGTTCGCAACGATTGCCGTTGTCGCAGTCGCATCCTCGCTTACACGACGGGCACCGGGAACCGGTAGAGCATGCTGGAAAATGTACACTTGACAGTTAATTTGAACCCCCGTTGCTAGGATGGATTGCTTGTATTGCAACCAATTGGCCAAGCTCGGACATCAAGCGCACGCGTTGCCACCCAAGCCCGGCACACACCCACGGCGATTTGCATTCACAATCAGCTGAAATGAATGATCTTGTTTTCGATGTTTTGTAAGATGAGAAAGTCCATTATAGAAAAAGAGGATTTTACAATGATTCACTATAAGTGCTGTAAAAGAGCTTTCTTTTAAAATCACAACTTTTCTTACAGATGCCAAAAATTCAATCTTGAATTCGTTCGTTTTTGCCAGATACAAGTGTGAGAGAGCATGAGATTAAGAGAGATGCCACTGCAACACAGCACGCTGTCCATTTCATTTCATGTTAAACAAGCCCCCTGCCTTCACTGTTACTCTGCCTCCAGAAGATCGTTAGAACTAGACCCAAAAAGATTTTTTTACTATTAGAGAGGGAGCAGCAATTTTTTTTGAGATTCACATTCATTGGAGTAATTCATATTGAAATGAGCACCCTATCCTCTCATCCCATCTCATTACTCTCTCTCTCCCTATAGTACATACAAACTTCGAACGAATCTCGTGGTCACTGTGTTGCCCATCAATTTTTGTTTGTTTGAAGATTTCATTAGGTTTGAATGATATTCAATGTGCTTGACGCAAATTTGTGAACTTTTTCCATCTCATCAATGTGTTGTGTACAATGCAGAGGAACAAAGTTGAAATAATTACGGTTAAGTTTCGTGCTACTTTATTTTATAAAGCGGGAGAAGGATCGCTTATAAGAATAAGCTGACGCTTGCACAAGTTCTGCTTCGTCTGATAGTAGCCATCACAGCACTTGGCGAGTGTCTTTAGCTTGCGCACTTTAAATCGACGATATTCCGCCCGCGTAACAGCTCTGGAATAAACAGCATGTTGCAACTTTGGCTTAAAAATTTAACTTTATATAATATAAATAATACATAAAATATAAAATATAATATATAATATATAATATATAATAAATAATAAATAATATATAAATATAATATATAACATATATAATATAGCCAATGTTTATAGCCCCTCAGCGCCAAACTGACTTTTTGACTTTACAGCGGAACAGCTGGAATATATCGCTGCATGACTCGGTGACTATCTGCTCGGTCGGCACGAGCACTTTGCGCACCTCGATCACGGGCTCGCTGAATAAATGGAATTTAAATCGCCTTACAGGCACGTTGTAAGACCAAAGTTTACGAAAGGACAAAAGAAAACCCCCTTTTCGAAGGCATGCTTTGATAACGAAAAAGCGAAAAAAGTACTTTTAAAGCGCAAAAAAATATTTGAAAATTTAGAACAATATGCACAACCATAAGTAAAGAACGTATTTTAATGTGGAAAAGAGCTTATACATATATAATAGTTTAAATTTTAATACAAACGTTTGACAACGATTGCAAACCTCGCATAAAATATGCAGACATGCTCGCCAGTCGGGAAGTCCATGGACTCGACCGGAGAAGCGTCTTGGCAGGATGCCAAGAGAACGACGAGGACGAGTAGCCGCGACGCGACCGCTACGTTTCGCGATTTCTGCCTTCCACTCGCACACGTGCCACTGCCACCACCGTTGTCGGAGGTCATCTCTGCCATTTATTGACTATTATTTCTTATTAATGTTTCAGTCGAAATAAGACTATGGCAAAAAGCTTTAAAAAAAGCTGCCGAAAAAGATGCGGCAAAGATTATAAATACATGCGGTTTAAAAAAAAATCCGGATCATTTGACTTAATCGTGGGATTCTGTTGCACTTTCGGTTTTTTTTTACAAAAGAAAAGAAATAAAAACAATAAAAGTACAATTCAGTGAGTCAGAGAGCAAAATTCATGGCATCTTACCATTAGAGCGCCATATATCTTGGACAGAATGGGAGAGAGAGAGATACGGAGAGAGAGATACAGAGAGAGAGAGATACAGAGAGAGAGAGATACAGAGAGAGAGAGATACAGAGAGAGAGATACAGAGAGAGAGAGAAAGAAAGACAGAGATAAGAAGAGCTAATTGGTCCGACAGAAAAGCAAGCTTCTCCAGTGATAAACAGAAGGGGAACGAATGGGTTCGAAAGCTGTCAGCAGCGGTGAATCAATGCAAAGGATCTCGCCTTTCTCACATTTTCTCTCTTCATTCTCTCTCTCTCTCTCTCTCTCTCTCTCTCTCTCTCTTTCGGTACTCTGAATCATTGTTGTTCTCAGATATACTATGGGGCTCTAACAAGAATAACCCAACATTAGGAACTTTTTTTCACGAAATGTTCATATATGTATGTACATAAATACATACGACTCTGTCAATGGCCTGCTTGCAGAGTGAAAAAGGAGTTACACCACGGGGCCAGAGTACAAAGGAACATACATATGTGAATTTAGCAGGGATAGCCAACTGGTTGAAGAAGCTGGCTATATCTTTGTTTCCGGCTGGACTACGCATTTTTGCTCTAGGGGCAGTAGCACTTGCGCCCGGAGTCCTGCGGGATAGGAGAGGGATGTAGACCTTCCGAATCTGCATGTATAGAAAAAAAAAATTTGATAGAAGTACAATCAGAAGATTCCAGAAAAGTAAATGTGTGCTTGTCATTTCGTAGAGAAGCGTGCAGAATGACTGTTCGGCCGTCATTGGAGTGTGAGACGCAGAGAGACAGAAGGACAGAGATACTGACAAGAGTGTAGAGAGGTGAGAGAAAGCCAGAGTGATGGAAAAAGGCTGAATTCTTGGAGATTAAGGATGCAAAGATGTAAATTGACCATGCCGTTAGATGGAAAGATAGACCGGCAGATAAAGAGAGAGTAAGAGAGAGTGAGAGAGATAGGGAGAGAGAGGGAGAAAGAGATAGGGAGAGAGAAAAAAGAAGGAAAAAGATGGTACGCACGTCTGGAAGGGTGGCGAGGCAGTTTTTTTTGTCAGATCGACGTTTGAGAAGCCGATGGTAAAAAAAAAGCTGTGTAATATTTCTCACAGAAAAGACGATACAAACTGTTAACATGTCAGCAAATGTGAATTTCAGCATAAATCATGTGCTTACGTATGTACATACAATGCTATGATGCCAAATACTTACTAGAGTACTCATGACAAGCACATACATGCATACATATGTATGTACATACGTATGCACATCTGCTAAAGCAGAAAGGCTCCCTCCCATTCATATACAGTTCTCATATACAAATTCATAAAATTATGAAGCACTGGGAAAACAACAAAAATCTGCATGTATATTGTACATATCTGTGATCATCCAATGAATTGATGACATTGATGTGATCATCCAATGAATTGATCCGCTAGGGATGTCTCACTTTTGATGCACTTTTTAACGATGTATAAAATTCACTACATTTAAGCGAAAGTAAATCCCTTTTAACTAAATGTCTTAGCTAACATTGTTTGTTGATGTCATCTTATTTGCATCTTAAATTTTACATTAATGCAGTGCGTAACTTTGTTCAGCCTTCTCTAAATTCTTATGTATACTTATATCTGACTCAATATGCCCTTACTTTTGAGTGAGGGGATGATCCATTTGATCCATTTGAGCAGCGCGGCTGCACCATACTGCTGATGTTCCGGCATGGTCAGATTAAAGGAGCATATTGACCTTCTCACGCTCTTTCTCTCTCTCTCACTCTCTCTTTCTCTTTAAGCCTGTTTATCTCACTTTCTCTCTCTTTCTCTCTGTATTTCTCTCACCCTCTATTTCTATTTCTCTCTTTCTCTCTCCAGCGTATTCTTCACCCGTCTTCTTTCTTCATCTTTGCTGTCCCGATTACTCATCCATCGATTTTTGTTTACCCCTTCTGCTGTCCTCGGAAACGCATTTGTACCATCGTGCATCCATTCTTGCTGTCCACTGTCATTCGCTATCTTTCGCTCTCTGCATCCTAATCTCTCTCTCTCTCTCTCTGTATCTCTCTCACTTTCTGTCTCTCTCTCTTTCTCTTTCTCTCACTCTCACTCTCACTCTCGTCCTATCACACTTCTCTTTATCTGAATCCCTCTATTTTTCTCTCCATCACTAATTGTTCTCTATCACTATTAATGCTCGATTAGCAACCATAATTTCCCGATTATATTTGCCCATTGTGTTCTGTTCTGCGCACTAATAACTCGTCGAGATGTCTTTGGCAAGTATTCTCTTCATTTAAGGTGGTCTTATAAAATTTGTTTCACTTTCTTTCTATGTACTTTTATTGTTCTGCCCTACTATTTCCGCTGTTTCATGGGATCCCTCTTTTTCATTTCTCATTCTCCTTTCCAGCACATTACCACAATGTTAGAAGATTACTCCTTTCTTAATCGATTGACATTTCTGATCAAACAAATGCCACGGACGAAAAGTGCGAGATGAAGAACGCGAACATGTTTTTTTTCTTCTTTAAAGGAGGCGGTTTACGGAATAATTAAATAATTAACATATGGTTTTATCATTGTGGCTCTATTTGTATTTGTCTAAAAAATATGAATATCCAAAAAGTTTGAACCATTTTTGTATACTAGTTACAAAGTTAAATGCACGCAAAGTAGTGCTCGGCCAAAAGTTGCTGTTAGCCACTCTTCTATTTCACAAGCTCTCTTACCAGCAGAAGGGCCAAATATTTGAGTGCGCGCGTTCAAAATGGTTCTAATGTGCAACTGGAGAAACATTCAGTGCATGGTTCCCTTTAATCTCTCTTTCACCTTCACTCTTTCTCTCTATTTCTCTCAATCTTTCAGTATCTCTTTCTCTCTCTCTCTCTCTCTCGCTTTATCTCTCTGTCTCCATATTTCATGACACAAGTTTCTTAATTAAGGAGCTCAGTAATTAGCACCACAAAGTCCAAAAGGAACATTCCAACCAAAGAGAAACAGCCAAAACAGATGTGTCTAATATAATGTGATTCATTAGATTAGTTTTCTTTCCTTGAATTCACTCTCTCCCTCTTTCTCTCTCTCTCTCTCTCTCTCTCTCTCTCTCTCTGTCATGCATACACTCTTTCGCTTCCTATCAGTTTCCCTTTCTCTCCCTCACTCTCTATCAAATCTTTTGCCCCATTTGTGCGTACATACATAGATGCTTGAATTCACATGCATTTCTCAACTCCCGTAAACACAATGCCCAAAACAGTTTCATGGCTAGAAATGAAAAGAATTGCCTCTTCACTTGGCAACGTGAATCATGTATGCGAGCGAGTTGCGTATATTCCGTTATCTCCTATCCTCTCTGCATTCGTCTCTAGTATTTAATCCTTTCTCTCTCTCTCTCTCTGCCTCTCTCTCTGTCTTTCTCTATCTTTCATTCTCACTCTCATTCTCACCGTGTTTACGTTCTCGTCAGCTATGGAACATTTTTTTTTTGTCAATGTTTTTCTTTCAGTTTTCAAACCTTTAGATAAATGCAGGTTTAAAAATTGATGAAGAAATCATTCATCTCTTCTTTTTTTGAGTGAGAAGTACGACATATTTACTCATGTTGAAAATTAAAATGATATTTTTAGTGAGTCTACAGTATCCT
Organism: Allodiplogaster sudhausi; assembly: GCA_945643635.1. Classification (NCBI taxonomy): domain Eukaryota; kingdom Metazoa; phylum Nematoda; class Chromadorea; order Rhabditida; family Diplogasteridae; genus Allodiplogaster; species Allodiplogaster sudhausi. Next base: position 3,441,087 of record CALZFC010000001.1, on the reverse strand, counting down.
TGATTGCTTCATGTGAGATGGCGTTCCGCCGCCAGGGCGCCAAGGTCGTCTTCATCGGCAATGCATGTTTGTTCCTATTTCTCTCTCTCTCTTCTCCCTCTGACTCTCTCTCTCTCTCTATCTCTCTCTCTATCTCTCCCTCTCTCTCTCTCCCTCCCTCTATCTCTCTCTCTCTCTCTCTCTCTCTCTCTCTCTATCTCTCCCCTTCTCCAGACGTTGGCAAGACGTCCATCGTGCTTCGTCACAACGGCAGCGGCTTCAGCACCGATCAAACGATGACTCTCGGCGCCAACTTTATCTTTTCGACCGTGTTAGTTCATCACGGATATGGTATAAATCTCTATTACCGTATACTTCTAGATTGACCGTATGATTCTACATTACCGTATACCTGATTACAGTAGTAAAAGAAGTCATCAGCAGTATCTTTGGGTTTTACCTAATCACTCATAAAGTCAAGTCAAATAGTCGCTTAATAGGAAAGAACATGAGATCCTCCCCTACCTCTCGATCTCTCAAAATATTTGCTGAGTGTAAAAAAATTTTCGCTCCTCATTTCATTCTGCTCCTCTAGTCATCCTGTTCTTCGCGAACGCGTCCGCATGCAGATCTGGGACACGGCCGGCATGGAGCGCTTCAGAAGTATGGTAAGGGAATCATTTAAGGGATATGTCTGTATATATATATATATATATATATATATATATATATATATATATATATATATATATATATATATATATATATATATAGGCCCTATTCTAGTGTAGGCGTCCCATCGAATTATAGGCGTCCCAAGGCAATAAGATGCCTTTATTTTTCACTGATGGGACGCCTTTATTTTTCATGGGACGCCTACACTAGAATAGAGCCTAAAATAAGTATATCGAGATCTATGTTAATATTCCACCGTAGGGCATCGCCGAGCTGGTTATTTTAAAATGAATATTTCATTCATGTATATTTAGTACCAACAAAAAGGAGAGAAGAAAGTTGTTTTTTTGGACCTTTTTTTGTTGTAGTTATTTTTTTACATATTTGCCCATTTTTATGCGAGTATTTTGAAAGTAAATAAATAGGTCGATAAAAAGTAAGTGTATTTTTGAAAGGTGCCCCTGTATATCCGTGGTGCGCATGCCGTTGTGCTCGTCTTTGATGTCTCTGATCGGAAGTCCTTCGCCGATTTGACACTCTGGATCAGAGGTGTCGTGCCTTGTTTGTATTTCAACTTACTTTGTAACAAGTTCAATTTTGAATGGTTTCATTCAATGGTCGTTGATGAAGTTGCATCTGTGCTTATTATCAGTTTGTAATTTCCAGGAAATTTTTTTTTGAATCTCTTCCTTTTACTCTCCCTTACTTCTTTCTCTCTCACTGTTTCTCTCTCTCTCTGCTATTTCTCTCTCTCTCTCTTTTCTCCTGTCTGTCATCTCTTTTCTGTTGAGAGATCGAGCGAACGATGTTACTCTCCGATCTCGTCGTAGTGGTAATTGGCAACAAGACGGACCTTTTCGAGGAGCGACAAGTGCACCGAGAAGAAGCTGAGACATTCGCTACCTCCAATGGATTTGTTAGTTTGAATTGAGAGAGAGAGAAGGAAAGAGAAATAAGAAGAAGAGGAATAAAAAGAGATAGGAAAAAAGATAGCGAGTGAGAGAGAGTAAGAAAAACAGACCATCTTTTCAAAAAGAAAGTTTATTACTGACGGATTCGAAAAGGGGAAAAAGGGAATAGTCCTGAAATTGTTACTCGTATTTTTGCAGAAATATGCCGAGACAAGCGCCAAGATGGACGAAGGAATTGCTGAGGTTGGCGGAGAAGCCAAAAAAGATTACGGCAGAAAGAATTAAAGTTGTTGTAGAAGAAATTTGTATATTTTGCAGTAATCAAGTATTGTATAATTTTCTTTATTATAAATTAAAATCTGGAATTTTTTTTTTCATTTTCGACGGTCAAAAGCGTCTTTTAGGCCGTCCACCTTGTTGCTGCCGAAATCTACGATCGCTTTTCTGCGCCTGCTAAGGTACTGTTTTCAACTATTTTTCGTGACTTTTTTTTATATAAAATATTTATTCTTGGATTCTGTCATTCTTGTGGCCCTATGCGTTGAATATCTTTTTTAAAATTAAATTACCTTTCTGGAATGTCATAAGCTTGTTGGTTAGTGTGATAAGGTGGGAGAAAACGAAATTGTTTCTTTTTAGCAGTCTGAATCATCCACCGCGCCAGATAAACCTGGCACTATCTCTTCGCATCGATCTAGTTCCGTTTCCAATTCGGACAACCGTATTCTGGTGGGCATCACGAAGGAGACGAGCAAGTGGTGGAAGTGTAAGTCATGCTGATTCAATAATTTTCCCTCTTTCTCTGTCTGTCTGTCTCTCTCTCTCTCGCTCACTGTTTTCTCTCTTTCTATATCTCTTTCTCTCTCTCTCTCTCTCTCTCGCTCACTGTTTTCTCTCTTTCTATATCTCTTTCTCTCTCTCTCTATGACTCTTTCTCTCAGACTCTCTTTCTCTCTCTCTCTCGGTCTGATTCTCTCCCTCATTCTTCACTGACTCTTTCTTGTTTTCTAGATCTTTGTCGTCGTCCTTGCCCCACAACATTAATAGAAAAAAAAACTTTTGATAATTGCTCATTCCTAAAAATGCACATTTCATTTCTCTTGCATTCCTTTCTCTTTTTGTTTACATGATGACAATTGTTTTGCTGAGCAAACACGTGTTAGATTGGCTTCACTTTTACTTTCCACTATGGGTATTTAAATTCCCTAACAATAAGGAATGTATGTATGCTATGTGTAAGCATAGTACATTCACATTCATTCTATCAGTTGTTGTTGTTTTCATTCCGCTTATTACTATAATTTATCTTGCTAAATGTCACCAAATTAAGAGATTTTTGCATGACAAAAATTGACTATTGACTGTCCTTCCGTTTCCGATCATAACTGGTAGATCCCTTAAAGTGATGCTAATTAATGTTTTTTTTCCATTCAATATTGTGGAATGCATGCTTTTTCCTCTCTCTAATGGACAGAGTTATAATAAAAACAATAAATCTATAATGATCTGTACGGCTACCATGTAATCTGAACAACTAAGCACTGCCGTTACTCTTGAATGAATCCGGTAGGAGAGTTTTTTGTAGACCAAGTAAAGAATAAATTACGATAGAATCAATGTTTTAACACAATTGATCCCATGCCGCTTATCAACTCAATATCAATTGCTAGGATTCGTAGAAGTGTACGAGAACAGCTAATAGTGCGGTCGATGCAAGCACCTGCCCAAACGCGCTATTTCCAGGAATGCTGACTTGAGTCGTTGTTGCCGGCTCGTTCTGCGCAATACGTGCCTGCCAAGAAGAAAGCCTGGATTAGCGTACTCAAACTCGTGATCCTCGAAAACAAAGCTTGTCACTCTACCACTACACTAAAGCGCACCCCTGCGGGCAGCTCCGCATTGCAGAGAGGCCGATCGCACAGCCACAACTCGAAGCGTCCGAAGACAATGTGGCCTGCCTAAACATTCATTAATAATGTATTTTCTACAAATAAATTAATGTTAACCACAGATTGTTTTACTAATCTTAATATTAACGTTATGTTTAAAAGATAGTATTGATAGCTTTGTCATTCATTAATAATGATCACGCCTGCACAGTGGACCCTTCAATCTCGGTAAAGTTGAGGCAGCTCTTGAAGTAGACGAATTTGTAGTATTCGACAGGATTCTGCAGGGACTCGGGAATCTAACCATTTTATGCAATACGTTTCATGAAAAAGCGATAGATGTTTTGGGACAGTGGTGGTCTCCATCCACGACTTTAGGTCTGAGGACAGCCTATTTGACGAATCCCTCCAATCGACAAAAGTATGTTTATTATGACTGACGAGTTCATCGGCCTCAGAGAGTATTGCGCTCAGGACCTTCTTGATGTAGCAAAAGTGGCCACTGCAGCGCGCTTCGTCCACCGCGTCGCTATTAATCGACATGAGACGATGGCACGTTACGAGCGTTCGATTCGACGTGAAGGCTGTGATGTCATCATTGCAGTGCGGCTTAAAAGAGGCTTCAAGAATTCAAATTTGAATTCCCGCATTTTTCCGTGAAAAGTGTGGGGTAGCTAGTGAAGAACGGGGAGTGTCAAGTCCTAAATGTTTAGAGTATATATTCTGCTGTTCCGCTACTGATAGTGTTGCAAGGCTGAAAAACTGATAATTTAGAAGACACAGTTCAAGATTTTCCTGAATGTTAAAAAGATTCCAAAGAGCATATTGCATAAGGGCCTTGCATAAGGGCCACATTCTTGGAGCAATAATATGTTCAGGCAGGTCGAATCCTTTGTTCATCTATAGGCGACAATGATTGTACACTCTGGTCATTATGTAGATGCACAATGGATTTGACAAACCTTGTCGCATAGGCAAATCGACTCTCTCGGAAGATTGGTCGAGTTTGCGTCTTCGTACATCCACGAGCTGGTGTAGGACTGCATGCAGGCGTTCTCGAACATCCGCGGCACGTTACCTGTCGTGTAGAGCGCCATTGTGTAGAACTGAATGGAGAACGAGATGTAAACTGAGCAAGATTCAATAACAGTGGTTCTGCTTATGAGATATTGAGAATCAAGACACAAGAAATAATGACGCAAAGCGAGGAAGAAAGTGATTGTGAAGGCTCGACAATAGAAGGGCCGTATAATCGACAAGACTGATTGAGTCCACTAATCTACACGGACAGTATTGTAGTCGGCACATCCGAACGCGTCCAAGTCATCGGAGACGCACGAGGCACCCGCGCATGTTGTCTTTGTTCCGTTCGAGAGCGCGAACGCGCACTTGACATTTGGCGCCGGCTTCCCAGCTTCATAGAGTGATGGCGTGTTGCAAAAGTCGGTGCTGTGAAATAACACATCAGAGTTCTAATACTTTTTTATGTTAGCATGATTCAGTTCGGGATTTATTTTTCCCAAGTAAAACATTTCACTTTAGAGTTTTTGAGGTCGTGAACTATAAAATAGGCTTGAAATTCCGACTTGTTGCAGACGCACTGTAGTTGCGGACGGTAAGCGTTCACGTCACTAATACAACCGATAGGGTAAGCGACCCCTACGAGGCAGCCCTGAATGGCCATGAAATGTGGCAAAGCTCGGATTTGGTTGTTGGTATGTTTGTTTGATTGTTGTTGTTCTTGTTGTTGCTGTTTATTGTTGGTATAAAACTCCCTGAGAACCGTAATGCCTTCTTAAACAACCGTAAGCCTTAATAAATACCTTAGCGTAGTACTGTTCGAAGGATGCATAATCGGTGCTTTCCGTAATGAAGCACGAATCGCCTTCACACGTGCCATTTCGAAAGGGCAACTCGGCTGCGTCATAGCTGACAATGAGCACAGGACAATCACAACGAGGCAATGAATATTGGAATACTGTTAACAAAGTTGCAGCCATGGGAAAGAATAATAGACTGGAGTGACAACACGCTCTTTGTTCACAAACGCCTCTAATTTACCTATATTTTTACTTCATGTAAACATTGACAAAAGTCCAATTTTTTAGTGTGGGGCTTCTTCAGGAACAAGAATGGATGTCACCAACTCTTGCAAATAGAGATCGCAAGTGATCGCACGGACGAAATTCCTCGAAGCCAGCAGTGAAAGAACTGCGACGACAACGCGAAGCATGATCATTCTCGCACCCTATAACTGACGGGTTTTTACACAATAGTTTTTTAATGCGTAACTATTTTAAAAAATGGCATAAAAAAGAGTCTTATAGAGCTAAATTCGCTACCAACTCAGATGCTAGAGATGATGAATAAAAAAGCCTTTCACCTTCCACCTACATATGTACATATCAACCCAAGAATTTTCAGTCCGGCGTGGAGTGTAATTAGAATGGAAAGAAACATGCACATTTGTTGTTGGAAGGAACGGGCTGCAGATATGTAATATGTATGTTAGTCCATATTTTGAACGACTAAGTTTCAATAAGTGATGATTATCTAAAGTTTGCGCTAAATAAGTACCACTCTGGCGTCCTTCATGCTTGTCACTTTATACTGTAGTTGATAATTTTTTGAACTGTTGTTTAACTAATGAATCCGAGAAAGAATGTGCAACTAGCTCAATTCTTCATGTTGCAATCATCATTGTCAGCAACAAAAACCCAACAAAAAAAACCAACTAAAAACAATACCGCTATTAAAAGCTTGTTTTTTTTTATGAAAACATGCCACAAACAGCAAGGAAATCCTCGACGAATATAAGAAATCATGAGTAAAAAAACAAAAGAGAAGTTTACAATTCGCGCAGATTTTTGAGATATACATATGTATGCACTTTATTAGGGAAATAATCAAAGAGCAAAGGCAAGACTCTTCATTATCGATTATCTCGAATAGATCGCTTGTTGGAGTGTGACAAATATTAAGCGAGCTGCAGTAGCCAGATTAGTTGTGAACATCTGCCAGAAGGCGCCGATGTTTCGGGGTGTTGACGGTGACCGGGTTCACAGGGATGGCTGATGTCGCGTGCACAGGTATATTCGACGTATTACTTCCCAGGCTGATCTGAAAAAAAAATGAGTTCACATGTGATTCGAAGTCGCGCAGCCAAGTAGACGCAACTATGGCATTTTAGCACTCGGCCAACACTGACTCCAGTCGACAACTTGGCATTGCAGAATGGCCGATCACACAGCCAAAATTCGATGCGACCGAGGACTATGTGGCCGGTCTAAATGTCTCATTGTCAGAGCAAAACTATACGTGCCGTTCCCTATCCTCTTGTTCGGCAACGTTCCCATTGGTATACTCGATAGTGCTTACCACCCACTAAGACAAGTTAGGGATGGCAACTACCGCTCAAAAATTTAAAGCAATGATTGCTCAAAATCAAATGCGAAGATCAATTTGAGTTATCGAATGCGAAGACATGCAGCTTCTTTTTTGTTCTATTAAAATTTTGAGGATGAATACTTTGAAACAGTTTCGTTTTCTTTCCTTGTTGGTTGGTCCGTGCGCCTTCTTCTGCACCATTGGACGCTTTCGATAGACACAACTGCACACCTGCACGGTGGATCCATGAGTCTCGGAAAAGTTGAGGCAGCTCTTGAAGTAGACAGTCTTGTTGTATTCATTGGCATTCTGTAGTAGATATGAATGTAAATTAAAAGTACTTTAGCATGAACAAATGTACGTTTGTGTATACGCTAACACTTGTTTCAAGCATTGCGAAATGGCCTCCCACATCCCCCTAGAGATGATTTCAAATTGAACTTACAAACATAAATTATATTTTTTCATATATACAAAGACAATGATTGTGTGCAGCATACAGTGAATGGCGCTTCTTGTGAGATCATGTGGCTCATGACCCTTTCGATGTAGCATAAATGGCCCTTACAACGCAAGTCGCCGATCGCGGAACTCTCATTGGACACAGTCTGATGGCACGTGACGAGCGGGCGATTCGTCGTGAATGACTTCCTGTCATCGTTGCAACGCGGCTTAAAGGAGGACCATCGCCGATAAACAATTAAGGAAACCATGTTCTGAATTATTCTACAATAGTACAAGTGGACCTTTTTGAACGCGCGTGCGCCCTTAAACATTTTGCCCTTTTGCTCGTTAAAGATCGTGTGAAATCAGAGGGTGACAAAAGGCTACAGTAAACAATTCGGACGAGCTACATATATTTTTCATACTTTTACCTATGTAATAATTGGACAAAATTGGTTTAAACTTTCTAGAAGTACATATGTATAGACAAATTCGAATAGATCCACGTCCATAAAACGATACATACACGAATATATACCGTAACCACTTCTATTGAATATATTCAGTGAACCGCTACTTTTATGCAGGTTCATGAGGCGACGTGCTCACGCGATGAGTTGGCACTCTCATTCTTGCGTGCTTTTTCTTCCGAATGTCGCACAAAGTCGCTGCGTGGAAATGGCAAGCGCGCAAAGTTACCTTATCACAAAGACTGTTGCGAAGAATGTCATTGTCTTAGGGGTCGTGCCACTGATCGGTGTACGATTGCATGCAAGCGTTCTCGAAGAGCAGGGGCACTTTGCCGGTTAGGAAGCCTTCCGCCGCGTCGAACTGAGCGAAAGATGGATCGAATGTTATTGATTGATTCATGAATCGTTTACATTTGAAAAGCGTGCAAGATCTCTTGGTTTCAAAGCGGCGCGTTCGCCGAAGACACACGCGGCCGCCATGCCGGTCGTAGGGCTGTAATCTTCGATGCTGAGAGTATGGCATTCGACGTTGGCCGCCGACGCCTCGGCTGCTTCATAGAACGATGGCGTGTTGCAGAAGTCGGTGCTGTGAAACAGAAAGTAAGGATCGAGAGATCTAATGGTAAGCATCCTTTGATGACAGAAAGTTAAGTACGAAATGTCTGCGCTATCTTCGCTTACTCGTACATTTTCTGTGATATACATACCGTATTTTCTCTATTAGTACCCCTCCCCCTTTATTAGAACCCCCCTCTAATAGTACCCCTCTCTAAAAATGCCATTGAAAAATAGAACCTAGTAGAACCCCCCTCCCCCCTCCAATAGTACCCCCCCCCCCTAATAGTCTACTACTTCAGCTCTAGATATACCTCGTATAGATCCTGGAGGCATAAGATGCTCTTAAAGGAAGTATCCGGCGAATAATTATACAGTAGCGCTAGAGAGCCAGTTTGAATGCGCGCGCTCAAAAAGTTGCATGTCGCTCGGTCGAGAGAACATGTGAAATAGGAGGGCGGCTCTGACCAACCGTATCTAATTCTCTACCCGCGATTTTTCAAGTTACTATTGCTGAGAATGTAATGGAAGATAATCGCTCATACTTTCAGGATATATGTTTTACGCCAAGGTGAACCTATGCATATAGAAAACAAAACTAGGTTAATTATTCCCCGGATACCTCCTTTAACAATGAACTGATGCCAAATTCATAATAAATCTGTTGTAAAACGGATGTTCCAGTGATGATTCCATTGAATACGATTCTTCTTTGTATGGGAATAAAATGTTGTTATTAAACTTTTAGTGTCTCACATTGAAAAATAGAACCCCGGGGGTACTCACAGAGAAAATACGGTATGTATGTAGTATGTATAAAGTATTGCTCGAAAAATCAAGACATGCTGTGATACAGAACATAAAATCTAAGAAATCTTCACTGACTTGTTGCAGACACACTGTCGACGTTGTCGTAAGCCACTATCCGGATCAGTGCAACCAATCGGATAAGTTACACCCTTCAGGCAGCCCTCAATTCCAAAAGCATTTCAATGCCTGTTACTGGATATCGTAGCATTTAGCTTAATAACGATTGAAAGAAAAAAAAACAGCTCAAATATTATTTTAAGTGTTATTTCTTAAATGTCATTTTAGCCGAGAAATTGTTGTGCACAAAGAATATGTGCAGCTTCCTTATTCCGCTGATACCTCTGATTATCTGCGATTCGCAACCGGCTTCTAGATCATCGCCCTTCCTACACATTGTAGCTCGGTGATAACTTTAGAAACGCATTTTTGGTCTACTTTATTTTTCTGTAAATTGGGGTAGCATCTAATCAAAATGGACACACATTTACAAAGCGAGACAATCATTTGGCTAGATTGATTGGAAATAAAAAAAGGTGTAAAAAAACACCATAAAATGCCTCGTACGTTTTGCAATGTCCTCGAGTAAGATTATTGTTGCGACTTCAATTCGAATCCTTATGCCTACCTTAAAGTAGTACTCTTTGTATTCTCTGTTGTTTTTTTCGTAGTACGGCCGTCGAACAGCGTCGTGATAAAACAAGCATCACCCTCGCATGTACCGTTGTGAAATGGCAGATCGTAGTGCTCAGCGCTAAAGCAGTGTAAGAGATCTTACGGAGTAATAAAACAAACGCATGACTCACTCTTGCAATCACAAGTTATTGCCTGAACGATTCTACTTGCAGGAAATGTAGAAAGAATTGTGAGGACGCCGAGAAGTGTGATGACCATGTCGAGGTTTAGTTGCTTCTTGATTCACTTACCTTGCTTTATATCACGCAGTTTTGCACGAATCACGACCAAAATGCTGTTACTATTGGATAGATGCAATGAATCAGCAGAATACTGAATTGCAATCTTGTTTTTAACGAACCCATTCGTGTGTCTGATCATTTTTTTCAATTTCAATTTGTGAGGAAGTAAATTTAGTGTCGCGTTTGCTGAAATCTTTTAATCCGATATTTTGGTTCAGTCCCATTCACTCATTGAACTACATTCATACATACATACATATCATAGAATGACTGGAAAGGATATAATTTTTTTCTCTTTATTTTCTAGAGTCATGAATAGCTAGAAGGAAATTGACAAAACTATACATTGGCACGTGTCAGAAGAATTTTTTGTGTTTATCAAAGGCGGGTCTCTTTTTTTATTCCCAGTAGTCTTCAGTTGATAATAATAAGCAAACAGAGCTGCTACCTCGAGCTACTTGAAAAAATATGTCTGCAATTGTCAAACAAAACTACCAAATGAAACATCAATCAGACGCCGATTATAGATTATCGAGAATAGATAGCTTAGCGGAATGTGCCAAAGACCAATCGAGCTGCAGTAGCCAGATTAGCCGTGAACAGCTGAGTGTTTCGGGGCGCCGACGGTGACCGTGGTCGAAGGAGCGGGTGATGTCCTGGAAAAAGGCAGATCACATGGGATTCGCACACCCAATAAGTTTCAACCATGGTACTTTAGCACTCGGCTAACACTGACTCCAGCCGGCAGCTCGGAATTGCAGAGCGGCTGATCGCATAGCCAAAATTCGATGGGACCGTAGACGATATGGCTATTCTAAATGTTTCAGAGTGACGCTTCCTGTTTCAGATTGACACTTCCTGTTTCAGAGTGACACTTCCTGTTTCAGAGTAGCACTTCCTGTTTCAGAGAGACACTTCCTGTTTAAGAGAGCCTGTCTGAGATATTCGACCATGGCCAGTGCAGAGGGTGCAGGGAACAAAAATATTTTTCGATTTTAATTTCCTTTACAGGGCTTATGTAGCATCATGAGAGCTTCAAAAAAAACTTTTTTTCAAAAAATATTTTGAACGTATAACTACAGTATGCTTCGATTTATCGAAAATATTCGAATGACTATAAAGTTAATAAAACTTAACAAAACAAAATTTTGATTGCGTTTGTAGTGTAGAAATGCATAAAATGTTCTACATAACCTTTTCATACGAGTACTTTTTCAATGACTTTTTCGGCAAAAACTGTTTTTCTGGCCTGATGACGAGAGATTAACTCATGTAGTCAGAAAATGAAGAAAGACTACGCCTAATTAATTACCTATGCCACGTGGAAGCCCAGTCTTTTCTACATGTAATATACTATCCGATTCCAATAATAAAAGTGCTCATTTCGACCTTTTAATGAAACTTTTATGAAAACCTTTCTATACCTTTTTTGTGCGCCTTTAGATAACGAATATAACGATACTTTCAAAATTTTGTTTTGTTAAGTTTTACTAACTTTATAGTCATTCGAATATTTTCGATAAATCGAGGCATACTGTAGTTACACGTTCAAAATATTTTTTGAAAAAAGTTTTTTTGGAAGCTCTCATGATGCTGCATGACCCCTGTAAAGTAGATTAAAATCAAAAAATATTTTTGTTCCCTGCACCCTCATGATCGAGTATCTCAGACAGGCTCTCTTAAGAGTGATACTTCCGTGTTCTTCACCATAGTCTTTGAGTGGGTGCGGGTCTTTGCTTTCGAAAATAATTATTTGCCAGGGTGCTTCTTTGCTTCCGGATTAGGCGTGAGTTTGCAAGCGTACAAATCGCCATTCTAGATTATGCAGATTGAACTGTAAGGTTTATTGTTTCCTAGTCGCTGTTGAGCTTTAGGAAGTGCATATTGTAACACTAAGTGTTCTTTTTCTATTGGCCATAGCAATTAGTAGGTACACAGATCTAACAATAAATGGATGTTAAATGCGACTTCACCTCCTAGACAAAAATCTAAAGCAAAGACCTCGAAATCAAAATGCAAAGACAAATTAGACAAATCGAAAATGCAATGATAAGCACCTTCTTTTTGCATTCAATGTAGTTGTTTATATTGTAGTACGTCTTCTTTTACACTATGGGTACCCTCCATGTTTCTGATAGACACAATTAACTAGACACACACCTGCACAGTTGATCCTAACATCTCGGAAAAGTTGAGGCAGCTCTTGGCGTAGGCAGTCTTAAAGTATTCTTTGGCATTTTGCAGTTGACATCTTACTAATAATAAAGCGCTAAGCGTGGCTTTGTAACAGTTTTTTCTGGAACTTCCATGCTCCTCCCAGTCCATGCTTTTGAACATTCTAGAAGGTTCCAGAAAGGGCCGAGTTTGACCCCGTGACGTGGAATTTTCTAAAACATTCGGAAGGGGACAACGTCTCCTACCGGTCTTTGGAACATCCCAGACGGTTCCAGAAAGGGGCCGAGTTTGGCCCGGGACGTGGAATTTTCCAGAACATTCCGGAAGTCGCAAACGACTTACCCGGTCTTTAGAACATTCCAGAAGGTTCCAGAAGGTGGCAGAATTTGGACCCGGAACGTGGAGTTTTCTAGATCATTCCTGAAAGGCCAAAGTCTGCACCCGATACTGGGAACATTCCAGATGGTACTAGAAGGGACCAAGTTCTCCTGAACATTCCGAAAGGGGCCAACGCCTGTCCCGGTCCTATAAACATTCCATAAGCTTAAAGAAGGGACCGGGTTTGTTTAGCTCTTTCTTTTCTCTCTGCACCCTCTATTAGTATTAATGCATTGATTTCCATCAATTTTTTGGCTGAAATGATTAATGCAATAAGGGTTAGCGGTATTTAAACCCTGCTGCCTACTTCATTACCACCACCAACTCTAAGTCCTCATCGGCAATCGCGAGTCAATCCCCTGCTGTTCCTTCTCCAGCTTGTACCGTCTCTGACAAAGACGAGGCCGGGCAGTGGCACCCCCGGCATAGTGCGACTCTACCCCCCCCCCCCCCCCCCTCCCCTCCCCTAATTTCCATCTCTGTTGTTGCACCTATACAGACGATTTTTTCTTATCTTTTTACTTGTGTTGTCACATCAAAATTTTAATTTCATGTATGATAAATAAATAAATAAATAAGTAAAGAAATCCTCTACGAATATGAGAAATCATGAGTGAAAAAAATGATTAGAAATTTACTAATTTAAAAATATGTATTCATACATATATGCACTTAATCCATACATATGTACATGCATATGTATATGCACTTAATTAGTTAAATAATCAAAGTGCAGAGACAAGACCCTTAATTATTGATTATCGCAAATAGATCGCTTGTCGGAGTGTGCCAAAGACCAAGCGAGCTGTAGTAGCCAGATTAGTTGCGAAGAGCTGCCAGAAGGGGCCGTGTTTCGGGGCACTGACGGTAACTGTGGGCGGGTGATGTCGCATGCATGGATATATTCGACGCATTCCTTCCCAGGCTGATCTGAAAAACATGTGATTCGAAATCACAGCCAAGAAGATGCAAGTATGGCACTTTAATACTCGGCTAACACTGACTCCAGTCGGTAGCTTGGCATTGCAGAGGGGCCGATCACACAGCCAAAATTCGATGCGACCGAAGACTATGTGGCCGGTCTAAATTATTCCGTGCCAAACTATCCTTACATTTCCGTATCCTTTCTGTTTACGATTTAAGTTTAAGACCTCTCAAACATGCTTCACACTAAAATGCAATCACAACCCATTTTAGGTTTCGAATGACTTGTACCCTCTTTTTGCGTTAAATTATGATTAAGGAACATTGAAGCTAATACAATGTCTCTCCTTTTCGTTTATGTCATTGATATCGCTGTACGTCTTCTTTTACTCCTTGTCTTTGATGGAGACAACTGAACGCGCCTGCACGGTGGATCCTTCAATTTCGGAAAAGTTGAGGCAGCTCTTGTAGTAGACCGTCTTGTAGTATTCATTGGCATACTGTAAATAAAAACAGTTATGTATGAACGTTTATAAATACATTAATAGGTGTTGAAAAGATTGCAAAATGGCCTTCGACATCTGAGTACAGATTGGATTTATAAATATGTTTATAAACAATAATATTTTACGCATATATGTACATGGAGATATTAGTAATGGAACATGCCGTGAATGGCTCTTCTGAGAGTATATTGCTCGCGACTCTTTCGACGTAGCAGAAATGGCCTTGGCAACGCTAGTCGCCGGTCGCTGAACTCTCATTCGACACAGTCTGATGGCACGAAACAAGCGGCCGATTCGACGTGAATGACGTCATATTATCGTTACAACGCGGCTTAAAGGAGGATGATCACAAAAAAAAAGAATTAATGCATGTTGCTCGCCCAGGAAGCAGGCATTCTCATATTTCGAAGGTCGCACAAACCGTCTGCGTGAAAATAACAAGCGCTAAGTTACATATGTACATACCTTGTCAGAAAGGCAGGTCGTCTCGCTGGGAAGGGTCGCATGGTCTGCATCGTAGATCCACTGATCGACGAACGACTGCATGCAAGCGTTCTCGAAGAGCAGCGGCACATTACCGATTCGGAAGTCTTCCGTTGCGTCGAACTAACAATCGCAGCTTTCATTCTGGGATTAGGAACTCTTTCATTCGCACATGTAGAGAGTATAAAAGGCTGCGGTATCTTGAAATCTCACACAATTTGTCGGTGCTACGTCCTCCATTAAGTATAGAGAGATTTCAGGATGAGAAATGAAGAAGGAGACAGACAGCAGCAGGGTAATATCATTATTCATAGATTCATCACCATTATCGCTAACATTAGAAAAGCGTGCAAGATCTCTAGGCTGCAAAACTGCGCGGTCGCCGAGGACACATGCGGCCGCCATGTCGGACGTTGGGCTCCCATCAACGAGGCTGCGAGTGTGGCATTCAACATTAGCCGCCCATGCTTCGGCTGCTTCATAGAACGAGGGCGTGCTGCAGAAGTCGGCGCTGTGATAGAGAATGTAAGGTTCGAGAGATTTAAGCATCCTTTGATACAGAAAGTATTGCTCGAAAAAGCAAAGCGTGCTGTGATGCAGAAAGTAAAATCTAAAAAAAATTTTCGCTGACTTGTTGCAGACACACTGTCGACGTTGAAAGCCACCCTCCGGATCAGTGCAACCAATCGGATAAGTTACACCCTTCAGGCAGCCCTCAATTCCAAAAGCATTTCAATGCCTGTTACTGGATATCGTTGCTTTTAGCTCGATAACGATTGTATGAAAAAACAGCTTAAATATTATTTTAGCCGTTATTTCTTACATGTGATTTTAGCCGAGGAGTTGTTGTGCACAAGTAATATGTGCAGCTTCCTTATTCCGCGTATATCTCCTGCGTATAAATACCTCTGATTATCTGTGATTCGCAACCTGCTTCTGGACCATCGCCCCTTCTATTGCATCACGGTGATAACTTTAGAAACGCATTTTTGTTCTACTTTCTTTTTCTGTAAATTGGAGCATCATCTAATCACCATGGACACACATTTACAAAACGAAACAATCAGTTGACTTGGTTGTTGTGACTTCCCTTGAATCCTTATTCCTACCTTAAAGTAGTACTCTTTGTATTCTTCGTCGTTTGCTTCGTAGTACGGCCAGTCGAACTGCTTCGCGATGAAACAGGCATCACCTTAGCATGTACCGTTGTGAAATGGTAGATCGTAGTGCTCAACGCTACGGGTTGTGTAAGAGATGTTGCGGAGTAATAAAGCAAATGCATGACTCACTCTTGGAAGTAGAGATCGCAAGTTATTGCCTGAACGATCCTGCTTGCAGGAAATGAAGAAAGAACTATGAGGACGCCGAGAAGTGTGATGGCCATGCCGAGGTTTAGATGCTATTTGGTTCGCCTAGTCTGCTTTATATCACGCAATTTGGAACGATTCACGCCCAAAATGCTGGTCCTGTTGGATAAATGCAATGAATCATCAGAATACTGAATTGCAATGGTGCTTTGAACGCACCCCTTCGTGTTCTGATCATTTGCAATTTCAGTTTGTGAGGTATGTACCTAGTAAATCTCATGTCGCGTTTGCTGAAAGCTTTTAATCCGATATCTTGGTTCAGTCCCACTCACTCTTTAAACTAAACAAATATCATACAGTGAGTGGAAAGGGTATAACTTTTTTCCTTTCTTTTTCTGGATAATGAATTACTAGAATTGAATGTGCAGAAATGTACATTGCCACGTGTCAGCAGCATGGAATGCCTTTTTTTAGTTTATAAAAGGCGAATCTCGCTTTCAAAGGCCAAATACATACATATATATATATATATATATATATATATATATATATATATATATATATATATATATATGTATATGGTCCTTTTTTGTTTGTGGGCCAACTTTTGGTGATGCATCTGTCGTTCATCTTTGCTAACATGAGATTGCAGTAATTGATGTAAATCAAAAAAGACAATTACAACACGACAAGAGCATTATTGATTATCGCGAATAGATCGTTTGTCGGAGTGTACCAAGGACCCAACGTGCTATGGAAGCCAGATTAGTTGTGAACAGCTGCCAGTAGGGGCCGTGTTTCGGGACGCTGACGGTGAACGGGGTCCAAGGCTTCGGTGATGTCGCGTTCACAGATATATACGACTCATTAACATCCAAGCTTACCTGAAAAAATGCGGATGATAAAAATGCGGATGACACGAATCTGTACCCAAGACTATGATGCATTACAACTCGGCTAACACTGACTCCAGTCGGCAGCTGGGCATTGCAGAGTGGCTGATCGCACAGCCAAAATTCGATACGACCGAAGACGATGTGGCCGGTCTAAATGTTTCGTGCGATAATGTTCCTACTGTAAGAATTTTTTGCAACGTGCCACGGCTGGCTAACATCCCCAAATGTACTGGGCTTAACTCTCCGTGAACGACAGCTCTAGAAGCTTTATGCCTACCTTTATGTAGTACTCTATGGATTCTAAGTCGTCCTGCTTCGTGATGAAACAGGCATCGCCTTCGCATGTACCGTTGTGAAATGGTAGATCGTAGTGATCTAGTCTAAATTCAAGAATAAGAGATGTTACGGTGAAAAAAGGAAGTAAATGTCACGTCTCACCCATCTCGCTATTTCCATTTTCAAGGAGATCATTAAAAAACATTTGCACAATGACCATAAATAAAGCATATGAATAACTCACTCTTGGAAGTAGAGTTCGCAAGTGATTACCTGAACGATCTTGCTTGCAGGAAGCGAAGAAAGAACTGCGAGGAGAGCAAGAAGTATGATGTCCATGCCGATGCTTATGGTTAGTTGCTACTTGTTTCACCTAACTTGCTTTATATCACGCACTTTTCACGAATCACGCCCAAAATATTGTGCCTAACATTCGGACAATTCTGTAAGGTTTATTAAAACGACGCGTAAACGATCCTGCTTGCAGGAAAAAGAGGAGAAAGAACTGCGATGACAACGAGAAGTATGACGACCATTTACTTGCTTCCTGGTTCACCTACCTTGGTTTATATTACTCACTTTTCACGAATCACGCCCAAAATGCTGGTAATATTAGACAAAAGCAATCGAATAGCGGAGCACTGAATTGCAAACCGATCTTTTAAACGCAGTGCTGTTTTAAACGCACCCATCCGTTCTTTGATCATACGCACAAATTTCAATTTCTTAGGTAGTATCTCATGTCGCGTTAGCTGAAAGCCTAATCCGATTCGTCGTGGGGTAGCTATGAATAGTTTGTAGATGGGCACTGTCAGAATCGTAAAAGGGCACTTCTTTTTTTCTAAATAAAAATCTAATCATATTTTAGCATGATTAGATTGTTACCAAGTAGCATTTATTTGAAAATATGAGGTAATTACGGAGAAATATATTAAAAATAATTATTTTGTTTGTATTTCGAAAAATCCTACAAAGATTTAGACTTTGCTTCTGAGGATGCCGAGATCGACAGTGTTGCCATGCCCGTTAGTTTTGCCAACTACACGGAGGACATCCATTGCATGTCATCACTCTACAGAGTCGAGATTGGCTAATAGAACCATGAGAGGACAATGAAAACAATGAAAAACATTCATGGCGGTTTGCTCTGATAATAACAATGAACAAATAAAAGGAAAACAAAAACTTTACGAAAGAGAGCAAGAAGACATCTACTATTCGAAAGTCTTTCATTCTATAATTTAAACACTTTATCGATATTAAAATATTGTGATGAGTAGGAAGAATGTCTAAAAGGATTCTTTTCTGAATACAATAAATCAGTAATTGAGCCATGATTCAATGCTTGATGGTGGGCGCTGACGGTGACCGGGGTCGACGGGGTGGGTGAAGTTGCTTGGACAGATATATTCGACGCATAATTACCCAGGATGATCTGAAAAAGCAAATCTCATGGGATTTGAAACCGCATTCAAGAATCCGCAACTATGGCACTTTACCACTCGGCTAACACTGACTCCAGGCGGCAGCTCGGCATTGCACAGTGGCTAATCGCACAGCCAAAATTCGACGCGACCGACGACGATGTGGCCGGTCTATACAATTCCTTACACTTGTAGTTTACGAGACTTCACAATCACATGCAATCACAAGCCATTTGAGGCTTCAAATAGACTCTTTTTGGATTAAATTGTACGAAAAACACTGAAGCTACCAAATGTCCCTCACTCTCGTTTCCTGTAGTCATTGATATTGCAGTACGTCTTCTTTTACGCCTTGTTTTTGATTGAGACAACTGAACACACCTGCACAGTGGATCCTTCAATCTCGGAAAAGTTGAGGCAGCTCTTGAAGTAGGCAGTCCTATAGTACTCACTGGCATTCTGCAGTTGACATTTGTAAATTAAACTTACTTACGAATGTATGTTTAGGAATACAGCAATACTTGTTTTAAAACTTTGCAATATATATATATATATATATATATAAATATATATATATATATATATATATATATATATATATATGTATATATAGTATGTACATATATATTAATGAGATTAATGAGATTCAACATGCCAGAGATGCTGTTGGGAGAATGTTGCTCACGACCCTATCGATATAGCAGAAGTGGCCCTGACAACGCAATTCGCCGGTCGCGGAACTCTCATTGGACACAGTCTGATGGCACGTGACGAGCGGGCGATTCGTCGTGAATGACTTCATGACATCGTTGCAACGCGGCTTAAAGGAGGACGAGCGCCGATAAAGAATTAATGCAGTTTCAAATTGTCGCACAAATTGCGTGAACGGACTCAGCTGCGTCATGTCTACGGGACTCGGCTCTCTCTCTGAACTCTTTTCATGCGCAGGTGCTAGACTCACGGTAGTGTTATAACTTGGATTTTAACCCACGAGAGTCTCGGCCATTCCATGCTAATCTGCTCATTCGTTCATTTCGCTCCGTCCGCTGTTCAACCACTCGCACATTCCACGCCTTCTACACCTTATCACAAAGGCACTTCGTCTCGCTGCGGAGAGTCTTACGAGCATCACCATCGTGGTAGATCCACTGATCGATGTACGATTGCATGCAAGCGTTCTCGAAGAGCAGTGGGACTTGGCCGGCTCGGAAGTCTTTCGTCGCGCTGAACTGAAAGAGGAAAGATGAGAGAATTAGAGAAGCTGAGAGCGCGAGACATGGTTAAAGGAGGACGATCACCAAAAAGCTATTAGTGCAGGTTCGAATTAAAGCGTCTGAGTAGGCACTCTCTTATTCTCGCGTTCTATTTCTCAGGTCTCATACGAACAGCCATAGGGGAACTAATACTGACGGTTGCATTTATCACCAATATAGAGTCATCAAGTACTTACAACATAAAAGCTGGCAAGATCTTTAGGCATGAACTTGGGGCGGTCGCCGAGGACACACGCAGCTCCCATGCGCGTCGTCGGGCCGAGTGTGGCATTCGACTTTAGCCTCCCATCGTTCGGCAGCTACATAGAACGATGGCGTGTTGCACAAGTCGGTGCTGTGATACGGAAAGTATTGTTCGAAAGATGGAGCCACTCAGAACATAAAGCTGAAAAGATTCATGCATCATTTGACACAGAAATTGAGGAAGCATCTTGGTATTCATAAAGAAAGGCTTGAAATGATCTTCGAACTCTTCGCTAACTCGTTGCAGACGCACTGTCGTTCATTATAGAAATCCTCAGTGCAGCCGATCGGGTAGGCGACGCCCTTTAGGCAGCCCTCAATCGCGCAAGCATTTCAAGCACTCTATTAAACTACTAGAGAAGACATAATGCCACTGAAACGAGCCGGGCCATATAGACATCCATTACTTCGCGATTCGCAAACCATTATCGCTATTTCTGTTACATTTAGGTTAAAACATCATGGGTTCACAGTTAGAAAATTAAGCCACTCAGTGTCCGCGACTAGCATCTGGCTTAATTTGGGTGGAAATACCTCAAGAAAAACTGTAAAAATGACACCATTAAATGTCTCAAAAGTGTGTTGTTGCGTCATCACTAGAATCATTATGCCTACCTTAAAGTAGTAGTATCTCTCTTTTCCGTTGTTTGCTTTGTTATACGGCCAGTCGTACTGTATTGCGATGAAACAGGCATCACCTTCGCATGTTCCGTCGTGGAATGGTAAGTCGGGGTGATTAATGCTAAAGTCGCGAATAAGCGATGTTACCGAGTCAGTGGGAAGAAAGGAAATCTTATTGTTCTCTTTATTGAGCACTACACTTTTTTCAATTTTCAAAGCGATATTTTTTTATTTGGTGGGTTACCATTGGTAATAAAACAAATGAATGATTCACTCTTGGAAGTAGAGATTGCAAATGATTGCCTGAACGATAATGCTTGCAGGAAAAGAAGAAAGAACTGCGATGACAACGAGAAGTATGACGACCATGCTTAGCTGCTTCTTGGTTCATCTAGCTTGCTTTATATCGCGCAGTTTTGAACGAATCACGCCCAAAATGCTGTGATGCTATTAATCTAGGAAGAAGTTGAGCTCAACTTTTTAAGAAAAAAGATTGAGGTTGAACACTGAAACAAGCAGATTAGTATGGAAAAGAAGAAAGATGGGCCCAACTTATTCCAAAAAGATCCCATCTTTAAAAAAGTGCTCTGACAAATCTTGTTTTAAAAGCAGATTTGTTTCTCTTATTAATAAGTTTGACACGTGGAACTTTTTACCGTAGCATTTTAAATTAGTTATTCTCTCGCCTGGAATTACATGGGTGTGGTATATTCGTTTGCTTTTGGATGTTTTTGGGATGTCATTCTCACTTCGACTTTTTTGTGGCTAGCTAGCCGGTTCGTCCTTGCCTTTTCTCCTCTGAGAAAGGCTTATTTGTTCCGCCGTTATAGTCCACCCTGTCATAATGTCGTTGTCCTTTCTTTGCACAAGTGATAAACTTGTTGCCCTCTTCCCTTGAAAGGCTCACATATATTTATTGTGTTCGTTCTCGGGAACTCTTCCAAGAGTTTAGGGTATTCTCTGGATCAAGAAGATGTACAGGATTGAGACCAACTCGTGAGAATTGATTGGAATTGTTTGTGAATGTTGTCGGGACCCTTGTTCAGAGAACTTTGAGTGAGCATTTAGGAGATCACCCTTTCAGGAGACCCTTTGTGAGACCTATTTTTGCTCTCACCCTTTTGTCGCCTATTTTTGATAATCCGCCCTCCTCGCTCCGTCTCTGTCCCTTCCCTTGGCACTCTCATCACACCTTTCTTATTGATTCCTCCGTTCTGGATCTCTCCGCCCACCTCTTCTTCTTCCGCTTTTATTTCCTTCATTTAAAGAATTTATTGAATACCCGCTTAAAACTTTTGTTATGGTGCGTCGGCCGGCCGGGTGGTGGTCTTGTCTTGATGATTCTCGAAAAGTTTCCGGTCAAGACTAGGCAGCATGTTTGGAGTAACCTTTATGGAAAAAGACAAACCTTGCCAGCCATTTATGGAACGATTGAAAATATTCTTCGTGTTATGGAATTCTCTCAAATATCTCTAAGGAACACTTGCAGGTCTTTTGATGAAGAACCGTTGCCTTCCGATAAGCATAGTATTCATTCCGACTCTTATGACCATTTTGATAAGTTCAGGAACCATACTTCTCCTCGTCTTTCAAATAATCCGAAGCATGCAGTGGATGTTTGTGATGGCGATTATGATGGTGATACTGAGGAAGAAAACGATGCCTATTCGGATCAGTTAAATGTGCTTCATATTAGGGAAATGCGGTCAAATGCTAAGTCAGACCGCGATGTTTCAGGATCTCAACGTAAGGAAAAAACATGCGAATACTGTGCCAAGCATGGCCTGGCTACTCGTTGTCTTGTTTTCAAAACCATTCAGGAACGTATTAAACGGGCTAAAGTTTTGGAACTGTGCTTAGGTTGCTTGTCTTCTTCCCACTCTTTGGAAAATTGCCTGGAATATGGTTGCAAAATGTGTTCTGGAAAACATCATTTGTCCTTATGCCCTAAAATTTTTGCAGCCAAACCCGCTCATACAAGGAGTGTCCCGCCCTCAAAATCTTCTGGAATTAAGGTTACGAATCTAGAAATAAGGAAAAGTGATCCAGCAAGAAAACATGTGAATAAGGAAAACATTTCGAGTAGTGCTGGAGCACATTCGGGAAAACAAAATCATCACGGTTATCTGACTCATCACGCTTCTGAGGTAACCCCTTCTTTTGTCGCCCCTCGGGAGAGTCACCCGATAGGAATCGGGTGATTTCTGGAACGGCTTCTGGAATTTTACCGTAATCTAGATTTTCAGGTAAAAAATAACTACAGTCCCATCCCTTAGATGGGACTGTAGTTATTTTTTCTGACTGAATGGAAAACTTTTTTTGTGTCCCATCTGATCTGTTATGGACTGTCTCTCTATGGTTTGGACCACGGAGAATACTTCTACGACGTTAACAATGACAACTCAGCGACCACGATGGGCCACTCGATGCGAAACAACGACGAATGTTAGCTGTTGTTTTAGTTCTAATATTGTTTAGCTCTCTGCTCCACTAGTTTTCTTTTTCGCTGTTGGGAGTGACAAATCTTGTTTTAAAAGCAGATTTGTTTCTCTTATTAATAAGTTTGACACGTGGAACTTTTTACCGTAGCATTTTAAATTAGTTATTCTCTCGCCTGGAATTACATGGGTGTGGTATATTCGTTTGCTTTTGGATGTTTTTGGGATGTCATTCTCACTTCGACTTTTTTGTGGCTAGCTAGCCGGTTCGTCCTTGCCTTTTATCCTCTGAGAAAGGCTTCTTTGTTCCGCCGTTATAGTCCACCCTGTCATAATGTTGTTGTCCTTTCTTTGCACAAGTGATAAACTTGTTGCCCTCTTCCCTTGAAAGGCTCACATATATTTATTGTGTTCGTTCTCGGGAACTCTTCCAAGAGTTTAGGGTATTCTCTGGATCAAGAAGATGTTCAGGATTGAGACCAACTCGTGAGAATTGATTGGAATTGTTTGTGAATGTTGTCGGGACCCTTGTTCAGAGAACTTTGAGTGAGCATTTAGGAGATCACCCTTTTCAGGAGACCCTTTGTGAGACCTATTTTTGCTCTCACCCTTTTGTCGCCTATTTTTGATCCTCCGCCCTCCTCGCTCCTTCTCTGTCCCTTCCCTTGGCACTCTCATCACACCTTTCTTATTGATTCCTCCGTTCTGGATCTCTCCGCCCCCCTCTTCTTCTTCCGCTTTTATTTCCTTCATTAGTGTAAATCACATTATTTAAGGAATTTATTGAATACCCGCTTAAAACTTTTGTTATGCTCAGCCAAAAAGTGGTCAACATAACAGTCAACTCTTTTTCTAACTGCAAGAGTGTGGAAGACGAGAGAGGGAAAAGGAAGCTATAAATCATTGCTCCGTTTGGTCTCTCACTTTTGTGTACTCTCTCGCCAAGTAATAAGGTTGACCATAAAAGTGCTCAACTTTATAATTGCAATTATTGGTACAAGAGTACTCAAAAAAGTTTTGAGTGTGCTTTACTATTTGGAAGCTGACAGTTACGTTTTCCATTCCTGTTGATGATATTTTCTTGCTCATTACTGCATTCCAGGATGCCTCGTCGACTTAACGACGAGGAGAAACAAGTGATCCTCGAGGAGATTCAGAAGCTCCGCGAGTTCATTGTCGACGGCAATTCGAAGAGGGCTCCGAACGCCAACGCACAGCGTCATCAAGCTTGGCGACTTGTAGTGGATAAGGCGCAGCTGCGCACGGGAAACAAGGAGATAACGGAAGAGAGATGGCAGTCGACTATATCAACAGTGAAAGAGTACTCAGTCTCGCAAAAAAGGTAACCATTTCATTCTTTGGCGCGAAGCAAGCATTATTCTTGATACTCGAGATACTCGGAACGAAACGCCGACTTGAAGATGCACGTGATGGCTTTGTTCCCGCGGAGCTGGAGCTACTCGACAATTATGGGCATACCCCGGCTTTTGCTGGGATCTCCGACATAGGGGAATCACAGCTGATTCCTCCCCGTGCCAAGGTCAGCGAAATCCTTTTATATATATATTGGCAACGATTAATTTTCTCTTACATCCTTTTATTCAGAAGAACCGCTCACAAGTAGAGTCACGCGCGAGTAGCGGCTCTTCGTCAAGTGTTCTTTCTGCCCACGATTCCGGCCTGTTCGATCACGAAGAAGTGATCGCGCTTAATGAACAGCTTGCTGACAATTTTATGTTTACAGGATGTTTGGAGTGGAGGTATGCTTAGGAGAGAAGTCTTGTTTATGTTTATTTCAGGAAGATGACTACCGCGAGCCAATGATGCATAATCTCCGAAAGCGGCCCGCTACTTCTGAGCGTGACGTGCGAATTGGCACCATTCGACTATTGGAGGTTTTTTTTTTAATATATACTTTATAAAGGCTTTGGAAGGCTTTATTCGGAGGAATGATTTTTTTTTATTCGTTTAAAAAGTAGTTGCTGAGGGACAGGTGTTAAGATGTGAATATTATTGAGGAACAAAGACAAGCTGGAGTCGCCATTCGTGAGCTTGCCGAAGAAGCAAGATCGTGCCTTCTCCTCACGACCCGTTCTGTTCAAAGGATGACACGGGAAGCAATTAAGGTCAATTCTTCTTTTGTATCTATGCGCTATTGCTTTCTTTCGCTAATTGAAGGCTAATTGAATCGTTAACTTGCTAATTACTACTGTGAATTGTGCTTCGCACCTTTTCGTTGCTTTCACAATACACTAATTTTTATTTAGATGATTCGAGACTTTCGTGCAGAGCTTGCGAATGCTCCGCGGCCAATTCAGGTTCGCAAAACAAGTGAAAGAATATAATAATTTGTGGTAATAATGTAGATTACTTGACTTTTTTATTTGCAGAGTGTTTCTCCTAGCATGGATAGCGACGATGGAAGTGTTTTTGCTGCTTCGAACGGCCAGGAATCTCCAGTGAACATACAAGTTAGTATTTGTATTCACCGTCCTGCTTATAAAGCATATTTCCCGGTTTTTCTTTTCTTGGAATTCCGTAGCCTATCAGCACGTTTTTTGATATCGTACTCCTTACTCAACACTGGGCTTTTCCAGAAGTATTTTGAACAGAAGAATGTTAAGAAGGATCTTTTACAGGATTCTGATAATGCGACCGAAGCCCTCCCTCAGCGTTCATCTGCATCTTTTCATTCTGGAAGTGGAGTGGCCGCGCGTCTGTCTGAATCTTCTCATTCCGGAAGTGGAGTGGCCGCGCGTCTGTCTGCATCTTCTCTTTCTGGAAGTGGAGTAGTCCCTCGTCTCTCTGCAACTTTTCATTCCGGAAGAAGAGGGTTGACTCGTCTCTCGGCATCTTCTCACTCTGTAAGTGGATTTTTCCCTCGTCTGAAGTAAACTTGTTAGATTGCATATTTTTTTATAGATTTATTTACCATATATCAGAGCAAATAGTTATAGTCTTTTTTTATTGCTTGTTATAGTTGTTTGCAGATATTCCTTTAAAAAAGTTTATTCAATAACAAGTTAAAGAATGTTAGCCATGTGGGTCCGCGGATCAATAGCTTGTGGAGGGTGAATCATGGTTGCTTGTCTGGGAAGGAGAATTGGGTATCCACCGATGACGTTGTCAATGACGAGATTGTGAAGGGCAATCGATGCCATTATATAATCAACTGCCACCTTCGGTTGTACTCTCAGCTGTCCTCGGAGGCAGCCAAATCTCCGCTTAAGCATTCCAATCGATTGCTCAACCAAAACGCGGGTTCTTCTATGCTCACGGTTAAATGCAATTTGGGCGGGTGTCCTAGGATCTCTGTATGGGGTGACAATGAAGCGGGAGCAAGCAAAGCCGGAATCTCCTAGCAAGACGTACCCCTCAGGAATATTACCGTTTCCAAATGCATCGTTTAGGTTGGAGTGTCTGTAGATGAAAGAGTCATGACAACTACCCGGGAACTTAGCATTTGCATAGATAATGCGACCCACAGCGTCGCACACGACTAGCACGTTCAATGCTTTCTCGTACGAAACTGCCAGGTAGAGTCAACGGGTGCCATGATCGGCACCAGGGTTCCATCGATTAAACCCACGGCATCTAGAATGAGTATTTTATTTGAAGATGATAGATATAGTGGTATGAGAGAAAGTATTCTAGAAATATTTAGTAGTTGTTATTGTTGTTTTCTTGTTGTTTATTTGTTGCTTGTTAGATAAAGAATTGTTCTGGTTATCTTACTTGGAAATTTACAGCGGCGCGCGAATGCAGCGGCCGCTCCAGTGCAATATCGAAGACTAGTCACGGGGAATCGGACAAGTTGCGTCCACAAGGGGTGCATCCCCGGAAGAGCTCGATCGAGCACGTTTGAGATGGTCCCCTGACAACATCCGAAGAGATCCGCCAAGACTGCTTGAGATGCGTTCGTCAACAGTGCGCGGAGCATGATCAACACCTAATACCGTATATGCTACAGCCAGCAGTTGATGTAGAAGAAGTAACAATAAAATGACTTGGTTCTCTGCAGTAATGGCCCAGCCTCCGAGTGAATTGTGGTTTAGATTTGCAGCGAGTCGCTGCACCAGCCGACGAATCTGCCTTCGCGACAGGCGAAATCGTTCCTCGAGTAGACGCTCATTCGGAGAGAAGAAGGCCAGGGGATGCTGCCGGATGTACCGCAGATTTGGGTGTCGATTGCGAATGGGAAAGAGATTTAGCATTTCTCAAAAGAATCTTGAAATCTTGCAGGACTGGAAGTGTGATCAAAAACAACAAACAATAACAAGAGAATATTCTCTTTACTCTGAAACTAAACTCGATGCAATTGTATTGAGAGTTGAGCTCAACTCTAAAAAAAGTTCCATACAAAAAAGTCGAGCTCAGCTTCGTTTCTTCCTAGATTAATAGCACCACTGGTCCTATTGGATAAATAAAATGAATAAGCGGAATACTGAATTGAAACTCTTTTAAACGCAGTGGTGTTTTGAACGTATCCATCCATCCGTGCTCTGATCATTTACATTCTCAATTTGTGAGGTACTTAATCTCACGTCGCATTTGCTGAAAGCCTTTAATCCGATATACATAGTGGCATACGTATGTACTATCATAGCGATGAAAGGATATTACATTTTTGTAATTCTTCTTCTTAAAGGCATCACCGAAAAATTATGTGATATTCTAAATTGCCGCTACATTCGCACTCTCTCATTTGCGCGTGCTATATTCACGCAGCGGGTTTTATGCGACCTGCGAAATAGCACGTGAGAATGAGAGTGATTAGACATAGGGCAGACGCGGCAATTCGAACCGGCATTAAATATTTTTCGGTGATCGCCCTCCTCGCCCTTGAGGGCGTAGATGACGTCCATGCAAGTGACGGTCCGTCTCTTGGCGTGCTCGCAGTAGTAGACGGCGTCGCGGAGGATAAAAAATGGAATCTGGCCGTAATTTCCAGTAGTTATTAATTTTTTAAAGATTTTAGAAATAATAGGAAATTTTAGTTGCTACCCCGATTAGACTAAAAAAAATGTATTTAGAAGAAGAAAAAAGAATGGTTAAGAAAATTACAAGATCAAAGATCAAGCAGACAACACTGCCGAGGATACCTACATACATACATCGTCGACATTACCGAGCCCATCGCTGAGGACCACATCAAGTTGCAGTGATCCATGAGAAGGCGAAGACCATCAGAACGATGAGACCGCCATCATAGTGCGTTGTTCTGAAGAGCAATCGTAAGTTACGATTCGTAACACAGACATCAAGCAAAAGAAAAGGAAAATGAATGTTTTATTTGAAAGAGAGCATTAAGATATCTACGATGCGAAAATCTGTCATCCTATGACATTTTCTGAGGCAATAATGTTAACGTTACTTTTTTTATTATTAATTTTTGGATGAAAGTGTCCTAATGCAGACAGATCACATGGGAGACGAATGAATATTGCGATAACAAGAAATATTTCAGCTATAAGGCAGATGTTTAATGCCGACTTTTTGTTTTGTCCAATCAAAACACAGAGAGTTGTGGTCAATATGCAACAATAGCTTATATTGAATTTTAATGATGACGCTGGCGTACCAAATCGGATTGTTTTACAAAGCTAAATATGTTTAACTATATTTAGCTTTGTAAAACAATCCGATTTGGTACGCCAGCGTCATCATTTGTAGATTTTTTATATGGTGTCTGAATTCTTAAGTGAATAATGAAAATGGATATTCAATAAATGTAAAACAATGTCGCTAATTGTAAGAAATTTGTCTTCTTACCAAATTTTTTGCCTGGCCTTAACCGATACAGAAATGGTTGACCAGACAGCGGGATGTTGTTTTCAATGCCACCACAATGATATATGTAAGACAGCGAAAGCGTAAAATAATATATTGTAATACAATCATATAAAAATGCCAAGAATCGCGTTCGTGAGGATGATGAGCCTACAAACATTGACCATTCACTTCCATTAGTATATAGTAAAATGGTACCGGCCATGGTCTGGAAGGCAGGTCGCGGGGCAATTCAATTGACATGAATATAAAATTGTGCACAATAATTTTATTAAAATATTTTTTTTTGCAGTCTACTATATCCATTTTTCTTGATAATAATCGCTTTTAGTAAAATATTTAGCCTACATTTTTTCTTCCAAACAGTTGCAGGCTACCACCCATAGATATTTGTGAAAAGAATGAAGTCGTTGTCTGCCGCTGGTCTCATCCCTTACCTCCTCAACGCTCGCACTGCTCACTCCTCAGGTCTTTTTATTCTAATTCAGTCGGTGGAATACCAGCATGGGTAGTCAAAGAGATAAGCATTCTCGGTTTCTGGTCTAGTACAACAACACAACAAAAGCTAGAGGCAAATTTCGGCAAAATTTACCGAACCGAGAGAAACCCTCGTATCTGTATGACATAACCAATCGTGCCATGTGCAGTCATTCGTCGCGTTCGCCGCGGCCTGGTCAGCGGTCTCGGCGAAACAGTTGGCACCACCCTGAGCGACATCGGCACTCTTGGTTCTGATGTACGCTCTCTTAATAATGTTATCCAAAGTTGAAATGTTGGCATCCAAAGTTGAAATATTGGCGTAAAAGTTTTTCCTTCATATCTTTCCTGCTGGTCGGCGGCGCACTCGGAACGGTCAGCGATCTCGGCGGCGGTGTACACGAGAGGGTTCGCGGCGTCATAGACGGACTCCTTGGCGGCATCTAAAAGCAACACCTCCCACCCCCCCCCCCCAAATCCTAACATAGTTTGGCAACTGGTTCCCCCCCATCGAGTACCACTTCACTGTAGAAATGATTCATCAGAATACATCGGAATGCTATTATTACTTGAAAACAAGTCGCCTAGGCAAGAAAATGCAGAGTTCAAATACGACTTTACTGATTGTTGTGCTTGTACTTCGGAGAAGGGGTTTTCAGCCTTATAAGCACCAAAAGATCAATTGGTGGATGATAGAACTCAGTGCGGATTACTGAACTAAAATAATTTTTTTTTTTAATTTTTCTGAGCATTTTAGTCGCGTCTCTCAAAATCACATTCTCTCTGGCCCTCTATGTCAAGCAAGGAATCTGTGAATACAAGGTTGAGTTGTTTACATCTATTTAGGAGGACTCTAAACCATTATCAAAAAAACATCTCTCGAGAAAATGTAAGAGAGTAGAGCATTCTACCAAAGATAGAATAGCAAGCAAAAACATCTTTCTGATATGACTTTCTCATCTACTTTGACCTTCTGAAACTCCCCCTCTAAGTTGTAATCTTTGTTTTGTCACTTTGGAATTCCAATCCGTGGACTGATTCCAGTCCGTAAAATAAATATATAAAAATGCATTAACGATCACGAATAATGTACACCTGAATAGGTTATTATAATAGATATATCGGGGACATAAGGCAACAGCGAATAACGAGAGGAAACGGAGAAAACCTTGTGGAAGCTCCGAATGAGGGGTTCGTCTCAGTAAGACAAACGATTCGATACGAGATTATAGCTCACCGTAACTCTGAGTATAGAGAAAAAGATTAAGAATTTGTCGTGGCTGAGAGAAGGGACGGCACTGGAGGAGAGAAATATCGTCATAGTTTTCGCATTACATTTTCCTCATGATCAAATGTTTGCCATGTTACATATGTAAATTTTTAGATAGGGCTATGTCTCTTCTGTAGTTTCACTCTTTTTTCCATATTGTTTCATGGAAATGCTTCGAAACTACCAGAGAGCACATGCACTTTTTTCTCCTTATTCTAGTTCTCCTCAAACATTCAACTCTCTCGCAATTCATCCTCCGTCTGTTCTAGTGGAATCAGTTTAGAACAAGCGACGGATGATAATTCGTGTCACAAACACTTTAACAACTCGCTTTTTTCCGAACACCACGTCGAGGACATTAGAATTGAGCCAGCATATACTATGTACATAAAAGGGCATCAGCACTCCTCGCTATCATTCCACTCCCTGTGATTGTCCTGCTGGGCTTCAATGATAGCGTTCGAAATTCTGGACCGTATTTTGTACTTTTTATAATTATTTCTTTCTAAATTAATGGTTAGTATATCAGAAAATTCCATGTTTTTTTCTCAAATGGTAAAATAACCGCGTATATCTCTGTCAGATGCGTCTCGACGTATCTTTCCTTCTGGCTGTGGCCAGTCTCGTCGCTTTCACCCAGGCCACCTATCTAGGTTCTCACTCACAGAATTTTGATATTTTTTTTTGCATTATGGCCATCAGTTGTTGCCTACAAGTAAAAAATAGTAATTAGATTAGTTTCTTGAAAGCTTGATCGAATTTTAGAATCACATTATATCAATTTGAAAATGTTCTGCTCAGGTGGCCCCAGCTGTTCGTGCGC
This sequence comes from Allodiplogaster sudhausi, assembly GCA_945643635.1. Taxonomy (NCBI): domain Eukaryota; kingdom Metazoa; phylum Nematoda; class Chromadorea; order Rhabditida; family Diplogasteridae; genus Allodiplogaster; species Allodiplogaster sudhausi. The sequence continues at coordinate 3,409,748 of CALZFC010000001.1, read as the reverse complement.
CGGGTTCGGCCCGGGATCCGGATGCCCCTCCGGCTACACATGCAACGCTTCACTGGTCGTCCAAACCGACTGCACAATCACCTTCACCGGAAAGTATTCGACTGGCCTCTGGGTATGCTTTCGATTGAGGTTTCAATATTCAAGCACAGTCGAGGGAAAGAACAATTCTGCAGATCAAGGCCGGCCTCGCTACCTGGCAGAAGTTCACCAACTTTTCATGCATTGAAGGAAGCTATTACGGAGACGGAGCTCCTTACACGACGGTCCCGAACACTGCGACAGTGTCGGCCAATGCAGGTACATATAATTGAGAAGACTCCCTATACTCATTTTCTGTGTGTCTCAGTGTGATGATGTAATTCCAGCTTGTGATCAATGCGGCCAACCTGGCTACGTCTCGTCGTGGTGTCCAGCTGAGAACTTCTGCAAGAACAAGCTCGAAGTCTTCACACGAGTCAGCGATAAATGCGACGCAGTCAGATGCTCGGAGGGAACAATCTACGTTAGTATTCATTTACTGGTAGTTCACTAGATTTCTTTACATTTTTTAGACTCATGCCGAAAGCATTTTAATTCAGCAATACAGCAACGCTTCCTACAATGGCCCAGTTTCCGGCCCGTATTGCGCGGCAGTTACGAACGTTTTCAAGGACATCAATAACACTGTTCTCGGCGGACAATTCACTTGCGGCTACAGTTACAGTAAGTTTGTTGAACTGTTGCAACGGTAATTGGTGTCCGATTTAACCGAGGAGGTGGTGAATAACTACATACATTATCAGAGCCAAAGAAAAAGTGGTTGTCTTGAGATTGCCTCAACTGCACGCTGCCACCGAAGCTGACGAATGAATCGATTGTGCCGGCAGAAGTCATGTCCGGGGTTGTCACGAATTTGACGGCCCTGCGAACTGCAGGCGGCGCACTGGGTGTTGCTGACGTGACATGCTTCAATGCCTACTGCGACCCTGGCTACGACCTGATGGTATGATTCCTTATAAAAACGAAGTAACAATAACTTTCGATGAGATTGGGAATGATCTAAAAGATTCAAAATAATTTTATCCAATTATTCTTCAGGGCTATCTCTTCCGATTTGACAAGTTCAACTCCACAGTCACCTCGGCGCCCACCGGAATCGAGTGCTCGCAGGCTCCAGGAGGATTTTGGGCGTCCAAGAAGGATGGATCCACGTATCCAACGAACGTTGTCTACATCACATGCACTCGATCGAAGAGTACGTGGCAATAATCTTTAGTATTACAACTTAGAAACTATATTACCGCCTAACTTCTGAAGTAAGACCTGTTTCAGCTTGCACCGAGTGCACGAACCCTCCAGTGGTCACAGGCGGAAGCTGCCCTGCGGACTACAGCTGTAACTCGGCCAATCTTTACCGAAACACATCAGGAACTTGCACCAAACTAACCTGCACCAAGGGAAAGATCTTGGTTAGTTCGTAACGATTTTCTATTGCTATTATTAGGGTGCTCTTTACTCGGTATTCGTAACAATTAAAATTTAAAGAAATAAGGAGGTCACTTCAGATCAATAATGGAGGCACCTGGGATATGTCGCAGACTTCCTTGACTTGTGCAGTTGGCGGTGGATGGTTGAAATCCGACGGAAGCAGCGTTGCAGGGAATGTTACCTGCGGAGAGTACTTCTGTCAGTCAATCATGCGAAAGAAACGTTGCTTTAGGATATTGATTTTGTTATTTATTTTCAGCTTGCACAGACTGTGGCAGTATTAAAATAACTGGTTTCTTCTCCTTCTGTCCAAAAGACATGTGGTGTGACAAACTGTCAGTGAATCAGACAACAGTGAACGGCTGCAAAGCAGCTTACTGCTACACCGGCTACACCTACGTAAGCTTCTAAATTTAAGTATAAATAAACAATTAGATATATTTGAGGCCCTGACCGGAGGCTCGAACACCGTTCGTGCTAACTATGTGAAGTGCGCACCTGGCGCGTCGTGGGTGACCGATACGAATGTTGCCACAACTGGAACAATTATTTGCGCAAGGCCAAAGAGTTTGTGCTAGAGCAACGTCTGGGGGAATTTACAAGATCTTAAATTTTTAGACAACTACGAGTGCAAGAATTACACCTTTTTCGTTGAATTCGGCAGCTTCCGTTGCCCGGCCAACTATTCCTGCGACTCCAACTTCCTCAGCCTTTTCCTTGACACTGCCACGAACACCTCTACTTACACATGCTCACGTGGCAAAGTTTCCGTGAGTATGAATCTGTTTTCAGTCATAATTATAATTTCTGACCCTCGAATGATATAGGTTCTTCAATACTACGCAAATAATCTCTACACCGTGTCTGACACGTCTCTCAAGTGTGGAAACGACAAACTCTGGCACAACTCGACTGGTGGCAACTTTGACCAGGGCGTCGGGATTACTTGTATTTACGAGCCAGGTAGAGATTAAATGTGGTGTTTCATTCACTTTATTTAAATGGTTCAGAGTGCGAAGACTGTCTCGAATCCGCTGTGACACCAACGACCTCTTGCCCTCCCGACCTCGTCTGCGTTCACGAACGGCTGAACAAGACGGGATATTCAGAGGAAGGCTGTCCGACTGTCACGTGCGATCAAGGATCTCTCCTTGTTGGTTGAAGTCATTTGCTTGCCTCAACTGCAACTGAAGGAACGCTTTAGGTGCTATCTGGCTCAGCCTGGAGCAACGCATCAGAAGGCCTGGTTTGCAATCATAATCGAACTTGGGAGTATATCCTCGAGGGAAGTGAGACACAAGATGGAGATGTCTTCACATGCGGTTCAAAGCAATGTCAGCATGAATGTTAACCTGAAGTTTGCAAACAATAACTTATCTTTTTTAGGGTGCTTCAATGACACTTGCGACATCTCCGTGCTTGTGGGATGGTGGGGCTCGATGTTCTCGGAGCCCGAGTTGGTGCAACCAGAGTTCGCTGATGAGTGCTATTCTGTTATTGCTCCTGAAAACCACATCCTCTGGGGATTCGACAAAAATGGACCTTCAGTGGTCAGCAGCATGTCTAAGAAGAACGCGGATAATCATTTAAACAATATTGGGATTGCACATTCAAATGTATTTAGGAAATCTCTGTGGGTATCTCACTCGTCTGTACTGTTAATGGCTCGTGGGCAACAAGCAGCGGCGAACTCATCTACTTTGATCACATCGGAGCCGAAGGTGTCACAATGAGTTACAATTTTCTTGAAATTATCTTACCAGTGTTTCTCAGTGCCTCTACCATGCAGTCTCAGTCTGCCGGATGAGTTGAAGCCAGGCATGAACGATGCAAAGGAGGTGAACCTCAAGTGGTGGACCCCGGCATGCGATGACGGATTCACTCTCTTCGGTGTCACTGAGGACGGAAATGTTTCCATCGTATGCTTTTCTTTCGCTTACAGTTGCATCATAATGCTAACTTCACTTCCCATAGATCACTGACAACTCTACCACAACCTGCTCAATTAGCGTTTCTGGCCAATGGGGAATGTTCGCCCAAGTCTACTGTGCAAACTGTAAGTTCCTAATTTTGAATCCACCATGGCCCGTTCGTTTTGGAGCATATTCATTAAAATGTCCTATTTAGTTGAATTTGCCTGCAACAGCACAATTGTCACCAGTGATATTTCGGAAGCCAATGCGACAGAGGTGAGTTTGTTTATGACTCTAAACTGTCTGTATAACAAAACATTCTAGGCAATCGTCGTCATTACTTCTGATGGACTCAAAGAAGCTAGCTGCGAAGATGGCCTCGTGCTCTACGGATTCAGCGCATCAGAAAATAAATATGTTACTGTCGATAAGGACACCCTCACCTGCGATCTGGAAGCCACCTGGGAAGGATTCGCCTATGTCTTCTGTGCAGAGGGTACTAAAACATACTTGACAAAGCATGAAAAATTATAATTGCCCCCATCCTAATAGTTAAACATAATTCAGCTGAAAAACTCTGCGACGACACACTCCCATCGAGCTTCATTCCTGGCTCCCACGATGAGATCAAAGTTGTCATCAACCCCTCGACTCAAGTGCCAGAATGTCCCTCTGGCTATTTCCTCTTCGGAGTCACAAGTGGCAGCTACGTCGAAATCGTAAGCTCTCTCAACATCCAAATAAAACTCAAAAATTATACTGCAATGCTTTCAGATCATCAACGGAAACGATGCGATCTGCAGTGCAAGCGGTTCATGGGGCTCATTCGCAACTGTTTACTGCGCCAAGTGTAAGTGTTTTACTTCAAGCTTGATCATCGTTGAAAATATCCCGGCCACGCTTCAGTTGACTTCTTCTGCAATATAACATTCGTCATCGATGACCTGCCAGAGACTGAGAAAACGAACGCTACCGAGGTTTGAGGGTTACTATGAGATGGCGAGCCCAACTTACGGTCTTATTTTAGGTCACTGTGTCTAACTCAACCGAAGGATTCGAAGAGGCATCTTGTCCTGAGGGTCATAAGCTCTACGGCTTCAACTTCAAAATGGAGAAATACGAGATGGTTTCGGATAAATCTCTCAAATGCGGCATTGACGGCTACTGGGGAGAATACTCCTTCGTCTATTGCGCCGACAGTAAGCGTACTTGAACATCTTAATTGGAGCATCAACAAATGCACCGATTTGCAGTTCCTCTTCCTTGCAACCGTACTGTACCATCCAAGCCTCCAAAGGGCTGCTCTGACGAGCAAGAAGTCGAATTTGACGATTTCTGGAAGCCTCACTGCAAAGAAGGATTCTTCCTGTTCGGCGAATCTGAAGAAGGAGAATTCTCACTGGTAAGCTAAAAACGGATGATTTATGGAATATATGGTAAATCCTTAAGATCTATGACAACGATAATGCGATTTGCTCTGAAGGCGGATGGTGGGGCGAATACTCCGCTGTCTTCTGCGCGAAGTGTTAGTGTTATTTGTGTTGCTTTCATTCTAACAGTGCAATTTGTTTAAATTTTTCATTCTTTAGTTGACTTCTTCTGCAACATAACATTCGTCATCGATGACCTGCCAGAGACTGAGAAAACGAACGCTACCGAGGTTTGAGGGTTACTATGAGATGGCGAGCCCAACTTGCGGTCTTATTTTAGGTCACTGTATCTAACTCAACCGAAGGATTCGAAGAGGCATCTTGTCCTGAGGGTCATAAGCTCTACGGCTTCAACTTCAAAATGGAGAAATACGAGATGGTTTCGGATAAATCTCTCAAATGCGGCATTGACGGCTACTGGGGAGAATACTCCTTCGTCTATTGCGCCGACAGTAAGCGTACTTGAACATCTTAATTGGAGCATCGACAAATGCACCGATTTGCAGTTCCTCTTCCTTGCAACCGTACTGTACCATCCAAGCCTCCAAAGGGCTGCTCTGACGAGCAAGAAGTCGAATTTGACGATTTCTGGAAGCCTCACTGCAAAGAAGGATTCTTCCTGTTCGGCGAATCTGAAGAAGGAGAATTCTCACTGGTAAGCTAAAAACGGATGATTTATGGAATATATGGTAAATCCTTAAGATCTATGACAACGATAATGCGATTTGCTCTGAAGGCGGATGGTGGGGCGAATACTCCGCTGTCTTCTGCGCGAAGTGTTAGTGTTATTTGTGTTGCTTTCATTCTAACAGTGCAATTTGTTTAAATTTTTCATTCTTTAGTTGACTTCTTCTGCAACATAACATTCGTCATCGATGACCTGCCAGAGACTGAGAAAACGAACGCTACCGAGGTTTGAGGGTTACTATGAGATGGCGAGCCCAACTTGCGGTCTTATTTTAGGTCACTGTATCTAACTCAACCGAAGGATTCGAAGAGGCATCTTGTCCTGAGGGTCATAAGCTCTACGGCTTCAACTTCAAAATGGAGAAATACGAGATGGTTTCGGATAAATCTCTCAAATGCGGCATTGACGGCTACTGGGGAGAATACTCCTTCGTCTATTGCGCCGACAGTAAGCGTACTTGAACATCTTAATTGGAGCATCGACAAATGCACCGATTTGCAGTTCCTCTTCCTTGCAACCGTACTGTACCATCCAAGCCTCCAAAGGGCTGCTCTGACGAGCAAGAAGTCGAATTTGACGATTTCTGGAAGCCTCACTGCAAAGAAGGATTCTTCCTGTTCGGCGAATCTGAAGAAGGAGAATTCTCACTGGTAAGCTAAAAACGGATGATTTATGGAATATATGGTAAATCCTTAAGATCTATGACAACGATAATGCGATTTGCTCTGAAGGCGGATGGTGGGGCGAATACTCCGCTGTCTTCTGCGCGAAGTGTTAGTGTTATTTGTGTTGCTTTCATTATAACAGTGCAATTTGTTTAAATTTTTCATTCTTTAGTTGACTTCTTCTGCAACATAACATTCGTCATCGATGACCTGCCAGAGACTGAGAAGACGAACGCTACCGAGGTTTGAGGGTTACTATGAGATGGCGAGCCCAACTTACGGTCTTATTTTAGGTCACTGTATCTAACTCAACCGAAGGATTCGAAGAGGCATCTTGTCCTGAGGGTCATAAGCTCTACGGCTTCAACTTCAAAATGGAGAAATACGAGATGGTTTCGGATAAATCTCTCAAATGCGGCATTGACGGCTACTGGGGAGAATACTCCTTCGTCTATTGCGCCGATAGTAAGCGTACTTGAACATCTTAATTGGAGCATCGACAAATGCACCGATTTGCAGTTCCTCTTCCTTGCAACCGTACTGTACCATCCAAGCCTCCAAAGGGATGCTCTGACGAGCAAGAAGTCGAATTTGACGATTTCTGGAAGCCTCACTGCAAAGAAGGATTCTTCCTGTTCGGCGAATCTGAAGAAGGAGAATTCTCACTGGTAAGCTAAAAACGGATGATTTATGGAATATATGGTAAATCCTTAAGATTTATGACAACGATAATGCGATTTGCTCTGAAGGCGGATGGTGGGGCGAATACTCCGCTGTCTTCTGCGCGAAGTGTTAGTGTTATTTGTGTTGCTTTCATTCTAACAGTGCAATTTGTTTAAATTTTTCATTCTTTAGTTGACTTCTTCTGCAACATAACATTCGTCATCGATGACCTGCCAGAGACTGAGAAAACGAACGCTACCGAGGTTTGAGGGTTACTATGAGATGGCGAGCCCAACTTACGGTCTTATTTTAGGTCACTGTGTCTAACTCAACCGAAGGATTCGAAGAGGCATCTTGTCCTGAGGGTCATAAGCTCTACGGCTTCAACTTCAAAATGGAGAAATACGAGATGGTTTCGGATAAATCTCTCAAATGCGGCATTGACGGCTACTGGGGAGAATACTCCTTCGTCTATTGCGCCGACAGTAAGCGTACTTGAACATCTTAATTGGAGCATCGACAAATGCACCGATTTGCAGTTCCTCTTCCTTGCAACCGTACTGTACCATCCAAGCCTCCAAAGGGCTGCTCTGACGAGCAAGAAGTCGAGTTTGACGATTTCTGGAAGCCTCACTGCAAAGAAGGATTCTTCCTGTTCGGCGAATCTGAAGAAGGAGAATTCTCACTGGTAAGCTAAAAACGGATGATTTATGGAATATATGGTAAATCCTTAAGATCTATGACAACGATAATGCGATTTGCTCTGAAGGCGGATGGTGGGGCGAATACTCCGCTGTCTTCTGCGCAAAGTGTTAGTATTATTTCTCTTAATTTCATTCTAACAGTGCAATTTGTTTAAATTTTTCATTCTTTAGTTGACTTCTTCTGCAACATAACATTCGTCATCGATGACCTGCCAGAGACTGAGAAAACGAACGCTACCGAGGTTTGAGGGTTACTATGAGATGGCGAGCCCAACTTACGGTCTTATTTTAGGTCACTGTGTCTAACTCAACCGAAGGATTCGAAGAGGCATCTTGTCTTGAGGGTCATAAGCTCTACGGCTTCAACTTCAAAATGGAGAAATACGAGATGGTTTCGGATAAATCTCTCAAATGCGGCATTGACGGCTACTGGGGAGAATACTCCTTCGTCTATTGCGCCGACAGTAAGCGTACTTGAACATCTTAATTGGAGCATCGACAAATGCACCGATTTGCAGTTCCTCTTCCTTGCAACCGTACTGTACCATCCAAGCCTCCAAAGGGCTGCTCTGACGAGCAAGAAGTCGAATTTGACGATTTCTGGAAGCCTCACTGCAAAGAAGGATTCTTCCTGTTCGGCGAATCTGAAGAAGGAGAATTCTCACTGGTAAGCTAAAAACGGATGATTTATGGAATATATGGTAAATCCTTAAGATCTATGACAACGATAATGCGATTTGCTCTGAAGGCGGATGGTGGGGCGAATACTCCGCTGTCTTCTGCGCAAAGTGTTAGTATTATTTCTCTTAATTTCATTCTAACAGTGCAATTTGTTTAAATTTTTCATTCTTTAGTTGACTTCTTCTGCAACATAACATTCGTCATCGATGACCTGCCAGAGACTGAGAAAACGAACGCTACCGAGGTTTGAGGGTTACTATGAGATGGCGAGCCCAACTTACGGTCTTATTTTAGGTCACTGTGTCTAACTCAACCGAAGGATTCGAAGAGGCATCTTGTACTGAGGGTCATAAGCTCTACGGCTTCAACTTCAAAATGGAGAAATACGAGATGGTTTCGGATAAATCTCTCAAATGCGGCATTGACGGCTACTGGGGAGAATACTCCTTCGTCTATTGCGCCGACCGTAAGCGTACTTGAACATCTTAATTGGAGCATCGACAAATGCACCGATTTGCAGTTCCTCTTCCTTGCAACCGTACTGTACCATCCAAGCCTCCAAAGGGCTGCTCTGACGAGCAAGAAGTCGAATTTGACGATTTCTGGAAGCCTCACTGCAAAGAAGGATTCTTCCTGTTCGGCGAATCTGAAGAAGGAGAATTCTCACTCGTAAGCTAAAAACGGATGATTTATGGAATATATGGTAAATCCTTAAGATCTATGACAACGATAATGCGATTTGCTCTGAAGGCGGATGGTGGGGCGAATACTCCGCTGTCTTCTGCGCGAAGTGTTAGTGTTATTTGTGTTGCTTTCATTCTAACAGTGCAATTTGTTTAAATTTTTCATTCTTTAGTTGACTTCTTCTGCAACATAACATTCGTCATCGATGAACTGCCAGAGACCGAGAAAACGAACGCTACCGAGGTTTGAGGGTTACTATGAGATGGCGAGCCCAACTTACGGTCTTATTTTAGGTCACTGTGTCTAACTCAACCGAAGGAATCGAAGAGGCATCTTGTCCTGAGGGTCATAAGCTCTACGGTTTCAACTTCAAAAAGGATAAATATGAGATGGTTTCGGATAAATCTCTCAAATGCGGCATTGACGGCTACTGGGGAGAATACTCCTTCGTCTATTGCGCCGACAGTAAGCGTACTTGAACATCTTAATTGGAACATCGACACATGCATCGATTTGCAGTTCCTCTTCCTTGCAACCGTACTGTACCATCCAAGCCTCCAAAGGGCTGCTCTGACGAGCAAGAAGTCGAATTTGACGATTTCTGGAAGCCTCACTGCAAAGAAGGATTCTTCCTGTTCGGCGAATCTGAAGAAGGAGAATTCTCACTGGTAAGCTAAAAAAGGATGATTTATATAATATATGGTAAATCCTTAAGATCTATGACAACGATGATGCGATTTGCTCTGAAGGCGGATGGTGGGGCGAATACTCCGCTGTCTTCTGCGCAAAGTGTTAGTATTATTTCTCTTAATTTCATTCTAACAGTGCAATTTGTTTAAATTTTTCATTCTTTAGTTGACTTCTTCTGCAACATAACATTCGTCATCGATGACCTGCCAGAGACTGAGAAAACGAACGCTACCGAGGTTTGAGGGTTACTATGAGATGGCGACCCAAACTTACGGTCTTCTTAGGTCACCGTATCTAACTCAACCGAAGGATTCGAAGAGGCATCTTGCCCAGAGGGTCATAAGCTCTACGGCTTCAACTTCAAAATGGATAAATACGAGATGGTTTCGGATAAATCTCTCAAATGCGGCATTGACGGCTATTGGGGAGAATACTCCTTCGTCTATTGCGCCGACAGTAAGCGTACTTGAACATCTTAATTGGAACATCGACAAATGCATCGATTTACAGTTCCTCTTCCTTGCAACCGTACTGTACCATCCAAGCCTCCAAAGGGCTGCTCTGACGAGCAAGAAGTCGAATTTGACGATTTCTGGAAGCCTCACTGCAAAGAAGGATTCTTCCTGTTCGGCGAATCTGAAGAAGGAGAATTCTCACTGGTAAGCTAAAAACGGATGATTTATGGAATATATGGTAAATCCTTAAGATCTATGACAACGATAATGCGATTTGCTCTGAAGGCGGATGGTGGGGCGAATACTCCGCTGTCTTCTGCGCGAAGTGTTAGTGTTATTTGTGTTGCTTTCATTCTAACAGTGCAATTTGTTTAAATTTTTCATTCTTTAGTTGACTTCTTCTGCAACATAACATTCGTCATCGATGACCTGCCAGATACTGAGAAAACGAACGCTACCGAGGTTTGAGGGTTACTATGAGATGGCGACCCAAACTTACGGTCTTCTTAGGTCATTGTATCAAACTCAACCGAAGGATTAGAAGAGGCATCTTGCCCTGAAGGACTTGAACTATACGGCTACAATTTCAAAAAGGAGAAATACGAGATTGTCTCGTTGGAGTCTCTTACTTGCAGCATTGAAGGATTCTGGGGAGATTACTCCATTGTTTATTGCGCTGACGGTTAATATTTCATTGCTCGTAGAAAATGTAGAAAATTTTATTTATTGATAAAATTTCATCTAGATAATAAACATTCAATGTTTTGCTAACTTGAACGAAATCCTTAAATATTTTCAGCGCCGATGACATGCGATATCGAGAAGCCCGACAAAATCCCGGAATCACTTGAGTTCACAGAGGATACTGAATTCTCTGATGATTGGGAGGCGTCTTGCCGTTCTGGCTACATTCTTTACGGTGTTGACAATGCGACACTTGAAGTCATCGAGGTCGGAATCACGGTCCAGACGTCATTCTCAATGACAATACATCATTGTTGTTCATTAGGTATTCCGTTACTCGGAATCTGTGAAGTGTTCAATGAACGGTCTCTGGGCATCCCGCTTCTCGCAACTATTCTGTGCTAAGCGTTCGTTGTCGGAATTAGCATTAACTCTTTCAGGATGACACTCTTTTCAGCTCCCAAATGCGACCTGACCCTTCCACCTTCTCGTCCTGATGCAATTGAAGCTTCTCTCTCGGATGATAATCTAACTGTCACGTGCCCTGATGGTTCAATCGCAGTTGGTGTCACTGCAAACTACAGTTTTGAGCTGGTAATTAATAAATTTTTTAGTAACCATTTAAAGAAATATGTTGTAGATTGCTGAGCTCTCGCAATACAAGTGCAATCTGCATGGCGCCTGGTCGTTTGACCTCCACGTCTATTCATCCATCTTCTGCTCTTCTGGTAATACAATCCAAAGAGTGAAAGAATCGAAGTCAAACTGAGTTTTCAGGGTGCTCTAATTCATCCGTTTCAATCTACGAAGAATACTCTTACTATTCGAGCGCTGTCATGTTCACACCACTTGAACTCTCGTGCTCATCTCCTGATGAATTCCTGTTCTTTAAGGTGACAGTGGAAGCTACAAAGAATCTGAAGTGAAGAATAAACAAAGCAACACAATCTTGCAGTATGTCTCGATTGGCTTCTCTGAGGAACGTGCGACACACTTGAGTCTCAAACCGATCACCTGTAACATCGCGGGAGGTTTCTGGGAACAGGATGGCTACAAGCTTGGTGTCGACATTGAAGTTTCTTGCATCAACTGGCTTCAACTTCAGAGTCAGAATATCGTATTTTTACGTAATATTGATCACTATGGTATTCAAAGTTGCAGTCGAGCTGCTTTGCCCACAAAACTGCTCAATTCCCGCTGCTTTCGACTGCAGCGCAGGCAAAGAATGCGCAGCACCAAAACTGAAGTCTTTCAAAATCGAAGAAGGTGTTGTCTGCCCCGATGCTGCTGTAAGTCAATCTTGTTACTAATCATGTCGTGAACGTATTTCCTGATTTAGCTGGCATGTGATAACCTGGACGGATCACTGAGCTTCGACGATGACGTCTCCGAGTCCTATGAAGAAGGCAAGTGCATGTCGGAGGTAGGTTTCGTCAACCCTGACAGCCTGGAGCCTGCTCAAAGCGCTCTCTGCGTCCAACACCGTTAGTCTCCCGTTTATTATTCTCTGAGCCTTTCTCGTTGTATCTGTAATTTGCTTTATAGATGACTGTCCTGCATTATCACCACTCAATGATACTTCTTCACTATGTCAATCACCTGAATTTGAATGTGCCGAACCAACTATCAAGAGCTACACTGCCTTCTGCCCCGACGGATATGACATTTACATCGGTACCGCTTCGTTGAGCACATACCAACCGACACCTACTCTTTATTCCAGCGAGCAGTTGCGGTTGTGAGCCTAGACGCCTGGAGAAATCGTTGTCACTCAAGTGCGGCCAGGACGCAAAATGGCATGACGGTCCTGCGGATGACGAACTATTTGTTGCATGCCGAAGGGCAGTCGGTCAGAAACTTAGTGTTTTCTGATATTTACTTCACTGTATATTCATGAAAAAGAGGGCTGCTTTGCGAACTTGCATTGATTAACAAGTGGTTAATCCGTTTCATTAGTACTCTTATGTTCTACTATAAAAAAATACTTAAGCCGGTTCCTGTGCTTCGTGTGGTGCTCTCGAAGGTGACAGCTCGAACTCCTTCGAGTGCCCGGCCGGCGCGGCCCTCTGCGATAATCCAATGGCGGATCATGACCCGGAAACCGGATGTCTCCGTGCCAAGTGCAATCCAGGAAGTCTTCTCTACGCCAATGGAGATGATGCTGAGTTAGTTGTTTCAGTATGTTTCGCCGCTTTGACGCAAGGTTAACCTCTCCAACTTCAGCGTCGCTGTCGAAGCAATCTGCGATGGCAATGGCTGGAAAGATAACAGCGGACGCGCACTCACGAAGGCCTCCTGCTTCTCATATCGTATCTTACAGCCATTTTCAGATGAAATATTTGAATGCGATTCAACGTTTTGTATAATTCTCTGTGCATTTCAGTTGACTGCGAGGTTCCCGAGCCGATTTCTTCCGAGGACTTGTCGGCCCAACTCCAGATAATCGACAACTTCCGCATTTCGTGGGCGGCCACTCTGACTTGTGGCGATGATCAACTCGTCTACGACATTGGACAAGGAGTTGTATGTGAAATATTGATATCTGAAGAGGATCGCAAAGAATGTTAATGCCACTTTTGACTTGCTCAATATAAATTTACAATTAATTAAGGTTACCGCGAACAGCTCGGCCCTGATTTGTGGACGCCATCAAACCTGGTACGACGGTTCTTCCCCGCTTCCCGAACTCAGGGCATCGTGCTCGTCAGAGAATTGATACGATGATTAGTTAGCAGTATTTTATATATAATTTACTTGACTTATATGATCTGAGATTGCATATACATATGTATATTGAGAACTTTAATTGAATTCAATTTTGTTATTGCGTTTCAAAACACTTCTGTTTCAGAACGACAAGCGATCTGATCGACAGCCATGTCTCGCAGTCTTCATTCCCTTCCTTACGACTTCCCAAAAATAGCAAGACCGTCTCCATGGCTGTTTCATTGCGATTTGTAATAATATCTTGTTGTAATGTGACGTTGCAATATCATAAGTTCACCTAATAAAAATATTCAGCTCTCACATGCGACCTGCGTACAGAACAAGGTCGAAAGGAGTTGTATAAGAAGGAAATTCAACTGCTGACTCTTTGGTCACGCTTCAATCGTGAGATCTTCGTGATCAGGTCCTAAATAATTTAAAGGAAGTATAGAAAAAATTCTTCATTATCTTCCCACACTTTGGCCTTAATCACGCATTGCGAAACCGGAATTTAGATACACACATCAGAAAAGCAAGATAATGAAACAAATTGAGAGAGGCTTGATACACATGTGTAGAGAGAGGTCCTCCCCACCTCTCTCTTGGTTGTCTCTCTTCCTCTTCGTCCCTTCCCTGTCCCCATTGTAGTTTGTATTGTGTATTTGTGTCCCCCTCGTTTATTTATAGTGTTCGATCATTGTATACTGTAGTTGATGCCACGTGTAATTGTTTGTGTGCCAGTTCTGGCTCTAGGTGTTATTGCAGTTGGGGAGTAGAGCATATAGCCATTCGCCCTCTGGCCCTTTTCACCCGGCAAGGTTAGTAATTAGTGTTGGGACGGCCACGGTTGGCGGGAGGCAGCGGAGTCTGCGTGTGTGTCTGGGCGGCCTTGGCTGGGGAGCGGCAGCGGCGTCGGCGTAGAGTTGGTGAGGCCGGAGCTGTAGAGCGGCCCGGAGTCCGCTCGTAAGCCAGCGTCGGAGGGAGTCGTCGGGAAGGACAACGACATCGGCATCAGCGGCATCGAGGATCGAGTAAAGTGAGTATTGGGGGATTGTATTGCTTTGTTCTGTATTCATAATTTGTTGCTTTCTTTACGTTTCTTTCTAAGTAATAAATAGTTATTTATTACTCTTGCCTTCCTCTCTCACGTAACACGGTGGGTTGTAAGTGGGAAAAAGGGCTTTAGAAGGGACAGATCAGGTCGTGGAGTGAGTCCAAGCAGCCAGCTCGTCGAGAGCCCTTGGCCACACATGCGTTCCTAAACTAACGTCTTTCAAGCTGTTGTATTTCCTTTTTTGAAGTGAAATATCAGATGAATTATTTCGCCGGGCACTTACTTTAACCTCAACATGTCTTTAAGCTCACATAAACACCGCTATTAATCAATTTTCCAACTTTAAATTGTCTCATTGTCAGATTTCAAAAGAACGTCATTTATTCAAAAAATCCTCAGAACAAACAAATGCCAACAAGGTAATCCGAATTTATGTCAGGTTGAAATCCGTTTGCAAAATAATCCGGAATAAAAAAAAATGGATTCAAATTGCAGAAATATGTATGCACTTGAAAATAGAAAAGTTCGTTTAAATAGAATAAATGGAAAGAGGCCAAAATATTGCGAGGTCGGTAGCAAGAAAGAAGATATTCGTTGACTGGAGATTAATTGTGAGGAATAAGCGAGTCCGCGAATCCGACTTTGTACTCGCGGGTGACAGTTAGCTGCTTCGGACGACTCGCACCGAAGAGAGGATGGTGATAGGTGGCAGAGAAGACAAGGCGGGAGATAAATAGAGAAAGCAATCGGTGGAGGGAGAGAGATAGGGACGGTAGCTGAAAGAGATTGTCAAAGGTAGAAGGATAGAGAGAAACCTTGAGAGAAAGCGAGATCGAGGAAACATAGAATCAGAAGGGAAAGAGAGACTCAAAGAGAGAAAGAGAGAATCAGAGAGAGAGAGAGAGAAATAGGGAATCGGAGAAAGAGTAAAATAGAAATGAAGAACAGGACAGCAGAGATCGACGAGCCGACTTACTTCTGGAATCCGGTGAGACGGATTTTGCCATTAAGTGCCGGCAGCTCGCCGATAAAAGGCGAACGCGACGCGTCAAGCGAGATGAGCGACGCGTTGCGTGTCAGCAATATTCCCTCAACCGTCACTGTCGGATAGCCGCGGCAAATGAAGGGAACGCTCTGTATTCCTGGACATGCCTGAAAATGGATAATAGATAGAAAAGATTCAATGTGACTAACGGTTTTATCTAAGATCTAGAGAAGCAAAAAAAAGAAGATGAACAGAATTAACAAAAAATACGGTAAATATGAGGTTAAATTCGTCGTTTGGCAGCAGCTTAATTACGGTCGCTTTCGCCACAAGCTGAGAGCCAGTGAGATCTTCAAGAGCGTTAGGCGAATAATTGACAGATAGAGCGGGAGATGTCAGTTGACAGACAAAAGATTGCCTTCTCAGAGAGGAAGAACGAGAGAGTTCATAGTGAATCAGAGAGAGAGAGAGAGGTTTAAGAAAATATTCAAAAGTATAAGTACCGTATGTCTCGATGACTGGCTTAAATGAGTAAAGTAAGATGAGATCTTGGAATAAGAAGCTGAGTTGCAGCGGAATCAAACAAAATAAAGTAGCCATCACAAAGCTGAAATGCATTCCGATCTCTGTACATGGATTTACTGGGTCGTTCCAGAATCTACATTCTGAGAGAGCTTGTCAATCTCATGTTTCTTTAAACTAATTGGTGTGTGTTCATGGATCGTCAGATTTAAAAGAAAAATAAGAATAACAAAATAAACGACATCTATATGTATGTACAAACACACGTTCCCTTATTCCTTTAATCATCGTCCGAAAAGTGAAAAAGTGCAAAACGATTCAAAACGAGCGGAGGCAACGAATTCAGAGCATCGTGTGTGAATATATAATACCGGCACACGCGGACGGTTGGTGTCAAACTCGGCTCATAATAAGAAGAACAAAATAAGATGGGCGCGTGAGAAATAGGAACCAAGGGGTATTGTTGACTTTAGGTTTCACAAGCTAACAAGTTTATTCCGCAATCAGCGACATGACCCGATAGGTGAAGGCAAGACCAAGGGCTTCGATATTCATGATACAATTAGTGGACAGATTTTGGTCGAATTCGTCGCGCCATCGTTCTCCAGTGTGCTGTTAATATAGGAAGAAAAAAAAGCTGAGCTCGACTTTTTTTTCTACTTCCTAGATTAATAGCACCACAGAATGCGTTTTCCCCTTCCACGGTCTCCCCTCTACAGCTCCAACGTTTTCCATGCATCTTCCGCGAATTCGACGAGTCATCGGCCGTTGTTCCGCCAGGCAGTTCTGAAAGCCGATGCGGAGATCTTGCCGCATCACATGGACGAGTACTCTGGCCGTTTGTCCAACCGACGAGAAGGGATTCTTTTTCTGTCAATTGCCGAAGCGGAATGTCGAGAATGAGTATGTCAATTTTACGGGCAGAGGTACATACATATGTATTCACATACAGTCCCGCTCAACATTATTGGGTCAGATACTAATACTATTAATAGTATTAATATAAATAACACCGATTGGAATGGCGCGCTGAATTCGCATTTTTTTTAACGTTTTCCTTTATTTGAGAACTGATTTCGACTTCGGTGACTGTGAAGACCGCTTTCAAAAATATGCAAAAATGGCTGATTGTAAGATCTCACAATATGAGCGTTTACTGCATGATCGTATTGTTTTTTGCTGAGAAAGAAGCTGACTCCAGTGGCTAAGCCTACAAACTACAAATTGGAGTGAAATGTTGTGCTTCTTACTTTTTTGAGTTGTTTTTTTTGAGTTTCTCATTTTGTTCATGTGTAAACGATGAGAAAAAAAGTTTTCACTATCGTGCACGAACTTGCTCTCGACATGGCAACAAACCAGGGACCTCGAGATTCCCCGTCAAACGCTTCCGCAATACTCTATTGACGACTCGATATGAGATGATGATACCTTTCCAGCAGCGTCGACTGCCTAACAAAAGTAGCGTCGATGCTCAACACGTTCGTTCATACTCAACAAATTGATCCAGTGTGCGGAGGTATCAAAGGAAGAAGCAGAAAAAGAGAGAGAGAGAGAGAGAGAGAGTGAGTAAGAGAGAGAAAAAGAGACAAGTGGAGAGAGAAAGAGAGAGAGAGAGAGAGGCGAAGGAAGGTGCAGGTGCTACTAGCTGTGAAGAAATCGTTGACCAATATACTCAAGTCTCAACCTTGTAACCGTGAGGCAGTGGTGAGGCAATCGACGCTCCCAAAAGAAAGTGTCTGTATCACCACAGAATGTGTCGCCTGCAGAGTATTGTGGAAACGTTTGACTGGGAATCTCTAGGTCCGTGGATCGTTGCCAGGTCCAGAACGATTTTTTTTGCACGATAGATATTTTTTTGTTTTTTTTTTCTCATCGTTTACAGATGAACAAAATAAGAAATTCAAAAAAAGTAAGAACCACTCCGAAAATTTCACTTTGATTTGTAGTTTGTAGGCGTAGCCACTGGAGCCAGCTTCTTTCTCAGCAAAAAATACGACCAAGCCTGGTATTAAATGCAGTAAACGCATAAATTGTGAGATCTCAGCCATTTTTGCATGTTTTTGAAAACGGTCTTCACAGTCGTGTTCACCCAGGTCGAACTAGGTCGAAAATAAAGGAAAACTTATAAAAATGAGTATTCAGTGCGCTATTCCAACAATGCCAATGCTTCACCGGCATCTTCGCCACGCGATGCAAAGCCGCCCGCCGTGATACGAATTAATCAAAGGGGTGGCTATCATTTTACGACATTGGACAAGGAGTTGTATGTGAACTATTAATATCCGACTAGGATCACAAGAATGCTAAAGTGCCACATTGGATTTGCTCAACTTAAATTGGTAACTAATTAAGGTTAACGCGAACAGTTCGGCCCTGATTTGTGGCCGCCATCAAACCTGGTACGACGGTGCAACTCCACTTCGCGACCTCAAGGCGTCATGCTCGTCTGAGAATTGATACGATGATGAGTAAGCAGTGTTTTATATATATACATAATACACTTGACTTATACAAACTGAGCTTTTATCAAACACTGATACATACAATTCAATTCAGCTTGCTTGTCGCGATTCCATGTCCTTCTCTTTCAGATTGACAAGCCATCTGACCAACAACCTAGTATCGCAGTCTTGATTTCCATTCCATAATACTTCTCCAGAATAGCAAGACCGTTCCTATGGCTGTTTCAGTGCGATTTGTTCTAATTTCCTAGAGTAATGCGACATTTCAACTTGGATTAATAAATAATATAATAACGACATGACGCTCCCACATGCGGTCTGGGTACTGAATAATACACGAATTCGCGCAATTATTTTTCTAATGGAGAGATTCTTATGCACATAAATAATTAATTATCTCCATTCTTAACAAGAAGCTTTTTGGTGAAGGAGATAAATAAAAGGTGTTGCATGATGAACAACTACAGTGTGGAAGTTAAACTCCGCATGCTGAGAGTCTGACCAAGCTTCAACCATTAGGAAAGTGAGGCACTTACAACTCGTTAGCGTGTCTGCAGATGATTGTAAAAAATTCATTCTTATTCATTCTCTTGACATTTGCTGAAAGCTTCTAATTCGAGTTTTTGGCGTTCAATTAGGCAGATGAAACATAGTAATTTCAATTTTGTGTGATGGATGGCTTATTGTTAGTGACAAGTGGCGAAGCCTTTCATTCATTTGCAAAAATGGCAAGCTCAATCATCCCCAAATCCAATCCATCGGCAATGCTCCAGGGGAAACCGCTTGACTGGTCTAGATTATCTCTGCCTGATCTTGATTGGACACTTCGGTAAAATAGCTGTAGCCCATCGATCGCCCCATCCATGTGATAGTTCCCCGTGACATTCCATCAACCCATTGGCGCGATAAACGAATAAACAGTATAAACAGTTATACTTTATCAACTTGTGCAGAGGACAACCGAATCTATAAAACGAGGAGAGTTTTTTTCTGGTTAATGAAATTCTCACGAATGGATTGAGAAGCGAAGGCAAAAAAAAAGTGAAAATGGAGGGCAAAAAAGCAGAGTTGCTTTAGCAGCGAGTTTGAACGTGTCTGTAATTACGAGAACAGTAGGAGGGGATCTGTCGCTATCATAGAGCGATCGATTGGTCGGCACTGAAGAATGAGGCAGTAGCAGCGACGACTACCATGAGCCACATCTCCATTGCACCATTTTCGGGAACATTGCCCGTGTCGCCGGGATGATTCTGCGGAAGGTCTCGGGTGTCCACGTCCTAAAATAAAAATTCAGTACGAACTAAAACTATTCGAACCAATGGCTACCAAACTACTCTACCCGATCACTCTACCAAAAGGCTATCGTACCCGCTTCGGTAACTCGGCGTTGCATAGTGGCTGATCGCACAGCCACAGCTCAACGCGTCCATAGACGACATGCCCGGTCTGAGTATTGCCACTTTTTATGTCAAATAAAATTTGGTTTTTTTGATATGCAATTTAAGCTTAAAAAGGATAACTTCAAGACAAGAAAGTTCACCTTCACAGTGGATCCATCAATCTCGGAGAAGTTGAGGCAGCTTTTGTAGTAGATGAATTGGTAATACTCGTCAGCTGGCTGCAATCGATCATTGTGAATCGAATGAAATATCAAATTTCTCACGAGAAAAAGTTTTGTGCGTGAAATAAAAATGATCCCTGTTGCAGTTGACACACCAAATGACTGGCTTTCCCGTCCGCTAGGAGTCTTGTCCAAGCACAAACTGACTGTATTCTTATTCGAGAATTCGGTGCCCATCGTCTTCTGGGTGTAGCAGAAGTGGCCGAGACAACGCGTGTCGCCGACTGCGTTGCTGACATTCGACACGAAGAGATTGCACAAGACAAGCGGACGCCGCCACGCAAAGTCGGACATGTTCTTGTTGCAGTGTGGCTTAAGGGATCTCTTTCAGATGAAAAGACGCAAATTCAAAAAAGTTACTGTTAAAAAAGTTCTCTCGCTTCCAACGAAAAATGGCTGTCTTATCAACAATTAACGAATAACCATTCAACTTTAAGAGTTCATGGAATACAACAAGCAGCGCGCGATGGCCGTTTGGGTCTATTCATGAAGACATCTTTTACATGCGCATACCGTATTGCAGACGCATACGATATCGCTTGAAAGAGACTCCACTTCCGCGAACGAGTAGATACTGAGATATTTCTGAACGCAGACATTCTCGAAGATTACTGGCAGATTGCCGTGGGTGTTGGGTGGTGTAACATCCCACTGAAAATTGAAAACTACTGGTTATAACAAAAAAAAGAAGAAGAAAAATTAAGCAAGAAACATTAATATTACGGATTGATTGATGAGAGAATTGTCAAAATAGGTGAAACAGAGACTATTGAATGGATAGTGTGCCAGAGGAACGATTGATTGCTTCGGGATTTTATCAATCGAATATTGATTGTATCCATTTTCTACTATATTTTCCTCACGACGTCGTAGCCGGCGCAAGTCGTGCGTGTGGTGCTGCCCCTAATACACGCAGCCGCCTCGCACGTCGTCACGCTGCCGTTGGAGAGCTCGACCATGCACTCGACGCTCTCCTTCGTTTGCACACCCGATTCGTAGAGCGCCGGCGTATTGCAGAAGTCGGATGAGCTGCGCGAGAAATCAAGTCATCCTACCATAATCTATTTGAATATTTTCCTGGCAAGTGTTATCAAGCCTCGCTAAATCGCATGATCTCTACTCGTCCTTGTGTCAAGTAAAAAGGTGAGAATTCAAGGGTAAACTTCTCAAATAATTCACTGATTAGAGCAA
This sequence comes from Allodiplogaster sudhausi, assembly GCA_945643635.1. Taxonomy (NCBI): domain Eukaryota; kingdom Metazoa; phylum Nematoda; class Chromadorea; order Rhabditida; family Diplogasteridae; genus Allodiplogaster; species Allodiplogaster sudhausi. Next base: position 3,388,483 of record CALZFC010000001.1, on the reverse strand, counting down.
AACAAACACGGAAATTCTATCATGATTTCGGCATCGTTACGACATATACCTAATAAGTTTGTATACACAGCTGTAAAATAAATAATGAATAATTGATTAATTTGAAAAGAATAAATAAAAAGAACATACTTGCAGACACACTGGCGACGATGATACATGCTACCCACCTCGTCGACGTCGATGCAGCCAATCGGGTAAGAGACGCCGATGAAGCAGCCCTATGAATGAAAGACATAAATATCGTTATAGGTATACATATACATATATATATATATATATATATATATATATATATATTTATTTATTTATTTATTTATATATAATATATATATATATATATATATATATATATATATAAATAAAATACACAACTGGGACGGGAGGGGGTTCAGTTTGTTTTCGCAAACTGTCTGTGCACAATTGCTCGCAATGAGACATTCTCAACAAAAATCTCCGTACCGTAAAGTATTCCTTTTCATAGGTAGCATAGTTCGTACTGGTCGCGATGAAACACGCTTCTCCGTTGCACGTGCCATTTCGGTATGGAATTTCGGCGGCATTATAGCTAAAAGCAAGGATGACTGGACAATGAGCTGCGAAATGCGAGGTAGCGGAAGTATTTATAGCATTAAAGTGAACCTACTTTTGAAAGAAAAGATCGCATTTTATCGCCGAGGCGACGCAGCTCGTGAGATGCCACGAAACGACTGGCACGAGCAAAAAAGCATCTTTTATCTTGCACCCTACAATGGTCGGATTTGAATGGCATAATAACTACTGCAACAATGCATATTCGGGCGAAAAACTTTGGAGAACGTACCAAAGTAACTTCGTCATGCAAAGTCAGCGAAAGGTGACTTAACTTTAAATTTTCTTGAAATGGCTGCGAAGGATAAATGGTGCGTTCTTCTACTTTTTCTTCTTGGGATTTAGCGTACTAGTCAATTTATTCAGAGTTGTTATTAGACCAGATGTGTCTTCATAATTGCATATTTGCAAGTGCGAGAAGCTCGGAGCGCTTAAAGGCTGACTACCCCTTCCCTACGTGATATCAAAAGATCACAAAAGAGAAGCAAAGTGCATTTAACAGGTCTCCGTTTTCACTGTTTCATCAAAAATGCATCGCCTTGGCAATCATTTTTACGTACTCTTCTTGTCTTAAAATACAAATCATGAATAATTTCATTTGATTTTTCTCTCATTTCAATGGTTTTTAAAAACAAACTGACACAGACAAGAAAATGCATTTCATGTAGCCAGAAAACCATTATCACACTGCGAAACCGTGCAAGGTGCTATCAGTGAAGCACATTGCGCCTACATAAATGAATAATTTCGCAACATTATTAACCTTCCTTTGAAAAACAATCGTTTTCAACATTGCCGAATTAGTCTGGGAATTGCATCATAAGCTTTGAAAAATAAATTGAAATTTATTTATTGAAAAGGACCTCCTAAAAGGACTTGGACGAGGTTTCATGGTTACTCGTCGCTTGACCTCAACATGTATTCATACTTCTTTTGCAATTCCGGTAAAACATTCCCAAAGGGTGAAAGAATAGTAGCCAAACTGAGTTTACAGGGTGCTTAAATTCAACCGTTTCAATCTTCTTTAAAGTGATAAAGGTTATTAAATGGTGGAAACTAGATGAAGTGAATAAAAAAACACAACAATCTTGCAGTACGTCTCGATTGGCTGGTCTGAGGATCGCCGGCATACTTGAGTCTCAAACCGATCACCTGTAACATCGCGGGTGGCTTCTGGCAGCCGGACGACAGAAGTTTCCTGCATCAACTGTCTTCGTCTTCAGAGCCAGTTTATCAATTTTTCCTTATTGTTAATTGCCATGCTCCAATCATCGAGAAACTTGCAGTCGAGCTACTTTTCCCACAAAACTGCTCAATTCTTGCTGCTTTAGACTGCAGCGCGCAAAGAATGCGAGGTTCTGATGATGATGGAGATAATTAAAAGGAGTTGTATGATGAATAACTACAGTACGGAAGTTTAACTTCGCATGCTGAGAGGCTGGCCAAGCTTCAATCGTAAGGAAAATGAGGCGCTATGCATGTCTATCGATGATTTCGAAAACGCACGCTTATTCCTGCTCAAGGTATTTTCTGAAAGCATCCAATCCGTGTTAGTAGCCTTAAATAAGGCAGGCTTGATTTGAATGGAAGGATAAAACACACTTCTTTCTACTTTTTGGGGCGGGTGGCCTTAGTAACAAGTGACGAAGCCTATCATTCGTTCTCTTCTGTTGTAAAAAGGAGGTAAAAAACGCAACATTACTTTAGCAGCGAGCTCGAACATGTTCACACTTGTCTGTTATCGAGAAAAGAAAAGGGGCTCTATCGCAATCCCAGAGGCAGCGAGACACTGAAGAAGGAGACAGTAGCAACCATGACAAATGCTACCATGAGCCACATCTCCCTTGCGCCATTTTCAGGAACACTGCCCGCGACGCCGGGATGATTCACCGGGAGGCCTAGGGTGTCCACGTCCTGAAATAAAGATTCAATACGAACTAGAACGATTCGAACCAATGGCTACCAAACTACTATACCCAATGACTCTACCAACAGGCTAACGTACCCGCTTCGGTAACTCGGCGTTGCATAGTGGCTGATCGCACAGCCACAGCTCAACTCGTCCATAGACGACATGGCCAGTCTACGTATTGCCACACTTTTTTTATTACAAATAAAACTGTAGTTTATTATTTTGTTCATAATGCAATTTTAAAAAGAAAAAGATTACTTCAAGACAAGAAAGTTCACCTTCACAGTGGATCCATCAATCTCGGAGAAGTTGAGGCAGCGTTTATAGTAGACGAATTGGTAATACTCGTCATCAGGCTGAAATCGATCATCGTGAATCGAATTAAATAAATAAAAATGATCCCTTTCCCGGCCGGTTGGAGTCTTGTCCAAGCACAAACTGACTGTATTCTTATTCGAGAATTCGGTGCCCATCGTCTTCTGGGTGTAGCAGAAGTGGCCGAGGCAACGCGTGTCTCCGACCGCTTTGCTGACATTTGTCACGAAGTGATGGCACATGATGAGCGGACGCCGTAACGCAAAGTCGGACATGTTCTTGTTGCAGTGTGGCTTAAAGGATGATTCCGTCGAATGTTACGCCAAACAATTCAAAATCGGCATTTGATCCATGAAGTGTCTTGTGGCTGGAGTATGGCTAGTTCTTTACACGCCAAGTTTTCGGAAGGCTGTGATCCTGCCCTTTCAGTGCTGCTGCCCTTCGCACTCTCTTCACAGAAATTTGTGGCCACACAATTGGCTTGGCAGCGGACCTGTTAACAAAAACCCGGCCAATGTTGGTTGCGCTCACCGATCTGCTTCCTAGTGTACTGGGTCTAGTTGCCCCAGTGGCCCCAGTGTTGCTGTTTTAAAATAGCAGAACGTTCAATATTCGCTGTTCAAAGAATGTGAGGGATGGAGGATGTATCGTAATCCCCCAACAAAATGTTAATTTTCTTATGGCGTTGGGACTTTTGTGACTTAGGGACACTTACAGTCGAAGTTTCTAGCTTACCCTGACAATACTTATTCACCGTAGACATCTCTTTTATATTTTTTCCACTGTATACTGTAGTCGAGTCATTATCAGGCGAAAAATGGGCGAATTCATGCATGGTATTTGCGCTCACTTAAAGGTTGTTTGACTATGTGAACTCTGAAAATTATGTTTAAAGGGTCAGAAAATGTGGTTACAAAGAGTGAGAGATCATTCCTTGCTCGGATTTCTATCAAATTAACCATTTACTTTTAAGATTTAGTTGAACAAAACGATAATGAGCAATAGTCTTTAATGTTTATTTATGATGGCAGTTTTGTATGCGCATACCATATTGCAGACGCATACGATTTCACTGGAAGATTTATGAACGCATACACGTGCCTGCTGGTTGTTCTTTCGGAAGGACACATTAGAAGGCCTGATCTTGTCTAACAAACTAGAATTCTTAGAAGACTTTGAGTCAGTGTTCATAGTGGAGAAGCTCTTGTACGATAAACCGATGAATATAAGCAGTTCTCAAGTTGATGCCGATGAAGAATACAATGTGTTTCAAAACATAAAGACCAGGATTACACTTGCTAGATTTATTCCTCGTATATCAAGAATGAAGAGATATCAAATAGCTGAAGTTTCTGGTAAAAGAGAAGAAGGGAAGATTTTTTTATTTATTTTATTTATTTATTTATTCAATACATTAATAATAATGTGACAACACTTGGAGATATATATATATGTTCTCGACTAACGAGAAATGCGAAAGTAAGATAGAAGGCAGATATTGGAAGGATCCGAGAGAAAGATCATAGAAAGAGAGACAGACATTGTAAAATGGGGAAGGGGGAGGGATATAAGGACAGCTCACCGCTCGTCTCGCCGTCGGAATGGGGTGGGCAAGGCCCCAGAGGGAGTGGGGGTGGACGAGGTCCCCAAGGAGGTGACAAGGCTCCAGTGGCATGTGCGAGAGAGAGAGCACAGCTTCGACGACGAGAGAACGGCTGCTGTGGAGTGGGAGAGTTGGGGGAAGCTTATAACTATTAGCACTGTAGCAATTAAATAAGATAGTTGGCAATAGAGAGCTATAAAATCAGAGATTACAGATTTGCAATATTAATTCGGAGCAAGTCTAATATGGGCAAACATGAGATGATCTTTTTAAAGGAAGAGAGAGATCGAGCAGATGTTGCAATAAGAGGAATCCTAGTGTTGTAAGAAGCTGCTCTTACATAGAATGAATGTTCGGCAACAGATAGTCTAGTGCGAGGAAGATGAAAAGCATATTGATATCAACGGCCATTTGTAGGCTTAAATACAAATGATCTACTAATCGGAATATCAATGTAATTATGCAATAGTCTATATGTGTACACAAGATCTATTTGAACTCGTCGCTGATACAAAGATGGCAAACCATATAGGGAAAGGCGTATACTATAAGAAGGAATTTCTCTGAAAGAAATAAACCTATCAGAGCATCTAAGAAACAATAGTCTTGTGAACACATGCTGAATCCGTTCGACTTTCTTAATGAGATTAATCTGATGAGGTGACCAAATAATAGAACTAAATTCAGTGATTGGCAAAATATAGCATTTATAGCAGAAAAGATAGACATCAGCTGACTTAGAAGAGAACATTCGGAAAAGACAGAAAACGAGGTTAAGAGAGCGACGACATAGCATTTCAATATGATCCTTGAAAGAGAGTGAACCATCCATAAGTACACCAAGATCTCGAATGGATGCTGAGCAGACAGAGAAAGGAATTGGAGGAGAAGAGTGAGAGACCTGATAAGGGAATTTGGGATTCTTTTTTCCTAAGTGGAGTACGTTGCACTTTTTATGTGCTACGCTTATGGTTAGCTGCCATTTTGAGCAGTAGGACTCAAGTACTTCAGAAGCTTGCGAAAGTTGAGAGGGAGGAAGAGGGTCACCCGGGTGAAACGTAGTATACAGTTTGATGTCATCAGCAAAAGACCCCATTTTAACGTGAGAAAGATGCGAAAAGAGGGAAGGGAGATCAGAAATGTAAATGTTAAAAAGAATAGGAGATAGTACTGCTCCTTGCTGAACACCACTTGTAGCCTGAAAAGAAGAAGAGAGGGCATCGCCAACTCGAACCTGAAATGATCGACCTTTTAGAAACCGAATTTCTCGAGTTTTAAGAGCAACTTAGAATGGCTGACAGTGTCGAAGGCCTTACAGAAATCATAGTAAAGAATGTCTGCGCATGCTCCAGAATCTACAGCTTTAATCCATTCTGTTGTACATTCGAGAAGATTAGATTCTACAGACCTGCGAGAGCGAAACCCGTGCTGGCTTGAGGGGATAATAGAAAACATGTTACACCACCGAAGGATAGCAGGACAGATGCATTTTTCAAAAACTTTGATAGCGGGAGGTGAAAGAGTGATTGGTCTGTAGTCATTTACTGAAGATGGGAAGGGTACCTTATTTATAGGAACAACAATGCCTGATTTCCACTGAGATGGAATCTCGCCTAAAATGAGGGAATAGTTAAAAATATAGCTGAGAGGAAGAGCGAGGGATGCCGCGCATTTCTTGTAAACAATTTGGGGGACGGGGTCCGCAGTGACAGAGAGAGAAGGCTTGAGCTTGAGAAGGTGCTTTTTAACTAAGGGAGGCTATAACTTGATCGGGAAAAGAGCGAGACACTGTGATATGTGGGGAAAATTGGGGCGAATTTCCATCATCAGAAGTAAAGACAGATGAAAAGTATTTCCCGAGTTCATTAGCTTTACATAAATTTCCAAGACATATGTTATTAGAAGAGTCACGCAGGGAACCAATTACTGCCTTACGCTTGAGTCTACAACCAACAAATGAATAGAGACGCTTTTTGGACTTTAAGAGGGCGGCTTCATAATTTCGATTATATTTAGTAAAAAGTTTGGACAGTTTAGCATTTACGCGCATGTATTCTAATCGAACAGGTGCAGAATTAATTTTGGGGAAGAGCGCAGCTTTGTGGTCTAACAATGCCTGGATGTAATTAGGATATTTATCACGAGCAAGACGACGACAAGAGATGGGAGTGTGCATTTGTACTAAATGACAGAGAACAGATGAGAATCTTGCTTGCATGTCATCTATATCATCAAAATTCATAAAAAGGTTAACCCAGTCAATTGCATGCAATGCTTGATTAATCGCTTCAAAATCGGCCTTCTTATAATCAATGAACCGTTCAGTTAGAAATGTACTTGCAGAGAGAGACACAGAGAAAGAGACAGATGCATGGTCAGAGGTGGAGAAATTAGGTGTGAGTTCGCAGTTTGAAACGACAGAGGCTGAGCTGAGGACTACATCAATAGTGTTGCCAGCGTGAGTGGGAGAAGTGACACTTTGCACAAGGTCGAGATCAATAGCAAGGTCAGATAGGAATCTAGCTTGGGAATTGGCGGTAATGGCAGAAGACCAATTTGACACACAGATTTAAATCACCTGCTAAGACTGATTCATAGGGAACGGATAAGAGAGAGTAAACAATATTGAAAAAGTTTTCGTTTTGCGGAGCAGAAGTGTTGGGAGGGCGATAGGCAAGCACTAAGCGAATTTTACTGGAGTCAACGGGAGAGTTAATATCAACAGAAAGGATATCGCAATTGGAATTTTGAGAAGGGACTAGAGCGGCATCCAGAAAGACAGAGATAAGAAGAGCCACTCCTCCTCCACGCTTAGCCAGTCGATCAGAGCGAAAAAGTATGTACGGAAAGTCAGCTATAATTTCAGAGTCTACAATGCACTCATTAAGCCAGGTTTCGGTTATCATGACAATATCAGGCCGAGAAGAAGAGAGAAGGACATGAAGATCAGGAATTTTCTTTACTAGGCTACGTGCGTTAAAGAGGACACAAGAGACATTACGGGCTCCTAGGCTTCCATGTTTCCCTGAGAGCCAGCGGGCAAGCCGCTGAGCTGGTTGTGCAAGGGAGGCGAGGGAGTGGGCTCAGGAGGCATAGTCCGGCGGACTCCACCAATCTCCGTCCGCACCCACAATTCGTCTCGGTAGAGCACCCAGCCGCTACCCGGGTCCGTCTTGCGGAGATTCGCGAGCTGCTTTCGCAGGTCGCGCCACCGGGAGCGCTCTTCGGCCGTCATGGACTTCCGGATGTACACGCCATTCCATCCTTGATCCCCGCGAAGTGCGGAAGCACCTTTCAAGGATTTCAGGAGATGGCCCCGCGAGGGCAGCAACACCTTCAACAACCGCGGGCGGACACCAGGCTTACCCATCCGATAAACGGTGATGGGCTCGCACTCGACGCCAACGGCTGCCAGGAGGCAGGCGACGGAATTCCTGTCAGCGGCAAGCTTAGTGGTCAAATCAGGAGAAGAGGGCTCTGCCAATCCGGCGACCACGAGCGAACGCTCGCGGAGATGCCGCTCTTCAGCCGACTCAACCACCGCTCCACCACCAACGGACGGATTGGAAACAGGGCGGTTAGTATCCTAAGACAGAGAAGGAGAGGGATAAGGAGACATTTTGGAAAGCATTTCCACTGTGTTAGCAAGGAGGACAATGAGACTTGACAAGACGTCCCAAGTAGTATTATTCATACCTGCGGGTGGCGATCCATTGCCGATAGCTAGGGCGTCGACAACGATCTTGGAGATGTTGGTGTTGGCAGCGTCGAGGGAGAAGGGGGCGGTGGGGAAAGATTGGTGGACTCGCTTCCTGGCGGGGGGGGTCATGGTTTTTTTTCTAAGTAGAGAGCGGAGCGGTCTAGCTGCCGCACGCGTGAAGAGAGAAGGGGACAGTGAAGAGAGAAGGGGACAGTGAAGAGAGAAGGGGACAGTCTGAAGAGAGAAGGGGACAGTGAAGAGAGAAGGGGACAGTGAACAGAGAAGGGGACAGTTTGATGACGAAACTTATCGATCGATAAGTGTAAGAAGGAATTCGTGTAAGTATTCAAGGCCAGTAATCAAGTGAGTAATCAAGGCTGCGAGTAGATTCACTTAGTAGAGAAGAATTTTGTCAACGAATGGGATGAAACTTGGAAGTATTCGATGGCAACAGTAAAGCTATCTAGCTAGAATGACCTGGATTGTCCTTGGTGGAGATGATCGACTGGTTGTTGAAGTGAAGAATAGGAAGAGCATCAGGAAGAAGAAAAAAGAAGGAGAGGGAAGCGGCGTCCGAGTAGCGGACACAAAAGAAGGAAAAAGGGACCCACACGGGTCCCTTTTTCCTTCTTTCATCACAAGAAATTTGTATGTGTGAAACATGATCCTTGTGGCTGTTGGTGCACCAAATCATGATGAATGACTATATTATCTCGTTTGGCCTCTTCCAATCACAAACTGACCGTATTCTCATCCCAGAGTTCCCCGCCCATCGTCTTCTGGGTGTAGCAGAAGTGTATCCCCGAAGGCGTTTACGATATGGCCAGTCTTAGTATTGGCACTTTTTTATGTCAAACAAAATGTGGTTTTTTATAATGCAATTTAGACTTAAAAAGGATAACTTCAAGACAAGAAAGTTCACCTTCACAGTGGATCCATCAATCTCGGAGAAGTTGGGGGGGTAAAATATGATGATTAATTAAGAGACATGATTGGCGACAGCGAATAAAGAAATGAGCAACGAATTATACGTCAGATTACGAGAAATATGACAACCGTGAATGAGAAGTATAATAAATAACGAGAAAATCAACTAAATAATAAATGAAAAAACAACGAAGCATGGATTTGGCGGAGAATTTAAGGGGAATTAAAGAAAGAAGAACTGGCCGCCACTTATTAAACAGAGTAACATTGAGTGATAAAGTAAGCAGAGTGGAATTAGGGTATGCTTGGAATAAAAAATTACATTTCCAATGCAATTGGAAACAGTGCTATCAGTGAAACACATTGCGACTATATAAATGATTAATTTCGCGTCAGTATTAACCTTCCTTTGAAAAACTATCGTTTTTAACATTGCCGAATTAGTCTGCGAAGTGCATCATCAGCGTTGAAAAGTAAAATGAAATTTATTTAGATTAAACCTCCGAAAAGGACTTGGACGAGGTTTCATGGTTAATCGTCGTTTAACCTCAACGTGTATTCATTCATCTTTGCTCATCTGGTAAAACATTCCCAAAGGGTGAAAGAATAGTAGTCAAACTGAGTTTACAGGGTGCTTAAATTCAACCGTTTCAATCTTCTGTAAAACTATTAAATGGCGAAAACTAGATGAAGTGAATTATAAAACAAAACATTCTTGCAGTATATCTCGATTGGTTGCTCTGACATTGACGAATGCGCGGCATACTTCAGTCTCAAACCGATCATCTGTAACATCGCGGGTGATTTCTGGTAGCCGGACGGCTAAACACTTGCTGTCGATATTGCAGTTTCCTGCATCACTGGCTTCAGCTTCAGAGTCTGTTTATCTTTCTTTTCCATATTGTTAATGGCCATGCTCCTATCATCGAGAAACTTGCAGTCGAGCTACTTTTCGCACAAAACTGCTCAATTCTTGCTGCTTTATACTGCAGCGCGCAAAGAATGCGAGGTTCTGATGATGATGGAGATAATTAAAAGGAGTTGTATGATGAATAACTACAGTACGGAAGTTTAACTTCGCATGCTGAGAGGCTGGCCAAGCTTCAATCGTAAGGACAATGAGGCGCTATGCGTGTCTATCGATCATTGAGAAAACACACGCATATTCCTGCTTTAGGCATTTGCTGAAAGCTTCCAATCCGTGTTAGTAGCCTTAAATTAGCTAGGCTTGATATGAATGGAAGGACAAAACACACTTCTTTCTACTTTTTGGGGTCGGGTGGCCTTAATAACAGGTGACGAAGCCTATCATTCGTTCTCTTGTGTTGTAATAAGTAGTTAAAAAAAGCAACATTACTTTAGCAGCGAGCTCGAACATGTTCACACTTGACTGTTATTACGAGAAAGGAAGAGGGGCTCTAGCGCTATCCCAGAGACAGCGAGACACTGAAGAAGGAGATAGTAGCTAACATGACAAATGCTACAGTAAGCCACATCATCGTAGCTCCATTTTCAGGGACGTCGGGATGTTTCACTGGAAGGCTTCTCGTGTCCACGCCGCCCTGAAATAAAGATTCGGTCTGAACTAGAAGGATTTGAACCAACTACTATGCCTAATGAGTCTATAGGCTAACGTACCCGCTTCGCTATGTCGGCGTTGCATAGTGGCTGATCGCACAGCCACAGCTCAACGCGTCCATAGACGATATGGCCAGTCTTAGTATTGGCACTTTTTTATGTCAAACAAAATGTGGTTTTTTATAATGCAATTTAGACTTAAAAAGGATAACTTCAAGACAAGAAAGTTCACCTTCACAGTGGATCCATCAATCTCGGAGAAGTTGAGGCAGCTTTTGTAGTACACAAATTGGTAGAACTCATCTTGAGGCTGCAATCGATCATACTCAATCGAATAAAAGTACTAATTTCTCATCACAAGAAATTTGTATGTGTGAAACATGATCCTTGTGGCTGTTGGTGCACCAAATCATGATGAATGACTATATTATCTCGTTTGGCCTCTTCCAATCACAAACTGACCGTATTCTCATCCCAGAGTTCCCCGCCCATCGTCTTCTGGGTGTAGCAGAAGTGGCCGACGCAACGTGTATCCCCGAAGGCGTTGCTGACATTTGTCACGAAGAGATGGCACATGATGAGCGGACGCCGCCACGCAAAGTCGGACATGTTCTTGTTGCAGTGTGGCTTAAAGGATCTCTTTGTTTCTGGCTACTGTAATCGTGGCATTATGAGTCGAAAGGAAAAAAATTCGAAAATGGTATTAGCGCTCATTTAAAGGTGTTTGACTATTTGAACTCTGCCAGTTCTAATGAAGGAGAATTGCTCTCTCATTTCTATCGAAAGATGGCTGTTTGATCAACCATTTACCAATAGCAATTCAGTGCACGAAGAACCGCCAAACATGCCCAGACCGTTTCCTTTCGTGAACATTTACTTATACCGTTTAAAATACCCTTCAAAATGCCATTCAAAAACTCTTAAAAGTCCAAGTCTCTTCTAAACTCTGCTTAAACTCTTTTGTTACCTTCTAAACTCTGGCCGAGCAAGAAATAGACAAATAAAATCGCGCTGTTTGCCTGAGAAAAACCTTTAAGATTTCATGGAATACAATAAGAAGCGCGCGAGGGTCGTTTGGGTTCATTTATAAAGACATCATTTGTATGGGAATACCGTATTGCAGACGCATACGATCTCGCTTGAAAGAGACTCCTCTTCCGCGAACAAGTAGATACTGAGATATTTCTGAACGCAGACATTCTCGAAGATCACTGGCAGATTTCCCGATGTGTACATTTCAGTCACATCCCACTGAAATAGAGTTAGCATCAGGTAATTTTTGCATACAAACTACTGATTGGTAGAAAAATAACGAAAAAGAGGAAGAATAAGAATAAAAAAACAAGAAGAACAAGAAGAATGAGTCAAGAGACAATAATATTGCTCATTAATTAATGACCGAGTTATCGAAATGCATGAGTTTGAGGTTAATATATATTATTGATTTCTTTCAGGTTTCAATCTTGTCGATTATATAATTATCGATAATCGATTTTATCGATTTTCCCCAATCCTCACGATGCCGTAGTTGACGCAAGACGTGCGCAAGTAATCGCCGCTAATACACGCGGCCGCCTCGCACGTCGTCAGGCTGCCGTTGTTGAGCTCGGTTGTGCACTCGACGCTCTTCGTCTGCACGCCCGCGTCGTAGAGCGCCGGCGAATTGCAGAAGTCGGATGAGCTGCGCGAGAAAGGAATTTATCATTTAAACGAGCCAGAAAAAAACACAATCTTGAGCCTTGCACAAAGACGATTGAGCTGAATTCAACAATTTTCCTAACCAATAGTGTTGCCGTGTGGCTACATTCGTCAGGAAAATTAGAAAAAAATAGAGATGTTAAAAAAGTTGGAAAAAATATCCTATTCAATGGCATATTAGAAATGAACAAATAGATAATTGATTAATTCGAAAATTAAAAAAATAAAAACTAATAACTCACTTGCAGACACACTGGCGACTGTCCCCCTCATCGATGCATCCAATCGGGTAAGAAACGCCGATGAAGCAGCCCTAGTTATGAATGATTTCCATATCGTTATGATGGACAAATATTCAACAGACTTATGAAAAAGGCAATTTTCAGGGAAAAGTAAAGGATGGATTACATAATAACGTTGCTCAAAATTTGGGGCAGGGGGTGGAGTTGCTCTGGCTTCTCGGGGTTGGGTACGTCATTTTTCTCCGTGCCGCAACCATTACTGACTATACAAACCCATCTCGCAATGAGACACTCTCAATAATCTCCGCACCTTAAAGTATTCCTTTTCATCGGCCACAAAGTTTCGAATGGTCGCGATGAAACACGCATCTCCGGTGCACGTGCCATTTCGGTGTGGAATTTCGTCGGCATCATAGCTAAAAAGCAACGTTGATTGACAACTTTGCTGCAAAATGCGAGGTAGCGGAAGTATAGCAATAAAAATGAACCCACTTTTGAAAGTAAAGGTCGCATATTATTGCTGAGACGACACTGCTCGTGAGAAGCCACGTAACCGTTGTCACAAGCGAAAGAAGCATCTATAATCTCGCACCCTACATTGGTTGGATTAATATGGCATAATAATTACTGCAACAAATGTGTATATTGCTCTAAGACGTACAAATGCAACTCGGTATGCAAAGTCAGCCAAAGTTATCTTAACTTTAAACTTTCTCGAAATGGCTACGATGGATAAATGATGCGTTCTTCTACTTTTTCCCATTTGCACTCGGGCCAACCAACCAATTCATTCAGAGTTGTTATTAGACCAGATGTATCCCCATAATTTCTTATTTGCAAGTGCGAGAAGCACGGAGCGCAAAAAGAATGACAATAATGACCACCCTTCACTACGTGATGCCAAAAGATAACCAAAGTGCATTTATCCCGACGACGTTTTTTTTTTTACTTTTTGATTAAAATATGCATCGCCTTTCATATACTCCTCCTTTCATATACTTATATCGTCATATTTACATCACGAATAAGTTCTTTTGATTTTTTACCAGGACGCATTTCAATGGTTTCTCAGAACACGTTGACGCTAACTAGGAAATTCATTTTACATTAGAACAAAGTAACACATCGACTTGCTTCCTTAGCGCTGAAAACCTAATTGAAATTTATATTTAGTATTTTTTGAATAGAACGCAACTTCGGATTTTGCACGTGTTTACAACGAGAAGTATGAGATTTTAAAGGACTTATTATAATTAACATAGACTTTAAACATTCTCATCTCTCTCGATTGCGAACCTCACGTCAATGCTGGCTTTTTTGCTTCCCCTGCCTCATTCCTCCAGTTTTCATTCGCCTCGAGAGGTCGGTTCTCTGCCGTTCTCTCGTGTCTCATCGCATCGCTCTCTCCATTTCTCTGCGCTCTCATACCATATGGCTGCCCGCAGCGACTCTGATCTCCGTGGATGGTCGTTTTGACCACTAATTTATTTAATCTCACAAGAATAGGTTTAAAATTGCAAACGGCAAATCAAAATAACAATTTGCATAAAATAATTTCGAGTATAAATGAAGAATACAAAAAAATTATTCTTCAACTACAACAAAAATAACATTCTGTTTAGCTAACAAGGAAGTTGACTGCTGCTCGGACTGGGATGCAGTGACGGCCAACGAAATCTCCCCTGCTGACATTGTTCGAGAAATGAAAATAAAGAATGAAGAAAACCTTGGATTCATTTAGCAGAATTCATCGCAAATTTTGACATTCTTTCAAGTTGTCAAGAATCTTTGCGCATAATATCAAGATTAACATACAACAATGATATTTTTTAAGCAAAATTAAATCAACATGCTTGAAATTATGAAATCATTTAGGATGCCCTTTCGTCAGCGCTTCGTCCCAAACGCGATGACTCCTTTGACAAGATTAAGGCAGCGAAAATAGACGGTTCGAATCGCCTCGTTTTCTTACTTTCACTCATTCTCTTAACTTTTGCGCCTCTCCTATTCCTTCTCTTCATTCCCCTTCTTTTTTGCTCTTGTAAAAACTTAAATTTTTAGTTTCGGCAACAATTTCGAGAACAATCTCTCCTTTTCTTTCGCAGGATGCCGCCAGAGACTGTTCTTCGGCGAGGCTCCCCGCGACTCGCTCGAATGTCTCTTTCTCATGAATTCGACTGAGCTTAAGCCTCTTGGTGGGTGGGAAATAGGAGTGAAGAGTAAATGAGGCAATGAGTTATTTTCCGTAGCCTGACCAGTGTTAGAGGAGGAGAAAATAATATTAATCAGAAATAGGAAGTAAAATGGCAATTCAATGTAAAATTACGATCTTTCCAGACATCCCCATCCGCGTCGTGGAGGGCTCCGACTTTGGCTTCGTGACGTCATCGGTTGGATCTCGCACCTACGTCATCCCTCCCTCGGCCACCAACGTCGAGGTCCCTTCCGAAAAGGACTTGGACGAGGGTTTGTCGCTACTCCCCATTCTACATTGATTCTCACCCTCTACCGCTCTCTCCCTGTCCCTTTATCCCTAGTTTTCTCTGACTCTCATAGTATCCCTCACTATTTCCCAAACCCTCGATCTATCCCCTCCTCTCACTCTCTGATTCTCTCCCTGTCTCTCTCATCCCCATCCCTTCTCTTTCCCTTTCTGCAGGTCTGGTGGAGCGTGATCCCTACACCGATCCCACTCGCTCTTGTCTGTCCGTGCTCAGCACGGCGGTGACCGAAGGCAGTTTCTATCAGGCGAAGGTCTCCGAAACTCGCGTGGAGATCGGAGGTTTAGTTTGAGAGATTCAAACGAAGATTACTGTAGTAATTGCAGAGAAGCAGAGAAAATACACAATCATAAAGAGGATTTTAATACGAAAATACGACAATATAAACTTAGAATCGCGCTCTTCCTCTACCATTTCGACCGCGCGGACCGAGGGCAGTTTCTATGAGAAGGCACCCTCTGAGGCTCTCGTCGAAATGGGTTCAGAGCTCATTGATTAATTCGCGATTTCCGATTCAACCGATAAATAATGCATTTAATTAAGAAAATAAAGGAAATAGTTTAGTGAATTATTATATCAAACATTTATACGCTTTTGGATTCTAACCTTTCATAAAGCACAATAAAATGCTCCACTTTGAGATTCGCGCCTCTCCGTGATGAACAGCGCCGTGAGCGACGCGAGCTTCTACGAGCCCTTCCCTTCCGAGATCGCAGTCGAGATCGGTGAGTGGCCAACAGTATTCAAAAACATTTTCATACATTCCCGAGAAGTTCTTTATCAGTAGTATCCAATCATATTAGATATGATAAGTTATATCAATATAAAGCTTAAAATCGCTTACCATTAGGCTTAGACAACTCCAAACTCGCAATGCTGAAGAAGCTCTTCGCAAAGAGCGGCGATGACGGCTGCAGCGATGCTGGTGAACAAAATTGGCACCTGAAAAAATTTCAGGATGAATTTTTTGAAAATACTATTTAAGTATTTTCGAGTAGCTATTTTCTCGCCTTGTTCTCCAGAATTAAGATGTTGTCGTCATATGTATGTTACTATTATTTCCTTTCTTTAAGACTCGGAGCTGAACACGGCCGTGAGCCAAGCGAGCTTTTACGAACCCTTCCCTTCCGAGATCGCCGTTGAGATGGGTGAGTGTGTAATATTGTTTATTTTTTTCAACAGTTTATTTTTAGTGGTATAAAAATTACTAAACGTAATAAGGAATATCAATACGAATAATGCTTCATTTATTCAGGCATCAACAACTCTAAGCTCGCGCAGCTGAAGAAGCTCCTCGAAGAGATCGGCAACGAAGGCTGCAGCACTGCTGGTATCTTGGCACAAAAAACATATTATTTTTTGAAGAATTAAATTTAATACTGTATCAGATTTAAGTATTGAAAATGTTTTCAGACGAGTTCTCCATGTATTCTGCGCCGCCGAGCGAGGCACACGTCGAGTTGGCCAATTGTTAGTCATATCTATTCTGGTTTGCAAGAAGTTGTTGCAGGTTTGGGGTGAACGAAATATGCATCTCTTTTCTTTCAGGATGCCTCGTCGGCTTCTCCTTTCTCCATCCCCAGTCTTCCCCTCTCCCACCCCCTCCCCGCTCTTCATCCGTTTCCTATCCCCTCTCTCCGCTTCCATTAAATGTTTTTCGCTTGTCGAATGTTTTTTTGTTGCACCATTGATCGAGATTTTATTGGTAGGTGTCCTGAAGCAAAATGTTATCTGTTAACAAAAGAACGAGCGTTATCAATGAACCGTACAGTGTGCAATCTGACTTAATGCATTGCGCCTAGCTGAGAAAGGTGTATCGGCGGTGCGATTCTTGGCTGCGCCATTCTTCCGACACATCTGCCATGGCGATGGTCGGCTCGATAGCGAGGTTAAACAGGATTGGAGAGATGAGGGATCCTCGCATGACTCGGGAGCCGATGCTAACTTCCTCTGTCCATCCGTCAGAGGCGCACGTAATCTGCCGGGACGTCGCTGACGAGAGCAAAGCAGAGGTGGTGGCGGCGTAGCTGTCAGTGGAAGGAGAGTCATGGTCCATGGGCGAGGTAGTCGGGTTCAATGGCCTGAGTCGTTGTCGCCTGTGCACCGTAGCCAGTCTCTGTGCGCAGAATCGGGATGTCACTGAAGAGGCATGGACGGCCAGAGCAGAGCCGGAGCCGATGGCCGCGTTCATCGCAACTGTAGTTGTCTCCTGTGCTTCGTAGCTCGCTTGAATCTTCTTTCTTGCATACTTGAGAAGGTAGTAATGAGTCCTCTCGAGAAGGAGCGCCTCGATGTCAGTGTACAAAATAAAGAAAAAAATATATGTATCTAAACATGAAGCTCTTAATTTGAAGAGAAAAGAACGCGTTATGTACAAGAAAGAGAGAGAGAGAGAGAGTGTGAGAGAGAGATAGGGAGAGAAAGGAAGAGGAGAGGAGATGGAAGAAAAACTCCAAAAAATAATAATAATATGAAAACATAATTTAATTTGTAAAATAATGGCAGGAGTTGAGAAGATGCTGCTAGAGCTCCGAGAGTAAAAGTGAAGATGAAGTTAATTTTAAAGTCATAAACATCTCTGTTCGACCGCTAACCTTAAGCTCGTCTTCACAGTTTGTTAACCTTCATCACACATTTTTTTACAAGTTGTTAGGTGCGACCTCTAAATGATTAGCACAAGTTGTGCCTGTACCTTGTGGAAGCGAACTCGTTAGATGTTGAAGGAGAGAGAGAGAGTGAGGGGAGACAGCGGTGATAGAGTGGGTGGTAAGAGATGAGTGGGAGAGAGGGTGAGAGGGCGAAGGACGATGAATTATGCAAAGGAAGCATGTTTAAGTTCCAAAGACGAACAATATGATAACAAAGAAATAGCTTTGAAGTGGCTTTTATTTGAAAGCAATATTATAATTTGTGTATCCTATTTAATAATCACTAAGCGTGCATCAGATGGGTATTCGGTAGAGTTTTGAATCGTGTATCTCGTATTTGAATGTATGTGCGGCTTCTGCTACCATTTCACTCACAGCTCTTCGCTCCCTTCTCTTCGACTCGTCCCCTCGCTCCCACCCTCTCGCCATGGCCGACGCTGCAATCGACGCTGCCCCCGCCGCTGCCGAGGCCGCTCCTGCGCCCGCCGTCTTCATGCCGGACTCTTCAGTCACCGTCAGCGGAGGACTTCTTCCGTCGCCGCCACCACGTGACCCGGTCGCCTTTCTCAAGCAGTACGGCGCCGAGTTTCAGAGCGCCGGCGACGAGTACAAGGCCAAGGCACTCGCCTTCCAAGGAGTCAGCGTCTCCTTGCACATTCCTGCTGTTTTTGGCCCTCCTTCGCATTCTGCTCTTTAAAAGAAATGATCATTAACCCTTGCAGTCTGCGCAAGAGTTGGTCGGCTCGCTCCAAACCTCGCTGCTCGCCCAGAAGGACGCCGCCCTTGTCGTCCTCTCGAACATGGCCGACGCCTCCGCGCCGCCGGCTAAGGTTTCTGGACATTTCAGCAACCTGGAATTCGCTGAAGTTTCTAGACGATTCATGTTTTGATATTTCCACTTCTCCTTCAACAATAAAAATTACTTTAAATCATTGAAATTTTCGCTTTGGTAGCTATCATTCGCTTCGAATTCTTGCAGGTTCTTTCCATCTTCCTCTGGTCGTCTGTGTTGGTGCTCGCGGCGTCTGCGTCCTTCTCTCTCGGAGCCAATCTCCTCCACCACTTTGTCGGCGCCTTCCTCGGCGGCTTCGGTGCTGCGTTCGTTGCGCTCGTCGCTGTGCCCCTCTACGCCTACCACTACTCGCTCAAGGGAGTACGTGCATTTCAGCACTTTTTATTTAGAATAAAAAAAAGTTGAACGATAAGAGATAAATAAAAAATACTTTGAAATAATTCTTCAAATTCTTACAGACATCTCTGGCGGACAAGGATGCCCGCTTCGCTCTCCTCGGCTACGCCAGCCTCGCCGGTCTCCTGCTCGGCTCTGCCTTCGCTCATCTCTACATCTACGCTGAGCCCTACGCCTTCCTCTTGCCTGCCGTCGCTGGAGCTGTCTACTATGTCTGTTCATCTGAGATTCCCGGCGAATGATACCGTACCCAGACTCCTGCCACACATTCTACCGTATCTCTTGTTACAGTACGCCGCTCCCGCCGTCGGCTCGTCCCGCGTGAACGCGCTTGCCGCTTCCCTTGGCGGCGCGTACGTTGCGCTCTTCGCCATTGGCGTCCTTCTCGGCTCGGTCAGAAGAACAGACTATGAAATATATGCGGATGCTGTTATAATTTTTTGATTTTGTTGATAAATTTAATAAAAATTATAAAATTGAGGTCTCGGTGTCATATCTGGCCTTTGCCACCCTCTATTCGCTCGCGGGCTTTGTGGTGCTCCAGCACATCTACGCACACGGTGCCGAGGTAAAGTTTTATCACTATGGTAGATCAATTATAGCATGAAATAAATATAAAATTAACCATTAATAACATAGTTATTTTCAGCCGGCGCACCTCTACCAGGTGGCCTACCTGACGGGATTCCTCTATGCCAAGGCGCTCGGCCTCTTCCTCTTCGGCTCGCACAAGCCGTACGCGGAGTAGGAAGTCAGCAAGTGGGCACTTGGGACCTAAGCCGCCTCCCCCTCTCCTTCCTTTCCCTGTCGCCCCACTCGCTGAAATAAAGGCCATTCGGCTAAATATGGTGATTGTGTTTGTACATGAGTTTGGTTCGACAGAACCAAATAATATGAATAAATGATAATTTCGAGAAGATCCCATGCAGCAGGATTAATCCTGCACAAGGTCGCAGTTAAATTTATAATTAACGTCAATCAAATTCATGTATGTAAGTGACTGGTTACAAGACAGTCTCGCCCCTTCTTTGTTCGAAGAAGCTCTTAATGGTAAGACAACAAGCGTAAAATAAACGGTACTATTTCGTTTGACTGCCCAAAACCCTACAATTTTTTCAAAAAAATAATTTTTTTTTGCTGAAACTTATTTGATGCGAGGAAAGCGAATATGAGGTTGGTTTTGTTTGATTTCGACATCTCAAGAAGCTGATTCCAAAGGTTGAAAAAGTCCACGCCAGTGCTTTCGAGCTGTTTGCGCCAGAGAAACAACCAAGTAATCCAAATTTCTCATAGCAGATCACGTACGCCTAGCGGAACTTATTGAGATGTCAAAATCAAACAAAACAACCTCATATTCTGTTGCCTCGCATCAAATAGCGGCTTGGTATAGATTTATAGACAATTTGGAGCAAATTAGTCATTTACGGTAAACGAAAAGTAACTTTTGAAAGCTACGAAATCGATCAAAACGAACTTCATATTCAGTTTCCTTGCATTAAATAACCCCCCGGGGCAAAAAAAAATTTATGGAAAAAAAAATTGGAATTTTGGGTAGTCAAACCGAAATAGTACCAAATAAACATATAATAGTCTATAATGTATTTAAGCCTAATTACGCTCTGATTTACAATAATCAGGCGTTTGATGGCGAAATCGAGAATTCATTGAAGTATAATCTCACACCCATTAGGTCTCCGTTGCCACCACGCTCTCTTATTCGTAACCACATGCGCTTTATTTTCTTAATTCTCTCTCTCTCAATCTTTCTCTCTCTCTCTCCCTCTCTCTCTCTCTCTCTCTTCCCCCACCATCTTCTATTTTACCCAACACTTTTTATGCACTTACAATGTTTCAATTAATACTCGGAAAAAGTAACACCATTTCCGACTCAATCTTCGACTCTTCATGTACACTTGAATCTGTGCACTTCTGTGGTCGGGTTCGGTGAACTGAAACATGAATCTCGCTTCACTGACTTCACGCGTCTTAATCAGCTACGTCATGATGAACCAATGATTCGATGATTTTGAAAAATTTCGAGAAAAAATCTCTCCGTGCATTGAGACATTGAAATCTATTTCTATAAGATTCTTAAAAAAATTGTATTGTTCAAAAAAAGGCAAGCATCGCTCACAATCAGCTAATTATGTAATTTAACTTATTTCGGTAGCCGGTGTTTTCCAGCGCAATGAAAGTCTTAAAAGATGACGATCCCTGTTATTTTCCGATTTGACTTCATCTGGTGCTTTATGAGCATAGCATGCGAGATAATATTTTTTCTCACTCAATATATGATTTCTCATGGATTGAAGGTCAAACACGTACAGTCCCAGCGTGCGTTGTGGGTTCGCTTTTCACATGGATACTGGCTACATTCCTGATAAATCTCAGATTTTTTCGTATCATATCATATCAAGTCATCTCTACAATTCGGAAAAAAGGATGTCATTGTGCATTTATGTAAGACCAAAGAAGGCCATAACTAGGATTCAGATATGTATCCATATCTGAATACCAGTGCAAAGATTCGTCTGATATTTGCTGTGTGCATATCTCTGTAATTCTTAGGATTACATAGATAAATAAGATATTCACGCCTCTTTTTATAGATCAGCTTAAAATGGTACATAGCTCGGCATTATTCATATTCATACAGATTATTTCATACAATATTAGGTATTTCTACATCCTTATTTTTTCTTTCTCTCCCTCTCTATCTCTCTCTCTCTCTCTCTCTTTCTCTTTTTGCTATTCAAACCTATTTCGAATCTATTTTATGAATGTTTCTGAAAGGGAGAGACAATTCTTACATTTGAACAGCCAGTGATATGCGTTGTAACTACATTTGCCGATGAGAAATTCCACAAAACTAGGCAAGAAATAGACACATAATCATATTCTGCAGCCGAGGAATTTCATGAAGCTGACGATGAGGTTATTTTTATATTTAAAATTTCTAAAAAAATTTTTATATGAATCGATGCTTCGTATAGACTTCAATCTGTGCATTTCCATGTTCGGGTTCAGTAAACTGGTAACCAAGACTCTTTTCCATTTCAATTGCCTCGTAAGCGACAGACGCATTTCCCAGAAGAAAAAGCTGTTTCCTGCATGCTCAATGATGCGAGGATTACGAAAACTTTCGAAAACACTTTCCTTGAAACAGAGAAAATGAGAAGATGAGAAGATGAGAGCAATAAAATAATAAAATAAGTGAAGCAACGATCAGCGGCGGGCTTCCTATTCTGGGTAACCGGTGGGTGATTTCCAGTGAATTCTTCACCTTATAAGGTCTACAGATCACTACGAGAATGTTGTTTCATGTGCAGACTGCCTTTGTACATTTGGTCAATTCGGCCAACTGTTGACCAGATGCCAGTTTAACTAACGTCATTTTGAGCTCACTCACAATCAGTAAAATTTCAGTGAAATGTTTCATGAGTTTGGTGAGACCTTTTCGACTTCCTTTATCTTATGCTACAAGCCGTAGTGGATCAATGATGAAATCAATAATCAGCAGATAATGCAAGTCTACTACTACGAAGAAGAAACTCTGAAAATTTCATAAACATTCTACTACTTGGAATGAAAATATGCATGAAATACCAAAATATGAACCTTTTGGCCAATACTTTACATAAAAAAACAATTCATGCATATTGCTATATTATATAATTAAAGATTAGAGTGCTTAACATGCAACGGAGAAAAACTTGGAGTAACAGCCATCGGAAGAGAAAAGAACCGTGGATGTAACGGGAAGGGTGAAGTGTTCACAAGGTTGGCTGCATGTGAAAGAAAGATAAGAACGCAACTTCAAGTGCTAGAGCTCTCACTTTACTGGCCAAGCGTCCTCTCACACTTTTTTAAATATACTTTTTGAAAGAAAGAAGTAGAAACAGCTTCAAGCAACTTTTTTTAAAATACATATCTTCAAACGGCGCTAATCAAGAAAGCCTTAACCGATAGTTTGATAATTGCCAAAAATGGTAACGTCCTTGCACACTTTACTTGTATCTACGCATATGATCTAACAAGTGCCGATCAATCTCTTAAATTTTAGCCTTGAGCGACCCCCTTAGCAGAGCACGCAATATCTTTCCGGAAGGAGTCTTCGGTATTTCCTTCACGAATTCGATGCCGCCTTTCAGTTGCTTGTAGGACGCGACCTTTCCTGCAAATGAAAAAAAGATGTAACTAATAGAAGTAGTTGAAACTAAAATTTTTGCGAAACCTTTCACAAAGTCATGGACGTCCTTTTGAGAGAGTCCTTCCCTTTTTCTCACAACGAATGCTCGTGGAAGTTCACCGGCGTCTTCGTCCAGGACGCCAATTACGGCAGCGTCAGTGATGAGTGGATGAGACAGTAAGATGTCCTCCAACTCGGCCGGGGGCACCTGAATTTGAAATCAATTTAAAATATTCAGAGTTTATTTATTTATTTATTGTACATCAATTATATAAATAATCAATGTGTCAACACATGGATGAAACTCGAGAAGATTGTGAGACCATAAACAGATACGGTTATTAAAATTACAGAATAGGTCCACTGGGTAATGAGTTCGATCACAATCTATCAAATAGACATACCTGGAATCCCTTGACTTTGATGAGCTCTTTCAGACGATCGACTATGAAGAGATCTCCGTCATTGTCCACGTAACCGATATCGCCTTTAAAAATAATAAATTGTAATTGCTCGAGTTTGTCAACAACAACAACACAAATGAGAAGAGCTTCCGAGAAAATAAAATCTCTCTAAAATCTTTCTCTCCGGATCTTTCTTTCTAATATCTCACTCATATTTTATTTCCGCATTCTCGCTAGTTGAGAACATACATACATATGTATGTATCTTGCGGTGTTGTCACATTATGAATAAATAAAGAAATGAATAAAATACGTCCGCTAACCAGTGTGCAGCCAGCCATCTCTGATGGTCTCTCTGGTCGCCTCGGGCCGGTTCAGATAGCCAAGCATGACTGACGGTCCCTTCACGCAAATCTCACCAGGCACGCCCGTCGCGCATTCTTCGCCCGTCTTCAGGTCGACAATCTATGGGGCATTTTATGACAATATCAATTATCTCCACACCAAATGTGTAATTTGATGATGTTATTACTTGATAAAGCACAAAAGTAAAGCCAAGACGAAAAAAAAAGAAGTTGTGAAAGGGTGACCTTGCCGAGCAAGCCTGGCGCAATCTTGCCAACGCACGCGTGTTTCGTGCGAGATTGCACATCTGTGACGTGCGAGCAGAACGAGAGCTCCGTCATTCCGTAGGCCTAGTAAAGGAGGATTTCCGGCGAAATAAGATGCCTTTTTGAAGCATGGCTCAGTTCCGATCTAGGCCCCCACCTAACATTCGAGATTGTACAGTAGCGCTAGGGAAAACAATTCTTTCCTGAATGACTATTTTTTATTGACATTCATCCATCAAGACTTTCCTTTTGCCAACTTTGCATCGAACAAATATTCGCTGCATCCTTTATGTACAATTTTTTTCTCTCTTTCTGAATACTCGAGCCATGAATGTATATTAATGAGTGAAGAAAGATGGCGCGACGAATTCGATCGAATTACTTGAATGCGAACCGCAGTCATGAACCCCAATGCCCAGTCCCTGATTGTCGAATGAACTTTGAAGAAACCTGTTGGATAAACTTGATATTCGGAAAGCGTCTCAGCACTTCCTCGCAGAGATCGCGACCCGCGGGCGCTGCTCCACTCATGAGAATTCGAATGCTGCTGAGGTCATAGGACGAGCAGATCGGAGACTTGGCCATGAAGACGAGGATGGGAGGGACCAAGCGGATGTAGCTCAGCTGATGAGAAGAAATTCAGTGCATGAATAAATGACTTATCATTCTTCTATCAGCAGAACGGGATCATCTTGAAAACATGCCTTGAAATCCTGAATAGTCTTGCAGAAGGTATGCGGGTCGAAGTGTTTCATTGTGATGCAAGTGGTGCCCTTGTAGAGGACGTAGGCAAGTATAGCTGGAGTCATTGGGATAACTACACTTTTCTTTCATCTTAATTAACTATAGAAAAATTATTCCAATAATAAATATATATAAATACACCGAAAACAAATAGTTCATATAATATAGCGAATATATATATATATATATATATATATATATATATATAATGAGAAACTCTAAATCTGTACCGAATCCATAGATATGATAAGTGGGCACGAAGAGCAGCGTGTGCTCGTTCGTGAAATCGATGTCATCCAACGGAGGTGCCGCTCGCAGTCGCTGATTCATTCTTCAGAGACAAAGACATATATTAATTAATAAGAATAAAATGACAATATTAAATGCGCAGAAAGTATATAGTACCCTTCCAATATCAGAAGCATGGTTGACAAGTTTCGATGAGTCAGCATGACTCCTTTCGCTGCGCCCGTCGTGCCGCTGCATTCAAAATATTCTTTAAAAATACAGAAAATTTTATTAAAGTTTATAAACCTGGAATATGGAAGAAGAGCGACGTTATGATCAAGATTAACCGGAACGCTGTCCGAACGCCCGCACCGTGTCTCCTCTACGCTCTTCCACGAGATGAGGAAATCAGAAGGAGTTGCCTCCTGCTTCTTCTTCTTCTTGTACACTTTGTTCATTCCAACCACGATAATTTTCTGGATCGAAATGAACACATCAATTTGAGTGTGTTTCAATATGTTTATCTTCTTGAAACAATAAATAAAAATAAAGAAGAGGTTTGAACAAAGATGTACCCGAATGCTCGGGACGTTCGCGGCAGCCGCGCAAACCTTGCCGACGTGCTCGTGCGAGGTGAGCACGACGCTGCAGCGACAATCGGCGAATTGACTCTCGAGCTCGCCTCAAAACTGCACAGCTATATTAATATATATATATATATATATATATATATATATATGTATATATATATAATTAATATTAAAGGAGGTCTCCGGCATTAATTATTAACATGACGTTTTCTCAAGCATGGATCAGTTCGTCTCGTCGTAAAACATATGTAGATCCATAAAGTTTGAACGATTTTTTACTTATCATTTCTCAAAATAGATAAGAATAATTGTTATAGTCTCCTGCTCGCCTCACAAATACACAGCAATATTAACATATATTTAATGGAAACTCATAAAGTTCTGTCGTGCTTAATGAAGTTTTCGCTTTGATGAAAGGTTGACGACCAATCTTCAGAAAAATAAATATTTCGTAAATTGGAGGAGACCATTTGGATTTCTTTTTAATTGTGCTTTTATTGCAGACCTTCTACATGTTTTTCCTTGGTCTTTTGCATATATATGTATGCACATATACACAAATTGGCATTTATAGATAATTTTGATAGTAAATGAAAACATAATTGTAAATTGGTTACTTTAATAGGAAAAAGTTTATTTTCTCAGAGGCATCGAACCCGGAACATCGAGATTCACAGACCGACCCTTTCACACTTGCCGTTGGCTGCTTTCAAATGCACCGTTGTCATGAGAATGTCCTCATACAACGCACATTGCTTAGCTTAACAAACTGTTCGAGCAAAAAAGGCTATGAACTTGGAGTTCAATGACCTTTGAAATTCTAGAATCTTTCAGTCAAATATATGAGAAGAGCGAAAGCAAGAGAAGAAGAGTTACTAAAGAGTTTTTTTTTACAAACTATTCTTCTCACACTTTCACATACTATCTCGTTATCTTCTAACAAACTGCACTGAATTTGTTTCATGAATGAATTTTAAGTATCACTCGGTGTCTAAGTGCAGTTTAACCAGTTTTCCAAGTAAACCATTTAACTATTTTCCATAATATGCCGATAAAAGCGCATAAAGTTTCAATTTGTGCTAGTTCATATTTCACTCTACCCTTTCGTCCATTATTATATAGCAGGGCTGAGAGGGATAGCGTTTCACTGACGTGCTGTAAAGGCGGGGCTGGCACCCGAGAAGCCACCGCCGCGACTGAGAACGGCCAGCACAAGAGACGTGAATTCATATCCGGTTGCCACGACTGGAGAAGAGGATTACGATTATATCAACGTCAATTTGTTATTGCAATCAGTCTACATTTATTTTTTCTAATAA
Organism: Allodiplogaster sudhausi; assembly: GCA_945643635.1. NCBI lineage: Eukaryota > Metazoa > Nematoda > Chromadorea > Rhabditida > Diplogasteridae > Allodiplogaster > Allodiplogaster sudhausi. Next base: position 3,361,497 of record CALZFC010000001.1, on the reverse strand, counting down.
TTTTAACCGGTGCACGCGATCTCCTTGGAAAAGGCGATGGTCTCCAAGAACGAAGTTGTCGACAGAATCGCTTGGTGCAAGCGCTCGTATGTTACAAACTCGCAATTGTCAAAACCATTTATCTGAAGAAGGAAGAAAAAAAGAAAGAAAATATTTCTGAGCATGTCTTACGATTTTTTTTATTTTGCATTACTTTTACAATAGCTTCATTTTGAGTTTCTTTTAAAGTCAAATTATGTATATACCTATTCTAATTTTCGTGGAAGAATGTCATTATGGAGTCAAGAATGTCTCCCAGCAAAAACATTGTAAAGAACTAAAGGAGTCGAACTGACGAAAGCTTTCTTCCCAGGCTGCTCTGCTACAATTCTTCGAATACTCTTCAGAATCATGTCGTGAATCGTCTCATTCGCCGGTTGAAGGGCACCGAACGGAGAAGTCTGCGGCATCGCGCACCCTGCAACGGTCTTGAAAGCGATTTCAATAAGTTACAATCTATATCGTTCAGCAGATTGAAAGTCGAATAATTTAAAAAAAATAATTTTGGGATAGCGAACAAAATTTAAAGGATTTGCCTTTTTGAAAACAAAATCACACATAATAAAAAATTGTTTTCTTTTAGCGGATACTTGTGAAATACATACATACATATGTACATATGTATATATTTCGCTATTTCAGAAGAGAAAAGATAGAGCAAGCGTATCGAGCAACTCTTTATGTATGTAGGTGTTCGGCTTGAGCAGTTAAACCATGAACGCGTAAACACTTTTGTATGTAGGTGCGTTTGCACTTCGTTATCACCCAAAAAGAGGACGCCAAGGAGAAAGCATTTATCAATTAGGTCAGAAATGTGAACGGAAGAGTCATGATTGATGCTCCACTTTTAGTTCGAAGTCATTTCATTCATTCGAGTGCGCCCGTTGACGACTCCAAGAATAACTTCTAAGATGTATGTACATCAATCTGCAATTGTATGCAGCGTACTCTGTGTCCATACGATTTTTGGCGCTCTGAGTAACCTAAAAACAAATTGTCTGACAAAAGTACAACAGGAACTTTATCGCTACTGCACAAGCGAATTCTTGCACAACTCCAGCGAAGAATTCTTGAACACAAAACAATTCGAACGACAGTAGTTTCAATTGACTATTATGTATGTAGCTAACATGTATTAGCATAGCAAACCCGGAAAAGATGCAAACAAAGAGGAACAAAATCACGTTCACCAATCAATAATTTCTACGTCTTCTTTCATTTCTTCTGTTTTCCATGTCGACTGGATATGCAACGGAGAAAGCTGGCGGCGATGAAAGAGAAAAGAGAAAGTCACGAGAAGAAGAAGAGGAACGAGTCCCAACGCGATCACATCAATGCGGTTCGTACTGTAGCAGGTGGAGCTCATGTCCTCTCTGCCGAAGTGCTTTTGGCTGGTCGAACTCGGTTTTCACCCACCCTGCAACGGCCTTGAACGCGCTTTCAGCGATTCCATATGTTAAAATCAATATCTTTCAACAGTCTGCAAGTCGATTCATCGAAGTTAACTTTTAGGGTAAGCGAACAAATAATATATCCTTTTTGAAAACAAAAGTAAAAAGAACAAATGAATGTTTCTGTTGTAAGCCGATACTAGTGAGATATGTATGTTTTCAATATTTCAGAAGATACGGTTTAACCTTGAACAGGCAGACACTTTTGTATGTACAATATAACTGCACCTATCACAAAAAGGAAGTAGGCATGTCAGGGACACATTGATCAATTAGGTCGGAAATCGAAGTGAAGTGTCATCATATTTATTCCCTTTGACCTTTGTATTCATTTCACTTTTCTGAGTGCTACTGTTCTAAAAATACTCAAATACACCCACTAAGATGTAAAGTCCCGCTCAAGATGTTCGTACCAAGGACGGTTCGGAAAATTGGGACGGTTTATTTATGGTTTATTTGTTGAGAAGACATGCTACTGCTAAAAATGAATAATTTATAATCATTTTATAGCATTTGATATGCTTGTTTATAAAAATTTGTGGTTTTTTTTTAGAAATAATTATTTTTACTTATATTGTCTTTACCGACATACTGAAAAATCTAAATCGGTGAATTAATATCTGATAAGTAATATCACCTACATAACTGTCCTTGGTAATAAGACCATGAGCGTAACTCTATCTTCTTCACCTCTTTTTTCGTCGTTGCATGAGAAAACCCTTTCACAATTGATGACGATTAATGCCAAAACTCAAATTTGCTTAGGAATGCATATTCAAATGCAGATGCCCAAAAAAAAATTGCCGAGATTTCCTTGTGTAAACATATTATGTGCGGATCGTCAACTGGAAAGGGAGCAGTGAGTGAAAGGGAGGACCTACAAGTACAGGCCAAAAGGTTTTCACTTTTTTGGTTTTCATTCATATTTTTATTCAAACTAAGGAATGCTTGTGACGTTTTCAGGGTTTTATATGAGCAGGCTTTTACTTTCAAGGCAGTCGGCAGATTAGTTGCCTGAAGAATGATCCTTTTACTTTCCCTGTCAGAATGCTTTGTGAACAGCTTTTGCTGACCTTGTTTGCTTAAAGGGTCAAGGCCTTGCTCTGTCATAATGAGAGCTTTAAGTGAAAATCCTGCGGCGGTGAGAGTACAAGTTCGACATGTCATGATTACAAAGAGAGAGAGAAAGAGAGTCAGAGAGACAGAGAGAGAGAGAGAGAAAGGGAGAAATAAGACAGGTAGAGGCAGAGAGAGAAAGCGAGAGAGAGAGAAAGCGAGAGAGAGAGAAAGGAGAGAGAGAGATAAAGGGAAGGATAAACAGAGAGAGAGAGACAGTGGGAAAGCGAGACGAAAGCTGAAATCTCTCATTGTCAGGAAGTAAAACGGTAAGTGAAAAGGAAATGAGACAGGTGCGAACATTGCGTCGTTTCCTTCTTCGCTTGGGCATATTCCATGTTTTGGATGCAATAAAAAGCAACGAGGCTTAATTGTTGTGGTTTGTATAAATTGTTTATTTCATTGAAAATAATTTTGGCATCATTCAAATCTTACAAGTATGTAGCTACAACAATTATAAACATTGTAGACTTTTTAATACGTTGCCAGGATCGCTTGAGGTATTCGCAAACGCTACATACTTTCAAGACACGATACGTCACTAAGTGAACTTTCTAACTCTGAACTATCACTAGTTCGTTTTCCCTCGGAAACGTCTGCTGGCGCAATCGTCTTCCTAACGCGTTTCAACGAGACTCATATTTTGAGCATCATTTTTGCAAATACAAATTATTGTTTCCAGTTGCCCTTTTGAATGGACGACGCTTCTTCTGGGTTTCAGAGATATGTAAGAAGATGCATGTACATATGTATTTCATGAACGCCTTTTTTATCGGCTTCGCCTAGTATCTGTAAAGCAAACTCTTGTATGTACTTCAGTTAGGTTTCTTAACAACAATCGATATTTTGATAGTGAGGGTGCCCGCTGTGTTGTTGCCATATGATGGATGTTTGATAGAGCATCTAGGATGATTTAAAAAGTAAATAAATTTAATTTTTTTTGAATTAAATGAAATTAGAAAGAAGACAAAGACAGTCGGAACGAATGCGGCAGAGAAAATGAAGAGAGCTGACCAAGTGGAACCAAGCGACCTCCGGCTGGTAGGTGAAGAGGAGGTTACGCCAGGTCGCCTTTCAATTTCACCACCGACGGGGAAGAGCGTTAGACGGTTTGAAGGTATGTATAACACTCTTTTCCCCTTTACTTTGTCTTCTTTCAGATTCATGAAAGGAGGGCGTGAAAAGTGATCAATTTCTGCGGTCATCCTGGGACTAGTCACTCTCATTCTCGCGTGCTATTTCGCAGATCGTCCTATTGTGCCTAGACACTTGATAACAGCGTATAATAGTATAGGTAAAATGGCATACACAAATAGCAGATCTGTGATCAAGAGGTCCAAATGGGTTGAACAGATAAAGCTGTAAAAAGTCGCCGGTATATGCGAACTAGGCCACGCGCTGCGCTTTTGTCCGCTGCGCTTCTGACCACTGCGCATTTGTCATACCCCGAGTAGACTGCTGGCTTATGTTCAGGATCCAGGGAACCTTAGTGCGAGAACTTCAATTCTTTTGAAAGAGACATATGTCGAAGCAAATTTCAAATACTTTCAGAATATGTAGAAGCTGTTCTGTGGAAATGAATAGAAAATGCATAATTTGACCAAAAACCTTCGAAAAGAACATTCGACATCTTCTGGGCCGTCTTTTTGGGCTGAAATCGAATTTAAAAAAACGGTAGCCTAGATAAAAAATAATTCCCATTCAATTAGCATTCGAATGATATAGCTTGTGTTTGAGGCGATCACAAATAAGAACTTAAAAACGGAAAATTTGAAAGTTCCATTGGTGGCATTAGTTTTCACTGGATCATGTTCTAGCGCCATGGAACCTGAGTCTACAACGCTTAATTCTTATGAAAAAGACATATGTTGCAGCAAATTTCAAGTCAAGCACTTTAAGAATATATTGGAGCTATTGTGGGGAAATGAACGCAAAATGCATAATTTGGCAAAAAACAGCCCTCGAAAATATTTAAGGCCGTATTTTATTGTCAAAATCAAATTTTCACAAAAAAAATCGTCCCAGATGAAAATTAAAGACCTTTGAATCAGCTATCCAACTCGATGATTGTCTAATAACAAGTTTAAAGCGAGTCATGAGAAATGAAATTTATAGGGTAACTGGGCCCGGTCTCGCACGGAAATTTTTTCGGTTTTAAATATAGCCAGATTTGTTCGCCATGTCGAGCTGTATACGGTACTCAATTTTCGTCAAAAATTTCGAAAAAAAATTCATTTGAAAGTGACATAGGGCAGGCCTTGATCGAAGGATGCTGACATGCTCTCTTAATACATAGTGGTTCCTAGTTCCACTAACAAATTTTCTCCTAGGGTGCCGATACTTTTTGCTCAAGACATTAAAGTTGCACTATGTTCAGGGTCCCACATTCGGACCCTTAAGGGAACTTTTGGGACCTCTACTCTCCTAAATTTACAAACATCCTCGTAGTAAACATTAGCGTAATAGACTTGATTTAAAGTCTAATAAGAAGTAAACGAATTCGAGAAGAAAACGGAACATTTTTTCATTTAACACCTGTGATTTCTCTACTTTTTTTCGCCCTCGAGAGGGAAACCAAGAGACTGTATTTATATTCGCAAGGAGAGCGCAAAGAAAGGATCCTTTCTGTTCCTTCCTGGGAAAAAACTAAAAACGCATAAACTGAAACTTTACGCTACATGAACCTCAAATTTTTTTAATGCGCTAGAAACTAGCATTTGAATAAACAATACTTGAAATACTGACTAGGTTAATTAATGGTCTAGACACACTTGCCAATTTTTGCGCACAACATTCCGGATTCTATAGATTCAATTATTTCTCTAAAAATAAGAAAGTGTTTTTGCATTCATCGGAAGTGTCATGGTTGTCAAAAGTTTCCGTCTTCAAACATCCTTTACTGGCATCGGAGAGAGGGGAGAGGAAGGAGAGGAAGAGTCGGGAAGGAGTGGGAGACTGGGGATGGAGAAGAGAAGCCGGTGAGGCATCCTGGAAGAAAAGGTTTGCAAGTTGACATATTTCCAAATGCAAATTGAAAGATTTTGTATAACCCAAGCCTGCAACGATTTCTTGCAAATATTACTTGAAAGAAAGTATCGTGCCCAGAATAGATATGACTAACAATTGGCCAACTCGACGTGAGCCTCGCTCGGCGCCGCAGAATACATGGAGAACTCGCCTGAAAACATTTACAATACTCATTTATGATAAAGTAATAATTTTAATTCCTGAAAATAATGTTTCATCTGCCAAGATACCAGCAGTGCTGCAGCCTTCGTTGGCGCTCTCTTCGAAGAGCTTCTTCAGCTGAGCGAGCTTCGAGTTGGCGGAGTCTAAGCGATTTAAGCAAAATTATAATTGTTGATATGTTATCATATTTAATATGATTGAATATTACTGGTTAAAAAGTTCTTCGGGTCATAGAATTTTTTGAATTCTCTTGAACCACCCACCCATCTCGACAGCGATCTCGGAAGGGAAGGCCTCAGAGAAGCTCACGTCGCTCGTGGCCGTGTCCAGCTCCGACAGGCGCGAATCTCAAAGAGTAGCATTTTGTGGTGTCCCTTCTGTAAGGAAAGTTCATTTACAAATAATGTTGAATAAATATAATTTTTTTTAAATTTTTCCTTGTGAGTAATTAATTTGTGATATTATTTAATTATTCAATAATTATTCAATTAATTAATCATTGAGCTCCGAACCCATCTCGACGAGAGCTTCGGAGGGTGGCTTCTCATAGAAACTGCCCTCGGTCCACGCGGTCGAAATCGCCGAGGAAGAGCGCGACTCTGAATTAATATTTCAAGAACCTTTTCGGCTTGACAAATAGCGACCAATATGCCCATTATGATTGTATTTCTTCTATTGTTCAGAGAGAATTCTCTGCTCGAAACCTCCGATCTCGACGCGAGTTTCGGAGGGCTTTGCCTCGTAGAAACTGCCGTCGGTCACCGCCGTGCTGAGAACGGACAGGCAAGAGCGAGTGGGATCGGTGTAGGGATCACGCTCGACCAGACCTGCTGAAAGAGAGAGAGAGAGAAGGGAGGGGATGAGAGAGACAGAGAGAAGGCAAGAGTGGGAGATAGAATCAGAGAGTGAGAGGAGGCGAGGGCAATAGTTAGAGAGAGAGAGGGAGAGAGTGAAGTCGATGGATACAGGGACTCGCAGAGGTTGGTCAACGGTTGATTGGAGGGAATGTAGTAGCAGCGACAAACCCTCGTCCAAGTCCTTTTCGGAGGGGAGCTCGACGTTGGTGGCAGAAGGAGGGATGACGTAGCTGCGAGAGCCAACCGATGACGTCACGAAGCCGAAGTCGGGGCCCTCCACGACGCGGACGGGGATGTCTGCAAAGGATTTTATTTTTACATTGGATTGCGTTCTTACTTTTCCTAATTTTGATTAATATTATTTCTCCTCCTTCTCTGATACTGGTCGGTCAACGGAAAATATCTCATTGGTAGCTCTCAATGCTCTTCCTTGCTCTCATTTACTCTTCACTCCTCTTATCCACGAACCAAGAGGCTTAAGCTCAGTCGTATTCAATAGAAGGAGACATTCGAGCGAGTCGCGGGGAGCCTCGCCGAAGAACAATCTCTGGCGGCATTCTGTGATAGAAGAGGAGAGATTTGTCTCGAGTTTGGAAACCGAATCTTGAAAAGGGAGTAGGGGCGAGACAATGGGAAATGAAGAGAAGGAATAGAGAGGCGCAAGTGGGAAGAGAATGAGAGATGAAAAAGCCGAGAGGGAGTGATAGCAAGAAAACGATTTTTCGGACCGTCGATCTTCGCTTCCTTCATCTTGTCAAAGGAGTCATCGCGTTTGGGGCGAAGCGCCGACGAAAGAGCATCCTAAATGATTTGCATTATTTTAATCTCTTTAAAAATGATTTAATTTTAATATTATGCGCAAATATTCTCGACGTCTTGAAAGAATGTAAAATTAGTGATGAATTCTGCTAAGCGAATCCAAGTTATTTTCCATTCTCCATTTTTATTTGAACAATGTCAGCAGGGGAGATTTCAATGGCCGTCACGGCATCAGAGTCCGAGCAACAGTCAGCTTCCTTCTTAGCTAAAGAGAATGTTCTTTTCATTTGGCTTCTAGAATTATTTTTCTTCCTCAATTATATATAGCAAAATTATTATTGTAATTTGGTCAGTTGCTACGAATTTATTTTATTCAGTCAACTTCCTTGTTAGCTAAACAGAATGTTCTTTTTGTTGTAGTTGAAGAATAATTTTTTTGTATTCTTCATTTATACTCGAAATTATTTTATGCAAATTGTTATTTTTTATTTGATTTGCCGTTTGCAATTTTAAACCTATTTTTTGAGATTAAATAAATTAGTGGCTAAACGAACATCCGCGGAGCTCAGAGTCGCTGCGGGCAGACATTTGGAACGAGAGTGCAGAGAAATGGAGAGAGCGATGCGATGAGACACGAGAGAACGGCAGAGAACCGACCTCTCGACGCGAATAAAGAGTGGAGGAATGAAGTAGGAAAAGTTAGAAAGCCAGCAAAGACGAGAGTTTCGCAATATGGTGTAATTAGTATACAAAAAATTATCATGTGAACTTTGACAAGTGCCCGGGAATGAGATTTGGAAATCACGTTTTTTTTTGCTGAACATGCGATAAATAAAGTTTAATAGTCAGATTCACATTTCTAGAGCAACCTTGTTTTAAACTTTAAATTTTCGGAATTACAACACAATAAAAAAAATTGGCAACAAAATCACACACTTTGTATTTTCGGATGAAAGGTGGGTGCTGCTCTTCCATCTCCAAAAGTTGCTCGCGTTGTTTTCCTGTCCTTAGATTGTTGTGTTTCCCTGTCTGCTTGAGACTTGCATCATCCCATGAAAGACCAGCGTAATGGAGACGGCGCACATGAAATCGCAGAATGACTTGGCGCGCGCCAAAAGAGCAGGAGCACGGGAAATAAGAATGCGCACAAGGTACATGCATCCGCTTCAAAACTCGCTCTCGCTACAAGGCGGTGCTCACTTAACCAGCCTAAAAACAAACAAACAGTCTTCATGTTGTTGTCTAATCTTTCACTGTCTGCGATTCTATGGAATTTGCTCGCCCTACCCTCTTTTTCACGCTACAGTCTAGGTTGCAAGAGAACAGTCCTCGTATAAAAACCGCCTCCATCATGCTAGTTCTTTCACGAGAACCCCTTTAAATTTTTCACGAAAACCCCTTTGTTCAGTGACATTCAACGTCTAATATGTGTATGTATGTATTCAGCAACCGGATTTACTGTATAAGAAGCACGTCTCTTTTAGAAGCACTACTCCACCGATAAATGACATTGCTCACGAGTTTTGAGAAATATCTAAATGTACGCCTTCTAGAATGATTAAGGAATAATTTTCATGTGTTCAAAAAAACATGAAAGTAATTACCATGTATCGTATCAATATACTTTTCTCATTCCATTATCAATCCAGAATTGCAGAACTCTCAAAATGCGACTCTTTCTCGACTGCTTCATCGCGCTCACCTTTTCTCCTCCGGTGGTTGCGCTCAAGTTTCTCGCCTACAACCCGATCATGTTGCACAGCTTTTCCAACCAGCTTGGCAGAATCTCGGATGTCTTCGTCGAAGCCGGCCATGAAGTGGTATGTAATGCATAATCCGCCCAACATCGGATGCGCTGGTTATATCCTTGCAAATTGAGGTGTTTACAGGCAAAGACTTTTTGCTCTGATCTGTTACACGCGTCTCATATCACATAACATAAACACACTTATTATGTGGACATCATTATGATACTAATCTTTCATCATCTCGCCCTTTTCTCTTTTTCTCAAACTTGCTCTCTCGCTCCCCTCACTCTTTTACTTTAAATTTCTCTCTCCCTCTCTCTCTCTCACTCTCTCTCTCTCTCTCTTTCTCTCTCTCTCCTTCCCTAGGTGATGCTCTCTCCGGTTCTCCACTCTGGCTATCCGAACGTCGCAAGCAAACTCGCGCGAATCATTCACATTCCACCAAGCGACTTGATGCGTCAGTACGAAGCGATCGCAACGCAAAATTTGGCCTCAGCGCTTTGGACGACACCGCAGACGAATCCACTTCTCTACATTGAGGTGAACATTACGGTGAAACATTGAGTTGCTATCAATGAAAATACATTATCCATATGTTATACATCATGACAAAACATTGGGATGTTGTTAATTAGCAATTATGCTGGTTTAGTAGCCCTTGAGATGCGCATGGTACTAAAACCTTGTAATCAATAGCACTTTCTTAACTTTACAATATTTGTTGGGACAATAAGAACAATAACAAAGACAAAAATGTCCATCCTTAAGATTATGCGAGCTTTTGCGCCGTCGTGGAACGAGATGTGCAGAGGTATGCGATAAGATACGAAATCATGTATCCTGCATAGAAATGTGTCAACAAGAATGAGATAAAAAAGATGATAACTAAATTCAGCTTTCATGATTCAGCTTACATATATATATGAAAAAACTATTTCACCAAATAATATATGAATATTTAAAAAAAAAAAAGGTTCCGAAATTATCGCTGGAATGCATCAGTACTAAAGTCGCACAAATTTACATTCGCTATTATTCCGTTTCACGAAATTTTCGTCCAAGTTTGCCAGAGAGATTGCAAACTATGGCGATAAAATCTCTTACTTTATTTTCGGTGTGCAATTGTAGTGACTCTCGAGACGCCTGGCCTAATGGAGCAACTGAAAGACGAGCATTTCGACGCAGCCTTCAGCGAAGTTATCGAATTATGCGGCTTCGGTTGGTTCTTCTCTCTAACCATAAACTACTTTTTTAAAGTTGCTTAAATGCTTGCTTCATTAATGAACCGCAATATATTCCATTTTTCCGGATCTTTTTTGTCGCGTCTTTCTTAATCACATATGCTCTCTCGAAATTATGTCATGCAAAAAGGCGCGAATTTAAGTGCGAATTTTGGCTCTCATAAATCAGGCATCTTCCATCTGCTCGGCATCGACAAGTTCGCTGTGACATCAAGCTTTTCGTCTCTAGATGGACTCGAACACATCACCGGAGTGTCCGCCTTCACGAGCTTCCAGCCGGGTAAACAAAGTCTTCTTCCATCCCGACACTGGGCTCTATTCTTTGATTCCCCCACCCTATTCAGAAGGGAAAAAAACTGAAATTGAACTAAATGTGCTATGCACAATTCCTCACAATCAGCGTTTACTAGTGAATTGGAATAAAACATGCGCAAGTATTGTATAATACACAAGTATCAAAACGTATGCGGTTTTTTTTAAAGGAGTTCATAAGGGAAAAACTCCTACCACGATTGGCGGCCCGATCACTTAAAAGTACGGTGTTTCTGAGCTTATAAAATTCTGTGCTACTTTGACAAAAAAGTGTTTACAAAAATTTTACGAATAAATTTGTAGCTTTTATTTCTCTGCACGGCGATCGAATGTCCATGTTCGGACGCCTCGCGAATATGCTCTTCCATAGTGGATGGGGGCGCGCTATTCAGGTTACCTTTTGAATAAATCGATTTGTTACGGCACTTAAAGGACCTCTCCAGCGAATATACAGGTTCTCCTTTTATCTTCTTATTCGATGAAGATCGCCCAGAAACATCCATTAGAAGTTGTCCCGTTTCAAAACAATGTTTAGTTTGTTAAATATTAACAATTTTTGATCGAGATTACGGTACATTTTCCGAACGCGATCGTTCTTTGAGCTCATGATCATGGCTAAGCCACCCTCCCTCCCCATGCCAAGCGTGGCAGAGAAAGAGGGCACGGGATGATATGAATGTCATTGATTGTTCAATCTGAGAGAGAGAGAGAGTGTAGAAGAGAGGGACAGAGAGAGAGAGACACAAAAACGAATGGAAGCGCTGCGCTACCATTTCGAACACATCCAACACAATCACAGCGTTCCAAAAAATTCCACCCTCCCGAATATTATACGTGATATTACAATTCTCAATGTTGTCACATCTATTTGCGATATACAAATAACTATATAAATAAGGTGTTCCGCGACGAATTGCAACTCTTCTTCGATCACCAGCATCCCGAAATGCCCAAGCTTGATGTCAGTTATCAAGTCGTTTAGGTCTGTAAAGTTATTAAAGTTGTATAGTAATTTTTTTTGTTGTTTTTTTTGGTGTTTTAAGAAAAAAGGTAGTTGTTCCGGTCGGCGCAAAAAAAAACAAACAATAAAAGATTTTACTAGTAATCTTTCGGATGCTGTTTGACCAATGACTATTAATTTTGGAAGGAGGAGATTTTTCGTTTCAGGAAATTGTGAAGAAGTCGAGCTACATCTTCATCAACCCAGCCAGAGTCGTCCACTTAAAGAGGTACCTATGTATGTATGTTCATACATACAGCTCAGCGCTGCGAGAAGGGCCCCCTTTCACCTAAAGAAAATCAATACTCGTTGGCTTCATGTATGCTTCAAACTTGTAGCGAACGTCGGACATACAGGACAAGCTGACAGTCATATTTTTCACTACATAGAAATATGCCATTATGAGATAAGAGAAATAAGAGAAGAATGAAATTTAAAAAAAAAGTTTGAGCTCGGGGGAAAGCATCGTGATAATTGGTAATTCTTAGCCACTTGCGTCTCTAATGGCTGCGCGTCCTCGCACGGTTCTCGTCTCGTTCCGCTCCATCATGCACTCTTCCAAGATGCCCGAGCCCTACAAGGTGCTATCCTTTTTTTAAAGTTTTTTTTAAATGAATATTATCTTATTCATCATTCATACTTTCATCAAATCTCCTAACAACACACACAAATACTTAACGAAACCTTGATTACTACAGATATTAACTTTGCTGCACTACATTTGCTTGATTTTTTAAATTTACTATACTATACTTTTCATTTTCCGCATTCTATTTTTGATTGACTTTTTTTCTTATCAGGCCACAATTCGCGCGCTCGCTCGCGAGTTTCCCGACTCGACGTTCATTTGGAAGTACGAAAAGCCCGAAGATGATGTCGCTGCCGATATTCCTAATCTGTACACCTTCAAGTGGATTCCGCAAACTGACATTCTTCGTGAGCTCAATAATAGTTTATGAAAATTATGAATATCTAAATTGACAGTTATGTACATACTATATGTAGATACGTATGTATGTACATACGTGCTAACCATTGTGATTTTTATCAGATAAAAAAAAATTATTGGCGAAAAAAGATTTCTTTTTCTTTCCAATTTTGATTCTTCTCTGAATCGGCCAAGTAGCAGTAAGCATATCTGTAAATTTCAAGTGATTTCTGTAGTTATGCCTTGTCCAGGCGACCCCCGCCGGACACTCTTCGTCTCTCACGGCGGCTCGGGGTCTCTCTACGAAGCGATCGTCGCCGCCGTCCCGACCGTGACTGTGCCCGTAATGTCGGACCAGCCGCGAAACAGCGAAATGGTTCGACGTCTCGGCACCAGTCGAGTTGTCTCCAGGGACGACCTCGCGACGCCCGAAACTCTGATCGAGGCCGTCAATGACGTCCTGGAGAATCCAAGGTAATCGCAAACATATACATAAGCTCTTTCGTGAGTATTCCTTAAAATGTTGCGAATATACAGTACCGCTCAGCGGCCAGGGGTCTATGCTATAGCGGTTATAGAGGCCGCGGGCCAAAGAGGCCGAGCGAAATTAAACCCTATAAATGCTTTGTTTTTAGAATTCATTATTATTTTCGCATTCAGCGAAATTTTCTGCATCGAATAAGCTCAAAAACTTTACAAAAGAACGTATATTCGACAAAATATAGAGTCTTGTAAAATTAATAGTGCTGGAGCACACTTCATCGTAGTGCGTAAATGTGCATTCGGTTCAATGAAATAATTTTTGCAAGATATTCTATTTTGGCGAATATGCATTATTTTGTAAAGTTTTTGAGCTTATTCGATGCAGAAAATTAAACTGAATACGAAAAAAAAGAATTCTGAAAACAAAGCATTTATAGGGCTTAATTTCGCTCGGCCTCTTTGGCACGCGGCCCCTATAGCCGCTATAGCATAGACCCCTGGCCGCTGAGCGGTACTGTATGTACATAGGTTGAAATTTTCGAGTGGTATAAAGTAAACATAGTTAAATAACAGAACACGGGGTTATCCAAACGTGCCAAAACATGCAGCTACAAGAAGCGCGCGCTACACGTGGCGGCAATGTTCGCGTCGCAGCCGCAGCCGGTGCGCGAGCGCCTTGTGCGTCACTTCGAGTTCATGGCCCGCTTCGGTCCACTCGACCAGCTCGACCACGCGGGCCGTGAAATGGGCGTCGTCCAGTTCTATAACCTGGACATCTTTGGGGCTGCTGTTGCTCTGGTCATTTTTGCCGGATTAGTTGTTTATGCCGCAGTCCGATCTCTATTTCGATTTATTACCTGCAAAAAGGCGAAAACAAAGAATGACTAAGAATGCACATATCTAAATAAATATTTGTTTATGCATTTTGTTGACCTTTTATCTTTTAAAAGCTCTCAAAAATTAGCCATTTCTTTGTGTGCTCAATTCAGAGATAGATTTTCGCATGTAAATATTTATAGGATGTTTTAAACTAAAATAATGAATAAAAGTTGACAAATAAACGGGTGATAAAAACCAGCAATGTCCCCGTCGAACTACATATTTGTATGTACCTTGTTCGCTTCTGAAGAAAGGGTGCTCGCCATTTTGTTCATTGTTTGCTCGCGCTGTCTTCCTGTTCGTCAAGAAATTAGTTGGCCTCAAATGCTGTGTTTATTTTTCAACTAACCTTGGCCGAATGGCATCATCAGAAAAAAGATAAGTAATTCAACAGTAGTACATTTGGATTATTTTGAACGCGCACTCTCAAATATTTGGCCCTTCTGCTGCCGCGCATTCAATCTGCCTAGAGTTTGAAAAATGTTCGGAACACTTGTTCCCAACATTGGCGTTGTTGTCACAGGCTGAGAACATGCTGGCAATATCTCGAGCTCAACACAGTCTAACAAATCTCTGCGAAATAGCACAGGGCAGAGAAAAAAGACGTCACCGGTCGTCCGGTGCATGATTCCAAACTATCCTGGTCGACCAAAGTACTCACACGAGCAACGAAATAGTACAGGCAGAGAAAAAAAAGACACTTCTCACCTCTTCGTCTTACTCGAAGTGGTGCGACGAGTCTTTTTTTCTCTGCCTGTACTATTTCGTCGCTTCTGTGAGTAGTTTGGTCGGCTACAAGAGAATGGAAACATGCACCGGACGACCGGCGACTTCATTTTTCTCTGTCCTGTTGTATTTCGTTGGTGACGATCCAAAGCTGAACCAGAGCAGCTTTTGCTCGTCACAACCTGCGTCTCCATCTTTCCGTTGCCTCTCTATTTTGGTGCTTGTTCTGACCAACTCACCACCTCAGAAGTTCGAAACAAGAAGTGCACACACGCGATTAAATGAAGACAAGCTAGATACATGTTCGGAACACATGTGTATAAAGATAGGCTGGCAAATTGTCATTTCATCTATTGTGAACATGTTCGAAACAAAGTTGTTTCGAACATGTTGCAAACTTTCGACAGATTAAATGCGCGGCTGGTTAGAGGGCGTGTGAAATTGGAGGATTGCTAACTGCTACAGTAAAAACAATTTGGCCGTGCCATATTTAGAGTGCACTTAACTTTGTAGCAAGTGGGCAAACATGGTTCATACTTTCTAGATCTATGCTTTAGGCCGATGCGAATAGGTTCACGTTGATAAAACCATATGTCAATTATTCAGTGAACTGCTCCTTTAAACAAAAATAATGAATAAAAGTTGACAAATAAACGGGTGATAAAAAGGAGCAATGTCCCTGTCGAACTACATATACCTTGTTTTGTTCTTCAGAAGAACGGGTGCTCTCCATTCTCTTCAAAGTTTGCTCGCGCTGTCTTCCTGTTCTGCAAGAAATTTGATGGGCTGAAAGGCAGTGTTTGTTTTTCAACTAGGTTTGGCCAAATCGCATCATTCCAAAAAAGACAAGTGCGGTGGAGAAGACGGGGAGCATGTGAATTTGCGGAGATTAGAGGCCAAATCGCTGCATGACTTGGCGCGCGCCAAAAGAGCTGCAGCACGGTACATAACAATGTACAAGGTATACACCAGCATTAAGTGCAGAACTCGCTCTCGCATCAAGACGGTGTCCAACTAACCAGCCTACAAACAAACAGTCATGCTCTCTGATCGATTGACTGTCTGTCATTCTTATTACCATTGCTCCCTTCTCTCCCCCATTTCACTTCCAACTTCCTCTCACGCTACACTCTAGGCTACAAGAAAACAGTCCCCGCATCGAACCGCCCGCCTCCTTCATGCTAACTATAGTTCTCTCACGAAAAACGATTACAAATTCTTGCCTAATAAATGCATCTTCTCTCCTGTCGTGCTCAGATTTACTGTAGATGCACAGCTCTTAATGAAAGAGATTTACTTATTCATTTTGTTAGAAACCAGTGGCGAATTTTCTGTGTATTAGAGGCGCGGCTCTTTTGGAAGAACCAATAAAAGAACCTTGCTCACGAATTTTGAGGACTAAATGCACGCGTTCTAAATTGAGCTTGCGAGAAAAACAAAATGGCCATAATTATCATGTGATGTGAAGAATTTATTTTTCTCTCTCCAAGTACTTAATAATTCTAGAACGCTCAAAATGCGTCTTTTCCTCGGCTGCTTCATCGCGCTCGCCTTCTCTCCTCTGGTGGTTGCGCTCAAGTTTCTCGCCTACAACCCGATCATCCTGAACAGCATGTCCACACAGCTCGGCCGCATCTCGGACGCGCTCGTTGAAGCCGGCCATGAAGTGGTATGTTCAGAATATCCGCCCAATATCGGATGGGAAGGTTAAATCCTAGCGACTTGTCTCATATAGATTTAATGGACTTTATATGATCTTTCACTCGGCTCACATGTGATAAGATAAGATAAATAAATACATATGTTATGAGCATTGACCATTTACATATTTACATCTATGTTGTAATACTCGTCACATTTTTCTTATCCTTCTTTCACCATCTCGCTCTCTTTCTCATTTTCTCTCCTGCTCTCGCTTTCTGTCCCTCCTCTCGCCTCCCTCTTTTATTATACTCTTTTCTTTCGCTCTCTCTCCTTCTCCAGGTCATGCTCTCTCCGATTCTCCACTCTGGCTATCCGAACGTCTCGAGCAAATTGGCGCGAACCATTCACATTCCACCAAATGACTTGATGCGTCAGTACGAAGAGATCGAGCAGCAAAGTTCGGCCGCCGGGCTCTGGACGACTCCGCAGACGAATCCATTTCTCTACGTTGAGGTATACGATTATGACAAAACATTGAGATGTATCAATAACATTGTTTATGTTCTCTATGATAATAGAATGAGATGTTGTAAATGATGACAAAAACAACTTGCTGGAGCCCTTGAGAAATGTTTGGTACTAATTGTAAAACGTTGAAATCGGCTGCGAATTCTTTCAAAATGCATGCAATAATCGCTGGACAAAACAAAAGCAACAACAAATGATATTATTCTTCAGTTGATTCGTGCGTTTGCGCCTTCATGGAACGAGATGTGTAGAGGTATGTGATAAGATGATAAGAAAGCATGCATCAATGACTCTGGTACCTAGCACTCTTGACCTCCAAAAATGGGCGAGAAAGGAGGACAGAAAAGTGAAAGTGACTAAAATGAAAAAAAATCATTCATCAAAAACGTTTCAACAAAAATAACAAAAATTAAAAACTTTACTTATCCGTCGATAATCGTTTTCAACATCTACATACTTTGGAACTACTCCGTTTCATAAAATATAACGATCATTCTGTAGGAGATTGCTAATTATGTGTATAGTTCACTATGGCGATACTTTTATTTCTCAAACTTTATTTCGGGTGTGCCAATTCTAGTGACTCTCGACACGCCTGGCCTTCTGGAGCAGTTGAGAGACGAGCACTTTGACGCGGCGTTCAGCGAAGTCTTTGACTATTGTGGCTTCGGTTACTTCTTCGTTCTAAACTATTTTTTGTTATTGTTGTTAAAACTACCAATTTTCTCACTATATGTAATACGTGCGCCAAAAGTATTCGCTCAATGGTTTGGCTCAGTAATGTGCCCGATAAGTATTTTCTAAAGCTTCTATTTAATTAATATGTGAATTCAAGTAGTGTCGAGAAGATTAGAAAGAGAAAGAAAATGTTGAAAAATTGTCAATCAATCAGAAGTGGCCAAGTTTGAGTGGAGCACCACGAAACTCAATATTTGAATTTTTATAGCAATTTTAGTCGCTCTTCTCTAAATCACATGTATTTTCTCACCATTGTATCAGGCAAAAAGGCGCGAATTCAAATGTGATTTTCGGCTCCTTTAAATCAGGCCTCTTCCATCTGATCGGCATCAACAAGTTCGCCGTCACTTCTAGCTTCTCTTCTCTCGATGGCCTCGAGCACATCACGGGAGTGCCTGCTTTCACGAGTTTCCAGCCGGGTATACGAACTGTCCATCGTTGAGCTCTCTTCTTCCATTCCCTCTTCCCCTCGCTGAAACGGCGAAATTGCTACACTTGGGCTAATTTGTTGTGCCCACCTCACAATCAACGATTGTTCGCGAATCGTTTTTTGATCTTAAATATTTAAAAAAAACATTTATTCAAGACGTATGTATTTGGTTTTTGTAAACCTAGTAACGACCTTAAAAAAACATATACTTCTTTTCGTTATCAAAACCGTAAAACAATTTTTTTTACGAATATATTTGTAGCTTTTATTTCTCTGCACGGCGATCGAATGTCCATGTTCGGACGCCTCGCGAATATGCTCTTCCACAATGGATGGGCGCGCGCTCTACAGGTAGTGTTCAGCTTTCCATTTTCCCCTTTCTCCTTCCTATTATCTCCCTAGTCTGCAAAATAATTACCTATGTAGGTATTGTAATTTTCAATGGTGTCACATTTATTTATGATGAAGGAATAAAAAGTTAAATAAATAAATAAATAAATATATGTATATATATATATATATATATATATAAATATAGGGTCCCCGTGACGAACTTCAACTCTTCTTCGACAAGCACTATCCCGAGATACCCAAGCTTGATGTCAGTTACTACGTATTCCCGTTTAACAAGTATAGTTTAATAGCCAAGCATATGTGCATATGTTGTAATTGAGCTTGACAGTTTTAGTGCCTAGCTAAATTATAGTATTCATTAAAAATACAGTGTTTTCTCCAAAGTCGCGACGATGTGATTGACGTTTTTCTACGCACAAATTTGGAGGAACATAACTGTTTGCCAATAAATATTAATTTCTAGAGAATAATTCTTCCTTCAGGAGATTGTGAAGAAGTCGAGTTACATCTTCATCAACACCGATCCACTCATCGACTTTCCGCAACTTTCCAGCCCGAAGATGATCAACATTGGCGGGGTAGCGCTGTCCAGCAAGAGTAGTCCACTCAAAGAGGTTCGCCCAGGCTTGGGTGAAAAAGTAGTTTGAATCAATTTTGAAGCATGCTGCGTATAAATTGATTCAAACTTGGGTGCCGTTAATGAAGGACGGACCTACACGAGGAGTTACATATATATGTACATAAAAGTACATACAGATCCTCGAGAAAATTATGATAAAGAAATATTTTTTGAAGTTTGAGAAATCTTGAAGATTGATAATTGTTAGCCACTGGCATCTCTAATGGCTGCTCGTCCTCGTACGGTTCTCATCTCGTTCGGCTCCGTGATGTACTCTTCCCAAATGCCCGAGCCGTTCAAGGTGTGCGCCTTTCTTCATTGTATAAATCTTTCTTCCTCAAATCTCCTGAAAACACGGAAATATAACTTTGAATACCATCATAATAAGTTTTTTCTAAGTCATTCTATTTACGATTAGAATCAATTTTCGGCACTCAACTTCTTTCAGGCGACAATTCGTGCGCTCGCTCGTTCAATGCCCGATGTGACGTTCATTTGGAAGTACGAAAAGCCCGACGATAAGGTCGCCGCAGGCATTCCAAATCTGCATACCTTCAAGTGGCTTCCACAAGCGGACATTCTTCGTCAGCTCAATAGACATTTTGAAATTTAAAAATATGTGTAGTTTTAGTTTTAAAAAAAAGTTAAGAAAATACATGTATGTATATAAAAACATGTATAAAAATTGAAATGTTAGCATGCCACTAGAAAAATTTTGAATTACAGGAAAAGAACATACTTGGCGAAAAAAATTAGCTTCTTTTCGGACTTGTCGAAGTAGTTGTAGGCGAATTTGTAATTTGCATTGGTTTTTTTAAAAAATTATTTTGTCTCGTCCAGGGCACTCTAATCTGACACTCTTCGTCTCTCACGGCGGCTCGGGTTCTCTCTACGAATCGATTGTCGCTGCCGTCCCGACCGTGACCGTGCCCGTGATGACGGACCAGCCACGAAACAGTGAAATGGTTCGACGTCTCGGCACCAGCCGAGTTGTCTCAAGGGACGACCTCGCGACTCCCGAACCGCTGATCGAGGCCGTCAGGGACGTCCTGGAGAATCCGAGGTATTCGCAAACATATAAAACACATTTGTTAGGCAAAGCTCACGAAAAAGCTTATAAAATATTTTTGTTTGTATTGTTGTAAATTTAGGTTGAAATTTTCGAGGATTCTTAAAATAAACTTTGTTAAACCATAGAAAACGAGGATATCCAAACGTGCCGAAATTACAGCTACAAGAAGCGCGCGCAGCACGTGGCGGCAATGTTCGCGTCGCAGCCGCAGCCGGTGCGCGAGCGCCTTGTGCGTCACTTCGAGTTCATGGCCCGCTTCGGTCCACTCGACCAGCTCGACCACGCGGGCCGTGAAATGGGCGTCGTCCAGTTCTATAACCTGGACATCTTTGGGACTGCCGCTGCTCTGGTCATTCTTGCCGGATTTACTGTATTTGCCGCAGCTCGATCCCTATTCCGATTTATTACTTGCAAAAGCGCCAAGACAAAGACTCAATGATTAATCTTTAAATAGATGTAAATCCTAACAACATTGCTATAGATTTTTAGTCGTTCAATATTATGTTAGTGTTATTGCTCTAAATAAAAGAAAAAAAGACTACGACGCAAACAAAGCTCTGATTATCAGAGGAGTAATATTTCTAGCAATAAAAAAAACAAAGTAAAGAAAAGTCCTTGAGTCTGTCTTCTCGCCTCGCCAAATGTTGGTTGCTGCTGCCTAAAACGCCCTTTCTCTTTCATACATAATTGAACGAAAAATCATAAGAAGAAACGAGGTGGAAGACGACAAGAATGGCACAGAAAGAAGACTACACAGATCACTGTGTAGTCTTCATCAGTTTTCGAAGAGAGTGCGATGAATACAGCAGAAAAAAAACGAGCACTCGTTGTATTGCATAAGAATCAGCAAGTGTAGTCGTAGCGGGTCACTTGCTGCTAATTCAGACACTAATCTAAGCCGACATGAACTTGGCACACGAACGGCACAGTTCTCATTTCTCATTGTCAGCTGTATCCTGTCTTTATTCTCTCACACCACGCCATTACGGCTTAATCCCACACTCCCTCCCCCTCTCTATCTCTTAATACATCTTTATCCATTTGCTTTCCTCTCCTTATCTCTTTCTCTCTCTCTCTCTCTCTCTCTCTTCCTCTCTTCTTTACCGCACTTAAAATATCTGCTCACGTAATCGCGGCGCCCTTAAAAGGCTTGAAACGTTCGAATTAGGACGTATGTAGCACGTATATATAGACTGTTGAAAGCATCATATCGCTGCTATAAATTAAAAAATCTTTTTATTTTTTTTTCTCTCTAGCTAATTTAAGGTCTCGCCAAATGTGTAGTACTCTTGGTTTCTTCATCTCGCTCGCTTTTTCGCACGACGCTCTTGCGCTAAAGTTCCTTGCCTAAAACCCGATCATCGGCAACAGCTCCTCCAACTTTGTTGGCAAAATCTCCGATGCTCTCATCGAGGCGGGCCATGAAGTGGTACGGCGAAATTATTCCGTTAAAATGATTATCAACTACAATATTACTTTAAAGAATTGTAATTTTTTTCTCATGATAATTCCACTTTAAATGGTAAAGTGGTATTTAGAACGAGTTCATTCTTTCTTTTCCGAGAATATCTGGTTTATTTTCCTTTCAGCGTTACATCTTTAACCATTTACATATGTAAATACATGCATACATAGTAGAACAAAAGGCAACACTTGAAAATTGTTTAATCTTATTTTTTGCCCTCTTTCTTCAATTGCCTTCATTCTCAACTGTTCTTATGCTACCCTTCTCACTCCTATTCTCTCTATTTCTCTCTTTCTCTCACTCTCAGTCTTTCACTCTCTTTCTCTCACTCTCTCCCTCTCTCTCTCTCTCTCTCTCTCTCTTTCTCACTCTCTTTCAACCTGCAGGTGATGCTCTCTCCCATAATGCACGCTGGTTATCCGAAGTCACCAGCAAACTCGCCCGTGTCATTTGTCGGCCTGGCTAGACCCGGATTCAACGACAAGTTCGATCTCGACGACAAACAAAGACCCTTCTTCTTCAACCACTTTCGACTCCCGACCTGAACTGTGTTTCAACGCGAAACGAGAAACGCGATAAGAATTTATATTCTTATATGAGAAGCAATCAAAATACCTTAACACACAAACACAAGCCCGCAGGCAACAATAAATAGACACGAAACTCCTCGACCTGCCGCTCCTTGCGGCCACTCGACCAAACAGTGACTCAGCCTAAGTTGAGTCACTGTCAAAACATAAAACTATAAGCTACAATGTTAAGTCTAAAACGTGGCTACACTATGATAAAACACTTAAAAATAAAGGTTCAATGGGGCATACGGCAGTGCACGACCCTGCTACACATTCATGTTCCACCAAATGACTTGATGCGTCAGTTCGAAGTGATCGAAACGAAGAGCGCAGCCATGGAGCTCTGGACGACCTCGCAGGCGGACCCATTCGGATTCCTAGAGGTGTGAATACCGTATTTTCTCTATTAGTACCCCCGGGGGTTCTATTTTTCAATACCCTTGCGAGAGGGGGGCACTATTAGAGGGAGGGGTTCTACTGGAGGGAGGGGTACTATTTTTCAATGTGAGACAGCAAAAGTTTGATAACAACATTTTCTTCTCAAAAAAAGAAGAATCATAGCTCGAATTCATAGGAATCAGCACTGGAATATCCATTTTACCACACATTTTGAATGAATTTGCAATCAGTTCATTGGAGAGAGCATCCCATGCCTCCAGGATCCATTCGAGGTACGTCTCGAGCTTAGATATTAGGGTGTTAGGGGGGGCACTATTGGAGGGGGGGTTCTACTAGAGGGAGGGGTTCTATTTTTCAATAGCTTTATCAGAGGGGGGTACTATTAGAGGGGGGTTCGAATAAAGGGGGGGGGGTACTAATAGAGAAAATACGGTAGTTTAACTCTTAAAAGATTAAAAAAAGGTCTAATAAAACAGGTCCAAAAAACTCTTTAAAAGAAAAAAAAACAGTCATAGCTTTGGTTGAACTCGTGCCAAAAAGTCATTAAAAAATATAATATCTTTTTTCAATAGTTCCCCCGGGGTTCTGTTTTTTAATACCCATGTTGAGGGACGAGCACTATTTTGAGGGTGAGGTTCTACTAGTTGGATAGGTGATATTTTTCAATGTGAAACACTAACTGTTTGCTAACAGAATTTTATTCAATACAAATTATGTCAAGACTTGTATGAAGGAAGTCATCATTATCAGTTTTAATATCCATTTTACAGCAGTTTTTGAATAATATTGTAATCAGTTCATCGTCCCAAGTCTCCAGGGCGGGGGATATTACGTTTTGAGTTACGGTATTAGACTATTTGGGGGTTCTACTAGAAAAGGTGGGGAGTTGTGGGGGACTAGAGGGAGGGATATTGCTTTTGGAGTACTATTAGAGTTGTGGGGGTTCTAGCAAAAATGGGGGGGGGTACTAATACAGAAAATAGCACTTTTCAGTTATGGACTTATTATATTTAGTTTGCACCATCCTGGAACGAGATGTGTCGAGGTATGTGATCATATGTACTGTAATTATTTCAACATCACTTGCACTACAAAAGTTCTTGAAGTAGGTGTGAGAGATTTGCTGCAAAAGTTAACAGCCTGGTCAAGTAAAATTCATATGTTATACGGAAATTCAACATTTGATGAAAAAGCGGTCATGAATTTCGATTGAGATAATGGCTCTTTTTCCAGTAACGCTCGATACTCCGGGTCTGATCGAGCAGTTAAAAGAAGAGCGATTCGACGCCGCCTTCAGCGAGATTGTCGAGTACTGCGGCTTCGGTCTGTCATTATTTTATATTAGAAAAATTTTATTTTTTTAAATTAATTATGATGGTAGGATAGCTATAATCCATGTATCTTTTTTCTTAATAAAACAGATATTCATGTAAGAACGTTCATGTGTACATACATATATACAGAGAAGAAAGTTACCGCGGTGTTAACAATTGCGCGGAACAATTTGTTAACAAATTGCAACGGAGCAATATTGTTCCGTCCTGCGAACTTGTAATTGCTACATTTAAAAGTTATAGTATGTATGCAGTAAAATTATACACATATCTTGAGCATGCTAGTGAAATAGGAAAAAAACCTACATATGCATATTGGCACCTTGCTCTAGGTGGCTATATTCTTATTTTTTATTAATTGTTATAATTTATAATTATTAACCATTCGTCTTCCATCTGCTCGGTATCGAAAAGTTCGCCGTCACTTCAAGCATCGCTTCCCTGGATGGCCTCGAGCACATCACGGGAGTGCCGGCATTCACGAGCTTCCAGCCGGGTATGACTTGCACAACCAAATCATTTTTCAAAAATTAAGTATGTCAAAGGAATAATTTTCTTCTGGTCAAAGGTAAATTTTTTTACTATCATTTTACAAGTTCAGCACTATTTTCGCTGTACGGAGATCGAATGTCCATGTTCACGCGCGTCTCGAACATGATCTTTCATTATGGCTGGGCACGCGCTCTGGTACACGACGAACTGCAAGGCTTCTTCGATCGGAGCCATCCAGACATGCCGAAACTCGACGTTAGTATTTAGGCTTCTTATAGGAGTTATCCGACAAAAAAAAAAATCTTCTTTTTTTTGTCTTTTATAAGTTTGGGCTAAAAGATCGATCTGAGGAGGTTTGTCCCGCTTTATGAAAACGTGTATTTAGACGGATGTTTGCATTTCTATTTTTGAATACTGTAGAAAACGCCTCTGTCGATATCTCAAAACCATGAAAAGAGTGGATGGGGCACTTCCTGTTCAAATAACACCCCATTTTTACCAACAGATAACAGATACAGACGTCAGAGAAAACAGAGACATTAAAAAAACTTTAGAGTTGATAGACACATATGGGTTTTTTGTTGTTAAAATTTTGTATTCCGACGTACATATACTTCCTTTAAAGGAGCCAAAAATAATATTTTTGAAATCGCACTATTTTATCTAAGTCGAGACAACATATATGTAACTTACAATTAGAGATGCACGAATACAATGGCTTTTTTTTCCTGCGCAATGATACGGGACATTAAAAAAATTTTGTCATGACTATTTACAGACGCGGTAGCTTACACATAATAAAAAAACAGTGCAAGAGGTTGCAAGAGAACAATCAATGCGACAGTGGGAGTGTATTCCCATAAGTGTCCTCGGATTGTGCACTCTTTTATTATTATCCAATAATTCCTTTAATTGGTGTTTTTTTATTATTCTAACATGCCTCAAACTTACAGCTTCAAGAAGCGCGCGCTGCACGTCGCGGCAATGTTCTGCAGCCGCAGCCGGTTCGCGAGCGCCTTGTGCGTCACTTCGAGTTCATGGCCCGCTTCGGTCCACTCGACCAGCCCGACCACGCGGGCCGTGAAATGGGCGTCGTCCAGTTCTATAACCTGGACATCTTTGGGGCGGCGGCTGCTCTGGTCATACTTTCCGCGTTTGTCGTTTTTGCTGCAGTTCGGTCTATATTCCGATTGATTACCTGCAAACGGGCGAAAAGAAAGAATGACTAAGAACAGCGTGCATGTGTTTAGGTATTCTATTCATACTTATCGGTTTATCTATTTTTCCTTTTTCGTTTTCTTACCTACAAAATTGTCAAAACAAAGATTGTGCATCGAAAATGTATGCTAAGAACCTCTCTTTGTATTTTGTTACATATTACTTTAGATATCCACAAAGAGTAACAACATTGCTATCGATTGAAAGTCGTTCAATATTATGTCATTCTTACTGTTCTAAATGAAAAAAAAAATAAGCTAATTAGTAATAAATTTATGATGATCATTCGAGTTTTCTGTTGATGAAAATATTTCAAGAAATAATTTGAAGAAAAAGTGACGCTTGTCGTCTCGCGTCGGCAAATGTCGCTTGCTGCTGACTAAAATGGCGTATCTCTTTCGGCCATACTTTACAGATAATCGCAAGAAGATGACTTTTGAGAGGGAAGAGACCAATGAGAAGCAGAGAAGAGGATGGAGAGCAAGGAATTTGGAATGAAAATAGCGATGGAGACGACGAAAGTTCAGTGTTCGAATAAAGTGAGAGGAAGAGAGGCAGAAAACAAATGAGTTGCAAGCTGCACTGATAAACATCAGAAAGTGTAACCGAGGCAGATCACTTGCTAATTTAGACACTACACTGACATGAACATGACACTAATCGCAACGAAATGGGACAGTTTTCATTTATCGGTGTCTCCTGTTCTTTACTCTGTCACACTACACCATTAGGATTGTCTGTTTCTTTCTTTCCTAATAGCTCCTCAGCCCTCTCCTCCTTATCTCGATATCTTGTTCTCAATTCTTCCGCACCAGTAATCACCTCGTCTTGAAAAGCGTTAAACATTCTGAATTAGGCGACAACAGACTGTCTCGTGCGTTTAAAACCCACCTTCGTTTAACAATGTCTATACAATTGCTACCATACAATCATCTTATATAGCTTTGAATAATTCTCTTTCAGATATAGACACTCTTTCAAATAGTCTTTTTGTGCCGAAAATTTTTATATTAGTATTATTCAACAAAATAACTTATAAATTAAATTTGTTTTTTTTTGCTCTCACTGCCCAATTTAAGGACACGCCAAATGCGTACTATTCTTGGTTGTCTCATTGCGCTTGCTTTTTCTCACGGAGCTTTTGCACTCAAGTTCCTTGCCTTCAACCCGATTCTCTTCCACAGTCCGGCCAACTTTCTCGGCAAAATCTCTGATGCCCTCGTCGAGGCCGGCCATGAAGTGGTATGGCGAGTTTTTTTTCATTCCGAGAACCTTTCCTTTATTTTGTCTTACAATTAGTTACGCAAAAATAATGCCTCTACAATAATAATAAAAAAATTCCTAGCTCCATCTCTCTCTTAACCCATCCAGGTAATGCTCTCTCCCGTTATGCACTCTGGCTATCCGAACGTCTCAAGCAAACTCGCCCGTGTCATTCACATTAAACCAAATGACTTGATGCGTCAATTCGAAGTGATCGAAACAAAGAGCGCAGCCATGGAGCTCTGGACGATCTCACAGGCGGACCCATTCGGATACATAGAGGTGTGAATAATGAAGAGGGAAAAAACGAAGTCTATTAAACGTAGGCAGATATGAATAAAGAGGGAAGTTGGTAACGTCACCAAAATAACTTAAAAAAGAAAATATAATGACTTTGGTCGAGCTCGTGCCGAAAAGTCATTAAAAATATATCATTTTTCAATTATGAATAACATTTTAGATGATGCGCGAATTTACCCCGTCCTGGAACGAGATGTGCCGAGGTACATACATATGTGATGATGAATATTATTTCAACAACCATTGCACCACTAAGTTTTCCAGATAATGTTGTGATTCGTCAAATAATGTTCAAAATTTATAAATTCATTATTTTATGAAAAAGGCGTCATGAAAGTGATATGTAGCTTATTCATTACTCGATTGAGATAATGACTCTTTTTACAGTGACGCTTGAGACGCCGGGTCTAATCGAGCAATTAAAGGAAGAGCGATTTGACGCAGCCTTCAGCGAGATTGTCGAGTACTGCGGCTTTGGTCGGGCATTATTCTGTATTAGAATGAAAATTTATTTTAAATTATAATGTTATTATAATTTAATTCCATAATTAATTAGGCCTTTTCCATCTGCTCGGCATCGACAAGTTCGCCGTCACTTCAAGTCTCGCTTCCCTCGATGGCCTCGAACACATCACTGGAGTGCCTGCATTTACGAGCTTTCAACCGGGTATGACCTGTATGAATAAAATGTGTACATATATTTTTTTACAATGATTTTCCAAAAAAATCTAACTATTCAATAACTTTTTAAGTATACCTTCAGCTCTATTTTCGCTGTACGGAGATCGAATGTCCATGTTCGCGCGCTTTTCCAACATGCTCTTTCACTATGGCTGGGCGCGCACACTCGAAGTAGCACACGACGAACTCCAAGGCTTCTTCGATCGGACTCATCCTGAGATGCCGAAACTCGACGTTAGATTTATGCTTCTTAAAGGAGGCGAAAACTCAAATTTTTCTCTATAAGGAAGATTCTGGTTGAGCTTGCGAATTCAACAGCAAAGAGTCAATTTTCTAAACTAAAAGTTATAGAAAAATTTGCATTTGAAATGCGCCGCCTGATCCTAAGGGAATATTATTATTATGTTTTTCAGAATATTAAATTTAACAGTTGTCGCCATCTAAATTATGGCCAAAGATTAAAAATATAATACAGTTTTGCTTCTTTTGCAGTTAAAATGGATTATCGAAACAAATGCAAATGTCCAGGACCTTCTTAGGACATCGTGAAGAAGTCGAGTTTCATCTTCCTAAACACGGATCCGCTCATCGATTTTCCGCATCTCGCGAGCCCCAAGATGGTCAACCTCGGCGGGATCGCGTTGCCGAGCAAGAGCAACCCACTCAAAGAGGTGCTCTTTATTTGGACTCAATTGCCTTTTCATTGTAATTGTGCCGACGTAGTTCTTTCCTATTTCAAATAATTCTATTTTGGGACTTCGAATCAAATATCGATGTGGAGAAATAGTTATCGCATATAGAAAACCCGAGTATGTATATATGTACAAACATATATTAATCTTTAAAAAACAGCATCTTGATCGGTAATTTTTGTTTCCAGCCCTTGGCTTCTCTAATATCTGCTCGTCCTCGCACGGTTCTCGTCTCGTTCGGCTCCGTGATGTATTCGTCTCTTATGCCGGATCCCTTTAAGGCAAATACTTTCCATATTATATTTCCGCAGTTCCCAATATCGAGAAAAAATAATTTAAAAAATTCATACAATTTGTTTCTTGTTAAGCCCGGCCCCTTTTTCTTACAATTACTGTACAACGGTATGCGTTATAGGAGACAATTCGCTCGCTCGCTCGCTCGTTTCCTGATGTGACGTTCATTTGGAAGTACGAAAAGCCTGAAGATAATGTCGCCGCGGGCATTCCGAATCTGCTCACCTTCAAGTGGCTTCCGCAAACGGACATTCTTTGTCAGCCAAGCTCACAATCATTTGACCAAAGCTTAAAAAAATAACTGTTAAAGGTGGCCGATCACCGAAAAATAATTAATTCAGGTTCGAATTGCCGCGTCTGCCCTGTGATTCCTCCTCACTCTCATTCTCGCGTGCTATTTCGCAGGTCGGCCAAACCCGCTGCGTGAAAATAGCACGCTCGAATGAGAGTGCGAAGGGCCGCGGCTATTTGAAATATCACATAATTTTTCCTTGATCGCCCTCCTTTAAAAAGAATCATTTAATAATTATATGTTCTTTAACAGCTACATATTTGCTTATTTTATACATTTATCAAAGAACAAACAAACAAACAAACAAACAAACAAACAAAAACAGCAATAAGTTTTAGGCGACCGACGCCTCACAGCTTTCGTCACCCACGGTGGTTCGGGCTCATCGTACGAGGCGATCATTTCGGGTGTGCCCACGATTACCGTACCCGTGATGTCCGACCAGATTCGGAACGGTGAAATGATGCGTCGCCTCAGGACAGGCCGAATTATTCAGCGCGACGAACTCGCGACTCCCGAACCGCTCATCGATGCCGTGAGAGATGTCCTGGAAAACGAGAGGTATTTGTACTTTCCAGCGCAATAGCGCGGAAATTCAAAAGATATTGTTGCTGTTTTGAATATTTTGCGCTAATGGTGAGAGAGGAGGTACAGCAGTTTTCAAGTAAAAAAAAAAAAAAACACTGCGAGAGCCCACAACAATCAATACGAATGAGTATGTCGTTTTAGCGACTCTAAAAAGGAGTTCCCATAAGTCTCATCGGATGGTAAACTCTTTCGTGAGTTTCCAAATAATCCACCCCGAACGGCTTAAATTCATATGTTGTATGATGTATTACACCATGAATTTGAGAGAAAAAAAACGTTTATTTTTTAGCATTCTGACGTAACCCATACTTACAGCTACAAGAAGCGCGCGCTGCACGTCGCGGCAATGTTCGCGTCGCAGCCGCAGCCGGTGCGCGAGCGCCTTGTGCGTCACTTCGAGTTCATGGCCCGCTTCGGGCCACTCGACCAGCTCGACCACGCGGGCCGTGAAATGGGCCTCGTCCAGTTCTATAACCTGGACATCTACGGGGCAGCGGCTGCTCTGGTCATATTTGCAGTTCTCATCGTTCTAGCAGTTCTTCGGCGTCTTCTCCGTGTCATCGTCTGCAATACACGAAAATGGAAGACAGATTGAGTGAGGAGTGAATGTAGATTTTTTGATGATCATTATTAGTTAATACTTAGTTAATGCATGCCCACCTTTTTGTGATATTTGAGTTTTTATGATTTGTTGTGGCAACACACTATAGGGATAAATAGTAAGCCGAATAAGAACATTTTACAAATTTCTTCGACAGTGGTTGTTTCTAGCCTTCTTAATTAGCGTCAAGGTCACATTTGCTCTGGCTAGTTCAGTCGCGGCCAAAACATGACAGAACAGATAATCGGAAAGGGTTGCGAGGAGGTGGAGGAAAGCGTTGTAAGAAAGAAAGAACAATGCAAGAGATGGAGACAACGTCTTTTTACATTAGGCCGAACTACAAGTTTGCAGAATGCGCGAGAACAACATGACTGTTCTGAAACATGAAAATAACACTGCGCGCTCTTTTTGGTTGCTTCCCCGATTTCGCGATTGTGTAATTGCCATAAAACTTGCACGAGTTCGGCACTAATCGACCAAACGACACATGATTGAGCCTGTCTTCGTCCCTTACTCGTTTTCGATTTCACGGTCTCTTTTTCTCTCTCTCTCTCTCATTCTCTCAGTCTCTCTCTATCTCTCTACCCTCTATCTCTTTCTCTCTTCCTTTCTCGCTCACTTCTTTCAAAACCCGAACATGCCTTCATCTTCCGGTCTCAATAGGAAGGCAAAGAGAGAGCTCCAACTGAGTCGTCCATTTATAATCGCCAACTCCACTCATAACCTCGGCATCGAAATTCATTTTCTTACTGCAATAAATAAGAATAAAATAGTGTCAGCGATAAAACAAACTTTTTCAGTTCTAGAGCATTTTTTTGTTTATCTTGGATAAATCACCCAAATAGATTTTCAAATAGAAAAAGAGTTTGCCATTATTGACGACCCTTAAAATTGTCAAAGCGCTGATCTGCCAATTTTTACGATCATCAATAATGGCAAACAGTGGAATATTCTAAAGAATATTCTAAATGAACATCCTTTTTTCTCTCTTCAACTTCTGCACTTTTGCTCTCCAAAAAGGCTTTGAAAAGACACATGATTGCAGTCATTTGCGTCTTATCACATGGAATTTGTCCACTTAAACGGTTCTTTTTTATATTCCTTGGTGATAAGCCGGCTGAAGGTGTTATGTATTAATTTGTTTACAGCACAAATATGTATATGGACATTCATACTTGCTGCCCATTCTTTCCCTGCCGAATTCAGCATGTTACAAGTATTTTTTATACATATAAGACAATGTGAATTAAAAAATTTGGTTTTGTTTTTTTCTGAAATTTTCGAGTGAGCTGTTATTTTTGGCACGGATTTAGAATATTCAACTGTTTGCCATTATTGACGACCCTTAAAATTGTCAAAGCGCTGATCTGGCAATTTTTACGATCATCAATAATGGCAAACAGTGGAATATTCTAAAGAATATTCTAAATGAACAGTGGAATATTCCAAATCCGTGCCAAAAATAACAGCTTATGCTAAGATTGCAGGAAAAACCAAAGTTTTTAATTCACATTGTCTTATATGTATATGACGCGATTTGCCAGAGAATCAAAATTAATCAATAGGGCATGGGCCCTAGAAAAATAATCATCTCCGATTTTGCTTAAAAGTTGTTTCTAGGTAAATTCAAACACGAAAAATCGATTGGGATGGGTCTTGGAGTCTAAAAAATTCGTTATAAAAAATTATGAATGGTTGAAAAAATGCGCATCTTTTTGAGGTGGCCGAGTAGGGCGCACGTTTATGAACATACAAAACTGTCTGCGTAAATTGTGATATAACATGTACACTCCTCATTGAGTTTGAGAGCACGTAAAAAATCGATATTTGAAATTTTTACGCTAATTGCTTTACTAGGCGAGGAGAAATGTTCATAAACGTGCGCCCTACTCGGCCACCTCAAAAAGATGCGCATTTTTTCAACCATTCATAACTTTTTATAACGAATTTTTTAGACTCAAAGACCCATCCCAATCGATTTTTCGTGTTTGAATTTACCTAGAAACAACTTTTAAGCAAAATCGGAGATGATGATTTTTCTAGGGCCCCTAGCATTTTGATTCTCTCGCAAATCGCGTCATATGTATATTAAGTATGTATGTGTAAGTACATATGTTCATTTATGGACATATATCTATTGCAGCCATTTCAAAAGAACTACTTTTTTTGTTCAGAAATTCCACAATGCGGGTTCTCCTTTATGCCTTTTTCGCCTGTGCAATTTCTCCTCCGCTGGTGCTCGCGCTCAAGTTCTTCGCCTTCAACCCGATCATCTTTCATAGTCCGGCCAATTTTGTTGGCAAAGTCGCCGATGCGCTCGTCGAGGCCGGCCATGAAGTGGTGCGTACCCAAATGAAAGCAAGAAGCACTGTTATTATTTTATTTTTGTCTATTTTTTAAAAATATTATCTCCTTCCCTACCTTTGATCGATCTGATTTATCGATTTATAGGCCTCGATCATCTAATATTGAGAAAGAATATCGATTTATTTATCGATTTATCCGCCAGTATTATCGATTTAATGACATATATTTTGACTTAATTATCGATTTATCGACTTCCTATTATCGATATATCGCTCATCTTTATCGATTTATCGATCGATGGTTCCCACTATATCATCAGGTGATGCTCTCTCCCATCCTCCACTACGGCTATCCGAACGTGTCGAGCACGCTCGCGCGCACCATCCACATCCCGGGCAACGAGCTCATGCGTCAGTTCGAAGAGCTCGAGACGAACGGAGCTGCGTTGGAGCTCTGGACGTCGTCGCAGGCCGACCCGCTCGCATTTGTGCCGGTATTATAATTTGAAATGGAAAAATAAATATAAATAAAAACTACGTTAAAACCAGAACGGAAATTTACATTGCGATCAATTCTAATTGTAAGCTGTCGCATGCGCATATGTACATATAAGACAGTGTGAATTAAAAAGTTTGGTTTTTTTCTGCAATTTTCGAGTAAGCTGTTATTTTTGGCACGGATTTAGAATATTCCACTGTTTGCCATTATTGACGATCGTTAAAATTGCCAGATCAGCGTTTTGACATTTTTTTACGATCGTAAAAAATGGCAAACAGTGGAATATTCTAATTCCGTGCCAAAAATAACAGCTTATTAGAAAATTGCACAAAAAAAACCAAATTTTTTAATTCACACTATCTTATATGTATCAACGAAATTGTTTCTTTAGATGTTGCGTGACTTTATACCGTCCTTCAACGAGATGTGTCGAGGTATACAATATTGTCCTTCTCTCTCTCTCGCTTTTGTTTTGTTGAGCTCACCTACAATGTATGTATAGTTTATTAGCGACTAAAACAAGCTACAACGAAGTAAAAACTGATCTAAACGAAGAGCAACCAAGTTCCCACATCAGCTTTTTTTTCCTCCTTTGCATCACCCGTTCATCGTTATGATTGAGTGATTCTTGACACGCCGGGTCTGATGAAACAGCTGAAAGAGGAGAGATTCGACGCCGGCTTCAGCGAGATTATTGAATATTGTGGCTTTGGTAAAATAAACTTTGTGTTCCTGCTTTTGTTTAAATGTTATTTCGTAAAAAAAACACTTACTTTCTACTTAATATCGATCAATAAACTTACTTCGAAAAACAAAATCAATAATCAGGCCTGTTCCATCTGCTCGGCATCGACAAGTTCGCCGTCACGTCAAGTCTCGCTTCCCTCGATGGCCTCGAGCACGCGACAGGAGTGCCGGCGTTCCTGAGCTTCCAGCCGGGTACTTGGAGACAATTTTATCTTTTTTTTTCTTGAATTCAGTCCACAGGCTTAAAGCAACAACTGGGCAGTCCTCATTTCTTTCTTTATATCTCTGTATGAAGCATTGAAATACGATGAATAAATCAGGTACGATGAATAAATCAATAAATCAACGCATCAATAAAGCAATAAATGAACAAATTGATACATCAATCAAATAAGTAAATAACTCACAACTTTAGCCCTGTTCTCGCTGCACAGCGATCGAATGTCCATGCTGGGCCACTTCTCGAACATGCTCTTCCACTACGGCTGGTCGCATGCACTCGACGTTGCACGCGAAGGACTCCAAAGCTTCTTCCACGAGCGATACCCCGACATGCCGACACTTGACGTTAGATTTTTTTCTTAAACGAGACGAAAACACAAATTTGAATTCGCGCCTTTTCCCGACACTTCACATTAGTCAATTTGGAAGACTTTAAAGGAGCAAAAAAAACTCAACCGTAATTTTCAAGATTGAGTTTTTTGTCCTTTTAATCTTCTATATTTATTTATTTTTAGTATAAATATTTAAAATAAATCTCTTAATTTTACATAAATTAAAAAAATCAAAAAAACACAAATAAATTTAAGAAAAAAACTATCAAATCTGACAGCCTTACATATCATTTTCAAGGAAATCGTCAAAAAGTCGAGCTACTTTTTCCTAAACACCGATCCTCTCATCGATTTTCCGCATCTTTCAAGTCCAAAGATGGTGAACATTGGCGGGATCGCGCTGCCGAGCAAGAGTCGACCATTGGAAGAAGTGAGTTTTTTTCCCTCAATTTAGACTATGAATAAAAAAATTTATGAGATTTCCAATTGCCGTTGCCATTCGCACTCTTATTTGCATGCCTGTAGGTTGTCTGTGCAACCTGCGAAATAGCATGTGAGAATGCGTGAGAGTCTGCTCCAATTGTAAAGGTGAGCGCGGCAACTCAAACGTGTATTTATTCAATTTTTCGCTGTACAGAATCATCTGTATTGCGGGACAATTGAATTTTCCTCTCCTTTAAAGGAGGTCCGATGTGAATAAATAGAGTATTGTTTTTTCGCATTCTTTGGTCAGGTTGAAATAGAAACTTTGATTACAAGTGTCCCGAAGTCACAAAAACCCCTCTGCCCTGAGGAAATGTGCAGTATTCCCTACTTTGAATTCTCGAATATTTTATATGCCCGCCATTTTCAATTTAATTTTGGCAAGGCTGTGGCTGAAGGGGCCATTCGAATCTTGTGCAAAAATTTTATATATATGGCCAACATTGGACATTGGACACATTGGCCCAACCTACATTGGCCGGATTTTGCTTAACACGTGCGCACACCTGCCAGTTGTTCTAGCCACTAGCTTCTGTCGACAGAGGCAAGGGGCAGTATCATTATTTCTGTGGATTCTTCACACCGTACTTTTTACCAATCTGTCAGGGAATTCGTGGTAGGAGTTTTTCCCTTATGGCCTCCTCTAACAGCCACTCGCGTCTCAAATGGCTGCACGGCCACGCACGGTTCTCGTCTCCTTCGGCTCCGTCATGTACTCGTGCCTCATGCCGGAAACGCACAAGGTCTCGTTATTTGATTCTCAAATCGCTCTTTTTCTCTCGTCCTCGTAAACTTGACAGAAATCAAGCATCTCTTTGATGTTGTACATATGTAGTATTTGTATATTATATACATATATTATGTACGTATAAGGATTATAATTTTTTTCACACTTTTCTACTTTTCTTTATCTCTGACTCGACGCTATTAAAGGCGACAATTCGCGCGCTCGCTCGCGCCTTTCCCGACGTCACGTTCATTTGGAAGTACGAAAAGCCAGAGGATAACGCCGCCGCAGGCATTCCAAATCTCTTCACGGCACCATGGCTTCCCCAAACAGACATTCTGCGTCAGGCTTTTATGAATTTTCTTCGAATTTATTTTCTACTTCTTCTTGGAATTAGAAAAAAATGGCTCGAGCATTCATCATTTGAAGATAGCAACGATATGAAACGAGGGACAAACGTTGCACTAGGTCATGTAGCTTAGCGGTAGAGCAGCCGAAACATGAGTAGATATTCCCTGGCTCGAATCCCGGTACCTCCAAACATTTGCAGGCGACCCTCGCATCACGGCATTCGTGATGCACGGAGGCTCGGGCTCTGCATACGAAGCCATAGTCGCCGGCGTCCCAACCGTTACCGTACCCGTAATGTCCGATCAGATCCGCAACTCGGAAATGGTGCGACGTCTAGGGACCAGCCGAATCGTCCAGAGGGACGACCTTGCGACTCCCGATCCTCTCATCGATGCTCTTAGAGACGTGCTTGAGAACGAAAGGTAAGCGCACATATGTCTTCGCGGGGTAATATTCAGGGAATTAAGCGGGAATTCAATTGTGATTTTTCATTCAAACTTAAATTTAAAGGTGTCGAAGCGTCATGATATTGCAGCTTCAAGAAGCGCGCGCTGCACGTGGCGGCAATGTTCGCGTCGCAGCCGCAGCCAGTGCGCGAGCGCCTTGTGCGTCACTTCGAGTTCATGGCCCGCTTCGGTCCACTCGACCAGCTCGACCACGCGGGCCGTGAAATGGGCGTCGTCCAGTTTTATAACCTGGACATCTTTGGGGCGGCGGCTGCTTTGGCGATTCTTGCAGGACTCATCGTTCTGACCATTCTTCGGCGTCTTTTCCGTATCATCACCATCCAAAAGGCTAAGACGAAGACTAATTAATGAAGATTTATCGTCTTCTATGCAAATAAAATAAGATTTCCATGACTAGCTGTAGGTCGGCTATGAACGCTTTGTTTTACATAAGTTCTTTTTTCTCTAACTTTTCACCAGTGCCAAATTCATCTCGCCACTTAAACTATCATTGCTCTTATTATAAGATGTGACTTTATCATGCGACTGGATTATAGTAATAAAGAATTGATATTCGCAATTTTGCATATGTATAAAATAGAGATTTAAGATTTTAAGCAGAAAGATCTCGAAAGAAAAATATCCGAAATTCTTCGGCCAGCATAATCATCTTGGCTTTTCAGTCAAACAATTTTGCACTATGTCTCTCTTTCTCTCTCTCTCTCTCTCTGTCTCTCTCTCTTTATCCATCCTTGTCTCCCTCTTCTCGTTCTCACGGCCTTTTCCTCTCTTTCTATTCTCTCGTTCTCTCTTTCTCTCTTTTTCTATTTTCAAGTTAGCAATTTGATGAATTGCGAAGTTTTTTTGTGATATAATGATAAAAAAGACGTGGTCTTCAGAGATGATCCGTCCCCGCCCGGACCAAACGTTTCTATCTCAAAAAATTGACAAATAATTTGGTACCCATATTTGTTTATATTATAGGCGATATGTATGTACATATGCATGTATGCACATACATACAGTCCCGCTCAACATTATTGGGCCCGACATTAATAATATTAATAGAAATAATATGAACAGGAATAACTCGCTGAATTAGCATTTTCGTGCCATTTGCTTTGTGTGTTAACCAATTTCGACCACGGAGAATACGACTGCGAAGACCGTTTACCAAAAGATTCATAAACGACAGGGATCTAACAATATCTGAGTTTACTGCATTTAATACAAGCCTGGTGGTGATTTTTGCCGAGAAAGATGTTGGCTCGAACAGCCAGGTCAACAAGCTACAAAAAAAAAATTAGAACGTTTCTAGTTTTTTTTTGATTTTGCTTATTTGTTTTGCTTGAGTTTTTAATTTTGTTTATATATAAACGGTATGAAAATGCAAAAAGAGATTTTCTCTAGATGGCGGCAAAAAAACTGCTCTCGACAGGGCATCGAACGCGGGACCTCAAGATTCACAGTCAAACGCTTCCGCAATACGCTACGGACGACTACGAGCAGTTGATGTTATTTTTTCTTTTGACAGCGATAACTGCCTTCCCATTGCCTCACCATTACCAGGCTGATGGTGAGGCTAAGAAATATAGATAGTCCAACGATTTCTTCTCAGATCAGTTTGCAGCACCTGCACTTCTTTCGCATCTCTCTCCCTCGCTCTCTCTCTCTCTCTCTTTCTTTCATTCATTCTTTCTCTGTTTCTCTCTCCACCGGTCTCTCTCATTAAAAGCCAATTTTTTCGGCCAAAATGAGATCTTTGAAAAACATGTTCCCTGATAAAATTTGAATTGCTTTCGAAATTCTATTGAATTATATGTATCCGGTTTCCTAAAACAGGTTTTTGACGGATTTTTGGCACAATCAATCTTCAGGGCTAAAGTGGTATGGACAGCATCAAATTCATATCATTTTACCACTGCACCAACGACAACATTGGTGCGCTTATCGAAGATAAACAAAAACCCGTTGTTTCTGATGCTGAGTGAAGTAAAGTAATCATTGTTAAAGATATCTCATCTAACCATTCTTGCCAGATGAAATATGATAGAATTCCTAACGGCTTTAACGAATTTTGCCATATTCCGAAGTATTGTGTGAGGATTGTTCCGAATACTGCGGCAAAATGCATCGGACGCGGTAAGACGCTACGCTCGATTGCCTCCTAATCGACAAAAGGGGCCTGACATACGAGCGTGACCGAAATTGAGACCTAAAATGGAGCACATCATCATACTCTACAGCAAGACTAACTAGAACTAACATTTTGTTCCAATATGACGATGACATTGCTTCGTAAAATGTAGAAAAAGATTAACACTCAGAAGCTCCTGAAAGACACCTATTAATATAATAATAAACCAATTCGGCTAAAATAATCATCCTTTAAGAGAGGATGTCAGTAAGACTCGAGCAGGGTCCAATTATGACCTGCCCTAGGAATTTTTTTTTCGATTCTGTTCATCAAAATTGAGTACAGTATACAACTCGACGTGGCGAACAAAATAAGCTATATTTCAAAGGTGAAAAACATTTTCCGTGCGAGACCCAGTACAGTAATCTTATAAATTTAATTGGTCATTAGTCGCTTCAAACTTATTATTAGACAACCACCGAGGTATCATTGGATAGCTTATTGTACGTGCTTTAATTTTGATCTTGGGAGATACTTTCGTAGAATTTGAATTTGACCCTAAAACACGGCCCTAAACATTTTCGAAGGCGGTTTTTGGTAAAATTAAGTATTTTATACTCATTTCGGCACAGCGGCTCCTATATACGCTTAAAGTGCTTGAAATTTTCTACAACATATGTCTTTTTCAGGAAAATTGAAGGTCCCAGGATTAGGTTCCTAAGCGCTTGAACATGATCCTGTGTAAGCTGTTTCACCGTACAAGCGCATTCTTCGATCCATAACTGCGCTCAATGTCAATATTACAAAATCGTAAGTATATCATCTAAGAGCTCTCACGGAGATCTTCAAATGTTACATAAGTACTTTTATTGAAAAGTTTCAATTTTTATGGGAAATTTCGTTCTGTACAATTAGAAGGCCTAAAAAACTACTTTAAAAACATTTTCGAATGTCGAAACATACATTATTAGAAAGAGGATGAAATTTGCTACAAGAGGAACCTCTTTCAAAGGAATTCCATGCATACGATCTTTTGTTATAAGCCACAAGAGTAGGATAACAAGGACTTATGGAAAAAAACTGTAGAAAAATGGATTGGAATATTCTAATTCGAATAACCTAAAATGTGAATTCTTGGGCAAAATGACAGCGACGCTACTGGCACTACTTTTCTGATTTATAACAAAAGATCGTATGCATGGAATTCCTTTGAAAGAGGTTCCTCTTGTAGCAAATTTCATCCTCTTTCTTATGATGTATGTTTCGATAGGCGAAAATGGATCGAAGAATGCGCTTGCACGGTGATACAGCTTACACAGGATCATGTTCAAGCGCTTAGGAACCTAATCCTGGGACCTTCAATTTTCCTGAAAAAGACATATGTTTTAGCAAATTTCAAGCACTTTAAGCGTATATAGGAGCCGTTGTGCGGAAATGAGCATAAAATACTTAATTTTGCCAAAAACCGCCTTCGAAAATGTTTAGGGCCGTGTTTTAGGGTCAAATTCAAATTCTACGAAAGTATCTCTAAGATCAAAATTAAAGCCCGTTCAATCAGCTATCCAATGATACCTCGACGGTTGTCTAATAATAAGTTTGAAGCGACTTATGACCAATTAAATTTATAAGATTACTGTACTGGGTTTCGCATGGAAAATTATTTTCACCTTTGAAATATAGCCTATTTTGTTCGCCACGTCGAGTTGTATACTGTACTCAATTTTGATGAACAGAATCGAAAAAAAATTCCTAGGGCAGGCCTTGATCGAAGGATACTGACAGGCTCTCTTAAAATCATACCATGACCAAACCTTACAGACGGCATAACAAGACGTCTCGGTCAAAAAATACTCGTCCTACCTAGCAATAAATAATGCTTCTATTTCATGATGCTATTTTGAAAGATGTACATATAAAGTTCAATTTCATGATGCTATTGTGAATGATGTACATATAAGGTCATCGGCCTGAGACTTCAAAGCAAACTGTTACATCTTACGGTGAAAATTAGCCAGGGCTTAAGTCTGATCTTGTGATCACCAGTTTTTATCAGGCCAACAGCTAACTTCACGTGTGAGAATGGCAGCAATTGCTATAAGTACATGTTTAATAGCATCATTGATTACGTTGTCTCCGGTTTTATTTATCCAAAAATTCCGGCAAGTAAAAAATCATTATGTGAGCGACTTACTAATCTGCTCAACGTTTGTTTCCCTCATCTCCACCAAATTAGCAGATGTCATTTATATTTTGGGATTCGAAAGAAATTGTACATTGGCTTGCTACTT
This sequence comes from Allodiplogaster sudhausi, assembly GCA_945643635.1. Taxonomy (NCBI): domain Eukaryota; kingdom Metazoa; phylum Nematoda; class Chromadorea; order Rhabditida; family Diplogasteridae; genus Allodiplogaster; species Allodiplogaster sudhausi. Next base: position 3,320,655 of record CALZFC010000001.1, on the reverse strand, counting down.
TTGGGCATAATATAATTCCTCTTATGTCCCGAGATAAGATTATAAATGCAACGAAAAGTGAGTGTATTAGAGGCGAGTATGGATCTGTTAAAAACATTAATTCTTTCATCTTACTTCCCGCTTATATTTCACCCAAAATCAACAAAGACTGATTTCCGGCTAATTCGTATGTTTTCTATTAAGCATTTCCTTCGAACGACGAAAGATCAAAATCACACACACAAAGACTTCTGACAGTGACCTTGATCTCTACTTTATCGTGGCTCCATTAAGCTGAAGATTTCAAACTTAACTTGCTGTCATTTAAATGCATATTTATCTGCACTACTCTACCTTACTCACTTGTTTATTGTGCAATACATGATACAGTATTGCAACAATAAGTGTAAGAATTACATGTTAAGGGCATGCTAACGGTTAGACAATCAAGTATTGGAGGTTCCGAGAATCAGGAAAGTGAAGCCACGTTACTTAGAAGATATAGAAGTTGAAAAAATAGAGCCAGAGTGGAGGAACGACACCAAGTGAGGCGATGCTCAATTATCCTTATATGATTGCGAACATAAGAAGTCTTCTCGCACGCATTGAAAGCGAATGCATGGTGCAATGGATTTTCGAGAAGGGGCTAGTGAGGGAGCTGAGAGGGCAGGCGTGTGGGCGCCCGAGGGAACGAGCGAGAGGCTCTATTGCGTGGAAAGGATAAAGTCGAGGGATTGCAGCACCATGCACACGCCGGTGTAGATGCGATTGAGATCATCCGTCGCAATCGCCCTTTTCACCTCTTGCGTGTCCATCGATGATGGCGGAGATGTGAAAAGGGTCGGTGGATTCTTCAGCAGATATTGTAGCAGGACCTTCAACAACAATTATTTGAAACTTATATAGAAAGAAACATTTCTAAACAAGTGAATTATTTATTTAACGAAGGCAATTAATGAGAGTGTACCGCTTTCGCCTGAGATATTTCGGCTCCGTGAAAACGAATGACTACATTGTGGAGTGCGGTCCATTCGTTGAAATAGCGACGTTTGCAAATCGCTATCTCGCGAAGTTGCTGTGATGAAAAAGGGACTTGGATAGAGTCTCCTTTATTAACATCTGGCTAGTAAATAAGTTTTCCTTTTCTAAAAGAATTTCTTTTTATCCTGCTACCTTTATGCGATTTCAAGGATCATTGCAGACGAACTGCCTTCACCTTCTTTCTAACAGTAATCCTATGCTAAAATCTGGACACCTGTGTGAAAATGTGGATGATCTTTAATGCAAACCTTGATTCAGTTCTGTTCCGAAGCGATTTGTTCGACTGCTGAGAATGTCTACTCCAATATATTCCCTCCCTAATCACCACTTACCATTTCATGCGCGGTGTGTTCGTCGGCACGCGGACAGATATCCTTGAGATTTTCGGTGTCAATCATCCTCCCATTCATTGCACTCTCCACTTCCACAAGAAGGAGTAGAGAGAGAGCACGAAGACAGAGGAGACAGCAGACGAGGAAGGACGCAGCATCGGCATGGCGAACGAGCTAATCTGAATACACTTTCCAGATATTCCAGCTTATGCTACATAAAAACCAATTCTAGTAATTTTGTTGCGCTTAGACTCCCCGGCGGGAATATCCTTCAAATTAGCATCGAAGAAGTAACATCAAATTAGGACATTAAGAATTTGCAACGTCATGTGAGAAGTTCACCGCAAAGACTGACATCATAGGGTAAACAAGAGAGAGAGAGCAGTAGACTGTAATTTTTTTGTTTTCGCTGTCTATCGTCGTCAAATGACAGATTGCAATTTGTATCTCTGTTCATCTGGGTTGTAATTTCCTCAAAAGCTTGATTGCCTACCAGATTGCGGCCCGGTTTTCACGATGATGCAGAGAAGATCAGCGGCAAAGAGACTAATCTGATATTAGAAATCTTTTATTGACCTGGAAATCATCCCTCGGCAGAACAGCTTTATGATTAATCTGATAATTTGGAAATGTTTTCTTTAGACTGCTCATGTTTACCCACTCACGCTGCATGTTCACCGAGGTGAATAGACCGCCCCGTTCGCTAGTTATTTTTTAATCGTAACAACAATTAAAACGCTATAAGCTAAGCGACCTAACAAGAGGATATATAAAAAAAATATATATTAACATCTAATTTATTTCGTTTTTGGTTCAATATTTTGTCCTAAAATACGGACCACTCGGTTCCGTTCGTCGTTACAAGAAAACTAGTAAATTACCCTCAGTTAAAGGTTTCATGTCTTAGAATTTCATGCTAGAATAAAAATAAAGTTGTCAACTGACTTCTTGGAAACAACCTCCATTTTGTTTATTAATGGCGCAGTAGCTATAAACCAGACCAACGCAAAATATTTTCTCAAGATCGCTATCACTACAATGAAATGAAGAGGTGGGATCACCGAAAAATTAGGTGGGATTTCAAATTACGGTGGCTCTTCCTTCTCATAAGCTCAGCCTACTTTGGAGCAAATTGTGCGACCAGCTAACTAGCAAACTAGAATGACGTCATTCTAGTACACTAGAATGACGTTACCTAGTTCCAGGATGAACGCAGTAATTCGAACTTGTATTAATTATTTTTCAGTGATAGTCCTCCTTAAAAGAAAAGCACAGAATGGACACGATTGAAGAGACGATCTCTCCATTTGTCGGTTGCTGATTTCTCCGAGACGTATGAGAGGGCGAAGGAAGTCTTTATACAGTGGTTCTTGGCAACGCCCCCTCCGGGCAAGAAGAAGTCTCTTTCCGGCACATGACAAGGGCACTCGTCTGTTGACGCTGAAATCGCCTCAATAATGCGAATTAGTGTTGGCAGAAAAAAATATATGAAAGAACGCGGCTACTCTCCCGCGCACTTGCTGAATCTACGGACTAAATCGTAGTCATTCGTGTTGTTCGTCCGTGTACTCTTGCTATTTTACGCTTATAGACTCTATCTATTTATCTCTACCAACTCACGCTATCTTCTCAGTCTCATTCTGTTTCTTTCTAAGTCTCTCTTTCTCTCTCTCTCTCTTTCCTGCCCGCCATGCCCTTTTTGGCATTCATGTTTGATGTTTCCCAGAGCCTATATCAGTGCCACTTCCATTACATTAATATTTATTTTTATTTACACATAAAGTAAATCCAGCTTTAGTTTCTCACACAAGGTTCTGCTTTTCAACTCTCCTAACAGTTTATCTCTCTCACCTGTTTTCTTTCTGGTATATTTCCCTGTCGCCCACTCTTCTAGTCACAGCCTTCCTCTACCGATCTATGAAAGTATTGGATGTCTCATGAATCCTGAGAAAGACAATGTTGCATTGATAGAGAGCAGAATGCGAGAGTATGGGAGTGGCCATGAGTTCAGAGGACGACACAATGTGAAAGAGAAAGCGAAAATGGAGAGAGCAGGGGCAAGCACAGAAAGAAAAGTTTTGATTGTTCATTCAGAGAAAGAACATTATTATTATTTTCTATACGTTGTTTTGTTTACGACGGAACTATCCTACAATACGACAAAGCGGAGATAGTTCGGTAAACAAAGAAGGCCAGCTTGTTGTGAGAAAATATATATTGTCTTACAAATGAACTTGTATAACCTCGTTTTTCTGCGCTTCATTTCGTACAAGCGCTATTTTTTTTAAAAATTAATCCTGAAATTTAAGATAGTGTTCGGTCAAGCTCAAGTTTATCAAGAGACATGTGTGTTTTTTTAAAAAATTAATTGCATGAAAATGGCGCTGTTCTAATCAAGAGCCATGCCCAATCACTGTGTAGTCGATTATCACCCGGTCGCTATCCTTATATGGAAGTTCGCGGTAATCTCCGCGAGCGAAGATGCCATCATCGTCGTCAGAGTCAGCCATGAAAATCTGCTGCTACCTTCCTTTTTGAGGCAATAGTCGACGTCATATTTTTTCTCTCTAAAATTATGCTCTCGATTGAAAAAGTATGTTTTAAGAATAAGCGCTTCGCACTCGAGAGCAATATTCATACGCATGTATGTAATGTACATACTACACATATTTAAGGAACAAACCCGGCTGTATATTTTTTTCTGCGATGCGACGAATGGTCTATGCTCATGGGCATCTCAGCAACGCAGTAGTTTGGTTCGTCGATTCAAGTTTTTTCTACTTTAATTATATTATTTATACAGGCATATATGAACGAAAACGTTTCAATAGATTTCGGCCAGATTGAATGTTCCTGACTATTGTAGTCGCCTCTCTCTCTAAGAATAATTCTGTTGCTCACTCGCCCGTGTGTCAGGCAACAAGGCGTGGAGCATTTGCCGAATCGTCCAGCGGGACAACCTTCGCGACTCTCGAACTTCTCTTCTCCGCTCTTATCTTAGAGAATTGCTTGAGAATTAGAGGTATGCGCATGGATTTTCAGGGATTTTATGCGACATTTGAGTGTGATTTTTTATACATTTCAATTGTAGCTACGCTGCACGCAATGTCAATGTTCGCGTCGCAGCCGCAGCCGGTGCGCGAGCGCCTTGTGCGTCACTTCGAGTTCATGGCCCGCTTCGGTCTTCTTTGACGCTCGTTCAATTATTATAGAATGTAACTTTGTCAAGCTATTGAATGATTATCATAAAGCAGTGATAATCCGAAAAGCTAATAAAAAATTGATTGAAGATTTTTAAGCGAAATGGTGCGCATTAGAAAAGTGGCTGCGATTTCCACGGTGGGCTTCATCATCATCCAGTATTCTAGACAAAATCGTTGGTAGTAATCCTACGGGGCGAAGATGTCACCCGCTGCCGCACTGCGAACATCTCTGCCGCCACCCTTCAGTTGACTAAAGTTGGCTGAAGTTGGCTGTCAAGACGTGTCCTCCCAACGGCTCCCTAGTCCTTCCTTCCTCACTTTCTCCCTCTCCGCCATAAGAAGCGGTGTCTTCCAGAAATCATGACATCACATTGTCAAATTCTCGTAGTCAGATTTCAAAAATAGTGAATTTATTCAGAAAAAAAAGAACGAAAACAAAGAGTGAAAAAGGATATCAAAGCGCAATATGTCAGGGAGAGGCTTGTTTGCTAAATTCTTGAAAAACAACAAGTGTGATAAAGTTTTTAAAGTGAAGATAAAAAATGAAAGGACGAAGATATTTAATGGCTGCTGATTAACTGAAAGGCATAAGCGCATCCCCGCATTCGATTCGGTAGAGTCGGGTGACATTTTGCTGTTCTGGATGAGAGGATGGTGATAGGTGGCAGAGAAGGCGAGGTGAAGAGATATCTGCAGAGAACGACCCGCTTAGGGAGAGAGACAGGGACGGTAGCTGAGGGAAGAGAGGAATAGTTTAAGACAGGGAGAGGAAGAGTAAAAGACATAGGGAGGGAGAGAGCGGGAGAGAGAGAGGGTGAAAGGGAGAGAGAGAGATAGAGACAGACAGAGAGAGGAAACGGAGGTGAACTTACTTCTGAAATCCGGTGAGACGGATTTTGCCATGAAGTGCTGGTAGCTGGTCGCGAATAGGCTCACGCGACGCGTCGAGCGAGATGAGCGACGCGCTGCGTGTCAGTGCGCGTCCCTCAACCGTCACTGTCGCATAGCCGAGGAACATTGTGCGAATGTTCTTTATTCCTGGATACGCCTCACAGTGGAAAAATTTATTAATTATTGTAACTGATTTAACACAATGTCTAGAGCAATAAAATAATAAGAATGAAGCGTTGAAAATACCATAAATATGATGTCAATTTTGTCGTTTGGCAGCAACTCAATTGCGGTAGCATTCGCGACCAGCTGAGAGCCAGTGAGATCTTCAAGAGCTCAGGTGAATAATTGACAGAGAGAGAGAGAGAGATAGAGAAAGAAAGACCGATAAAGATGTTAGGAGAAAGAAAGTAAAGGTGAGAGTGTGCCTGTACGATGGAGTGATTCAGAGAGGAAAGAAACGTTTTAGAAAATATAGGTACAAGAGTAGACGTACCAGATGTATGCATCTTGTACAACAAAAAAATGCACTCTATATTCACTTTCTCTCCATTTATCACTTCTCTTCTCTTCACCCCTTTTCCGTTTAATCATCGTCTTACAATTTGGCCAAATCAGGCATTATCATTGCTCCAGTCTTTAGTAACACATTCCTTCATTCCTATCATTCTTGATCGATAACTTCCACCCAGATTTTTTTGCCCCCCCCTGCTCTCCATCCCTCCACTGACTGTTCGACTTGAGTGGTCGTTTCCGGAGATTGGCCTCGACAAATGCCTCCATCTCCCTGAGCGTTGTCGGCTTGAGCATTTCAAAGTCAATCTCGATCTCATCTGGATTAAAGTCGTACATTAACGGTTCGCGAGCCTGAAACGGGAGTTGATCAACAAGGCGTCAAATTCAACGTCAAAGTTCCATAAATAGCATCCGCCTATCAAAGTCACATTTAAAAAAAATTTTGAAAGACAGTGTATGAGTAATAGAATGTTGCCGTTCTAGAGACATGTCGAAGTGAAAATCCATCCACCAGGTCTCATTGTGGCTCAAATTCTCTCTACTCCATTTGACTCTAATATTTTTCAGAGCACGTTCCCAGTGATGATCCGTGTATGCATCCCTCATCACACTATTCTATTAAGGCCTCAGAATTACGACGACCCCACTCTGACCTCGATGATCTGCATCAGCCGGCTGAGTTTCGGGTAGTCGGTCGATGTTGAGCGCGAGCTGCCTCTTCTCGTCGTATGACATCGGTGCAGAAGATGAGTCATCCTCAGAGTCGAAGTGGTACTCGTCACGCCAAGCTTCGCGAACGGTCGACGGAGGGGGCGCGGGCGCGGCGGTGGTTAGTGCAATAGGAGCCATGTCCTGCTGCTCCGTTGAGCACACCTGCAATTATTTTAACCTTTCAGTTTTTTTCATTACTTTGGCAGAAAAAAGATTAATAACAAGTGTCTCTACATGGGGAAATATGAAGAACAATTTGTCCATAGCAGAGTTTCACTTCAGCAAATGCCTTCCCAGAACTCGTTCCTCATTAATAATTTATCCTCCGTAATTGTATGTTGAGTAATCGCAGGACTTCCTCACCGAAGCGCTCGCTCTCACAGGCTGAGGAGTGGTAGTGAAAGTGTTGACAGCAGAAGATGCGAAGAGCAGCGTGTGGACTTTTTGTTGTTGTTTTTTTTGTTGTTGCTGCTGCTAAATGGATTGATTGGCTTCCAACGTACCTATATAAATTGAGTTTTTAATTTCTTGAATTCACCTTTCCACTATCATGTCTCTCTCTCACGTTAATAACGCAAAAAAACATGCAATTCAGCTTATTGTTATTCCATATAATTCTGTATCAAAACCTTTCCATCTTCTTTCTAACCGGAGCTAAAAAGTATTTTTCTATTTTAGGGACCCTTCGTGATTCATTTTGTGCCTTCCCGGCGTCATACTACAGCCAGAATCTGGCGTGCACGTTTTTCTTCTTACTGTCCCCACATTTTTTCCGGTCCTCAACCCCCTGCCCTCCTCTGCTTTACATTCATCGACAGTAGCATTCATTTTCCACATTCTAACCAGAAGAGCCTGATTCCGCTGCTGTTGTTGCTCTTCGTGAATTACTTGAGTCGCTTGGTTCTTCGCGACGTTGAAGATCTCAAGGCCTCCCGGAATAGTGCTAATCTGAAGAGAAAGAGGCTTCTTCATTATCATTACATGTAATTAAATAAATATTTTCAAATGGAATATGAAAATGCCGATTAAGATAAAGTAGAAAGTAGAAGCGAACCTGTCGTTGAAGTTTCTGCAGCTCCATCTGCTGCGCTGGGCCACATGGCATCTTGTAGATAATGATCAGCTGCTGAACATGGAGAATGTGGCGAAAGTGAAGATGGGATAGAGAGAGAGGGAGAAAGAGGTAGAGTGGGAGGGAAAGAGAGAGAGGAAATGCGAAGAAGAAGGAGAGGGAACAAAGAAAGAGAGATTTTTACTCTTGGTGTTGATACATATGTCGACTTTTATGATAACTGCATTACCTTTAAGTACTAGAAAACTATATCTTATATAAATATATATATATTAAAGTAAGGATTCGAATTTATATAATTAACGGTGAAAAAGGAGGAAAAGTTAACTCCAACCTTAGCGAGAGCTTCAATTACATCGACTGGCTCTCGGAGCTGCGCGTTGTGTGCGCGTGCAGCGGCCATGCCTCGTAGTTGCTCGAGTAGCAAGAAACTTCTCAGATGGAACAACTTTGCTCCACAATAGTGAAAATTTGCGTTGCAAGCGAAGCGAACTCTCGCCCCCAATATCCAGAGGAATTCTCTTCAGAAATAATACAGTAAACATTTATCATACCGAGAAAGGAAGAGTGGGCTATTTGGTCTTATTTATGAGAAACTGGTGTACATACATATTATATCCTGCAAGGTCAGAGTCGCTGATTGCGAGTCAAATCATTAGAAGCAATAAGTGAGCAACGCGACTAGAAGTTAATATGCAGCTGACTGGCAAAGGCAAAATCAATGTGCATTTTGTACAAGAGATGGATGATTCATCCTAAACCGCCTCTACTCTCGGCTAATGAAGTGATGAGGTGGTTACGGGCAATGCTCATAACAATTAGCACTCAACACCTTCACGAGAATCGGCGCAGCTTCAATAGGAATTCGCAGGTATGCATAATCTTACCATTAGTGTGAACTCTAAAGTTGGGGGAAGCAAGAAAGGTTAGTGAACCAGAAAGAGAAAGAGAGGGAGAGAGAGAGAGAGAGAACGTAGTAAGGTAGAAAGAAAGAGAAAAAGAGAAGAAAGAGAACGTGAGCACCAGAAGGAGAGAGATAGGGTTGGAGAGCAAAATGAAGATGATGCTTACCGAGAATTTTCGTTCCATATCTTTTAGCCAAAAAAAAAAGTTGGGCTGGCCCGGTTATATTCGCCGTCAATGCCAAGACGTGGGAGAGCGAGCGACTGAGTGAGCTTGCCAAGTAACAACAACACGTTAAGCTACTTCGCAGAGCGAATGCTAATTGAGCAAAGGACTTTTGATTAATTAAACAATTAATTATTTTTTTCTGATTAAGCTAATAAAAATAAAAATAAATAAAAATGTCATATTCTCGGTCAAATATGGTTAGTTTATGTGAAATAGACGAGAATACGACGAATAAGTATAGGCCTTGTTAAAGAAAAAGGTGAATGATTTCTAAATCATGTTATAAACTTGATTTATTCGAGAATTGCATTTTTTTCGAAAGTTCAAATTCTTCTGACAATGAGAAGGAATAACAAAAAAACAAAGCTAAAAAAAGAATATCAAAGAAGAATTTATGTCAGGGTGAGATTCGTTTGAGAAATTATCGTTAAATTAAACGCAAGGATTCGAATTGTAGAAGTATGTAAGTAATGGTTGAAAAAAGGAATGGTTGGTGATTAATTTTGAGGCAAAAGCGCGTCCGAGCATTCGATTCTGTAGTCGCGGGTGACATCCAACTGCTTTGGACGACTTGCGAAGAGCGGATGGCGATAGGTGGCAGAGAAGGCGAGGCGGAGAGATAGAATGAGAGAGCAATCGGTTGGAGGAGAGAGGCACTGAAGGTACCTGATAGGGAATGAGTGAATAATGTAAAAGATAGAAAGATAGAAAGACAGAGAAAGAGAGAGAGAGAGAGAGCGAAGGAAAGAGAGAGAGAGAAGACTAAAATATATAAATATATTAAAGTAAGGATTATTCGAAGTTATATCATTAACGGTGAAAAAGAAGAAAAAAGAACGCCTCTCCAAAGTCTAGAGGCCGCTAAGACCATAAAAGTAAATATTTTCAAATTCTTCTTTAGTAGCTTTGTAAAGCAATATCTTGTCTATTTATGACAAAATTTTCACGAATATTGCTTTATTGGGTGCGACACAGCAAACGCGAATGTGCGACCTTCTCTGCAAGTTTCATCGGGCTCTCGAATTTTAAACCTCGCACAGCTCGCCAAAATGGCGATTTCAGACTCCCGGACCCATTCCAATCGTTTCTCCGTGTTAAAAAGTAAAGTACCTATAAAGAGCTTTTGAGAGAAATCTAATTTTGCCGGGTCCCCGGCTCTTTGGCTTCCTTACGATTCTCTCGCAAATCGCGTCATATGTAGGTTCTCTAGATTGCGAACATTATGCATTTCAGTTGTACTTGCGTTCTAGATTTTTGATTTGGGCGGTGTTTCTTCTATGCTGCGTGGATTTATTCACGCTTTTCTCCAGCGCTCCAGTCATCAAGGCATACGGTACGTCAACTCTTTTACATATCTATATTTTACAAAATCTCTCTCTCTCTCCCTCTGTCAGATTCTCTTTCCGCCTGCATAGTTTTGCTTAGGAAGAAGGCACGCTCTCACTATTTCTTTCTTTCAGTTAATATCTTTCTCCCTCTCTTTCTCTATCTGTCAATTATTCGGCGGTCAATGATCTCTTGAAGGTCTCGCTGGTCCTCAGATGGTCGCGAAAGCGACCGGAATTGAGCTGATGCCAAACGACGAAATTTTCCTCATATTTTCGGTATCACTTTTACCCTGAATTTTTTTCTTGCTCCATATTTTAGTTAAGATTCGTTAAAATAAATTGCTAATTTACTCTCTTCTATGTACATATCTCTAGAATCCATTTGCAGGCGTATCCAGGAATAAAGAATACTGGCATAATGTATCTGGGCTATCCGACCGCGACGGTTGAGGGACACTCGCAGACACGCAACGCGTCGCTAATGTTGCTCGAAGCTTCGCGTGCGCCTATTCGCGGAGACCTGCCGGAGACCTAAAAGTCACCCGCCACTACCCAATCGATTTCACCGACGCACTCATTCCTGACCATTAGTCACCTGTCTTAAAGGACCGCTCCAGCGAATGAGCGTGCATATCAAACGGAAGATTCCGCTGTCCCTTTTCTTTTTTCTGTCTCTTTCTCTCTCCCTCTCTCTCTCTCTCTCTCTCTCTCTCTCTTCTACACACTCTTTTTCCATGCGCTGTCGCGTGCTCGCTCTTCATACAGAACTTTCTTACAATTAGAACCAAAAGAAAGTCGAGAGATAATGGAGGGAAGAGAAAAAAGATTGCTGCAAATTTCTTCTGATATACACGTTCGCGGGAGCGGACCTTTAAGCAAACGTTTGGATTTTATACTATTACGTAGTTCAACGATTTGAATACTGTTATTATTTTTTAACGAAAATGTATCAAACTTATCTCTACCTCATCTTTTTTGGAAAAGAACGAGCCTGAAATGCGCCAATGAGAATTTGACAATTTAATGTAGCCAAAAGGTCACTTTTTCGTTTTTATTATTCAAAGTGAAATTTTATTAAAAAAATTCAGGTATGCTTCTTTATACTTCCTCACTTCCAACAGCAAATTGTTGATTTCATTCATCCACTATTGAAAAAATCCATAACTCAATTCATCCGGGTTGCGCATTTATTCGTGCTGAATAGAATAATTTATTCGTAGATTTCATTGTTATTTTATTTTATTTTATTTACATTGTAGAACGTCACAACAATGACTTTGTAGTCTAAATACGATTTAACCATATGCTTTTACATCCTGCCTGCCTCCAGTGCGCGATTTATGCACTCGGCCTGAGACCCTGAAGGTTTTAGGGGATAAAATCACTCATTAACTCCAAATTCGTAATCATTGAGCTAATCCTGATGGTTACTCGAGCTGTGGAACTTATATACTAACTACATGCATATGTGTGCACGATTTGAACACAACAGAAAAAATAAAGGAACGTGTTACTCAAGATGAAGGAACTAATTGTAAGATGATATTGAGACGGAAAGGGGGGGGGAGACTGAGTGAGACTGAGTAGAGATAAAGAGAGAGAACATGAAGAGACAGTGCATGATTTTATTGTGCAAGATGCATGGAAGCTTGAATTCTTGTACTCAAATGAGCCTCTTTCCTATGAAAATGTTGTTGTTTCCTCTCGCTCTCATCGCTTGGAGTTCCGATGACAGCTGCAGAGGGTGCGCAGAAGCGAAAGCACGAGAACCGGACCAATACGCAATGCACATGACATGTGCGAGGAATGTAGAGATGGATGAAGAGAGTGAGCGGCAAAGGAAAGAAGGAGAGAATGAGAGGTAGAGGAGAAGAAGGAATGAGAGAAATAGAGAAGAGAACGTAGAGCGGGAAAAGGCGAGTTTATGGGGAAAAAAATGCAAGTTTGCAGTTTGTGTTTCATTGATTTCAGTTTTACCTCTCCGTATTGTTTTTTGAATAAAGTTTTTGATGTCTTATGCTTTCAATAGCAAAAAAAACATGGCACTGGATATTGTTGGAAGGGGTGGTGAGAGTTCGTTTCGTTTGCAGCGCGAATTTTCACTTTTCTTTTATTGCGACACAAAATTTAACCATTTTTGCAGCTTCTTGGCAAGAACGTCAACGAGGCATGCTCTGGAACTTTGGCAAGAAGTGCTCTTTGGGAGCGGCAAAGCACAACGATCCTTTCGATAACGACGATGCAATAGATTGTGATGTTTTCGTTCGCGATGCTCCGACTACGGCTCCGCTAATAATGCCAAGAAGAGCTCGGGCGCCCTCGCGAACTCTTCACTCCGACGAAAAAGATCCTCGTGAGGGTAGCAGGTTTGTTCAGTACATGTAAAGCTCGTCTATCTTTATGTTACGATTAACCATGAGGTCAAAAAGCAACACTTAACTATGGCTGCAGAAACCAAAAAAAATTGTGGCAAACAATAGGTCAAATTTGTGACACAAGAAAGTTTTCTGATATAAAAGGAAAATAAGAATCACCAGCTCTCGTCATAATTTAGGTTCTCTAGTTTGTGATCGTTCTGTATTTCAGTTGTCCTGGCGTTCTATTCTGTGTGATTTGGACAGTGGTTGTGATATTCTGCCTGGATTTACTCCCACTTTTCTCCTACCGTCCATCCAGTCATCAAGACATACGGTACGTCTACTCTTATACATATCTCTCTCTCTCCCTGATTCTTTATACACTCTCTCGTACTTCCTGTCTGCATCACCCCATCTCAAAAAAATGCACACTCTCACCTTTCTTTCTTTCAACTATTATCTTTTTCTTTCTGTCTCTCTCTCACTCGCTCTCAATTCTTCTTCTGAGTTTTTGAAGATCTCACCGGCTATCAGTTCTTCGCGAATGCAACCAAAATTGAGCTGCTGCCAAACGACGAAATTAATCTCATATTCACGGTATTTTCATTACTGTTTCCTTATTATTTTTCTTGCTCCTCATTTTGGGTAACTCCATTACAATAAATTGCTCACTTTCACCTCTTCTATCTATCATTTACTTGTAGGCGTATCCAGGAATAAATAACACCCAAGAAATGATACTCGGCTACCCGACAGCAACGGCTGAGGGACGCTCGCTGACATGCAACGCGTCGCTCATCTCGCTTGACGCGTCGCGTGACTTCATTGCAAAATCCATCTTTCAGGATTCCAGACGTAAGTGGGCTTCTCGATCACTCCTCTTTTCTTCATTATATTTTACTCTTTCTCGCCCTGATTCTCTCTCTAGCCTTCTCTCTCCATATATCTTTTACAATCCCTTTCCTCTCTCAGCTACCGTCAGTATCTCTCTCCTACCGCCGGTCGCGTTCTGCTGATCTCTCTCCACCTCACCATCCCTTTTTCGGGACGAGTCGTCCACAGCATCAAAATGTCACCCGCCACTACCCAATATAATTCACGGAATCACTTATTTCTTACACTTAGTCATCGATAAATCAATATCGCCTTTCCTCCTGCCGTTCCAACAATGTATTTATCTACGTTAAACAAAGGTTTCCACTTTATGGTTTTACGAAGTTCTACAATTTGAATCCTGTTCCAGTTTTTAACGAGAATTTATCAAAGAGTATCTCTACATACCTCTCATAAATTTCGCTCGAAAACTTTTTTCACGTTTTTCCTTACTTTTTTAAATTCCTTTTTTAGGACAATTGTTTTTAGTTAATGCGCTTTTCTTAAACAACAATGTGAATTTGACAATTTGATCTATTACGGATGGTTTCCATGATTAAGAAGTTGTCGTCGTTTGCCATATACATATGTATGTATGTATATTCATAGACAAACATAAAGATTTGTAGTATGAAAAGTCCAGAACAGATAAATCACCTTGTTTCCCATGCATTCAGTCGGATCAGAAGGAATCCTTTCCGCCCGAATAGAGGGAAATATGAACCTCATATTTGGCTTCAGGCGCGGGGTCGAATCAAAGTTGAGAAATCAAAGTAGTACAAAGAAATTTTTTCACAAGTAGTACTAAGTAATTAATACTACTTTTTCTCTGCTTGTATTCGACCCCTGACCGGAAGCCTTTCTATCTGATTCTCTCTTTCTTTCCGATTCTCTTTCTCTCTCTATCTGATTCTCTTCTTTCTCACTCTCTAGTTCTCACTTCTTTTAGCAGTCTCTCTCACTCCACCGATCCCTTTCTCCTATAATGTCTCCGCGCCTCGTCTTCTCTAGATATTTGATGAAGAGCGAATTTTTTTTAATGATTTCATGATTTAACGAAAATAGATTTAAAAAAAAAGAAAAATTAAGGTGAGTAGGAAGAAAGAAGATGTTCATTGAATGGAGATTAATTCCGAGGCAAAAGTGCGTCTGCGTATTCGATTCTGTAGTCGCGACTGATATTCAGCCGCAGTGGACGACTCGTGCCGAAGGTGGGATGGTGATAGGTGGCAGAGAAGACGAGGTGGAGCGATATCAGGAGAGAGCAATCGGTGCGAGGAGAGAGACACTGACGGTACCTGATTGTGAGAGAGAGAGAGAGAGAGAGAGAGAAAGAGAGAAGAGAGAGAGATAGTACAAAGATAGAGGGAGCGAGAGAGAGAGAGAGAGAGAGAGAGATAATTGTAAAACAGAAGGCAAGAAAAGGAGAAGAATTACTTCTTGAATCCGGTGAGACGGATTTTGCCGTGAAGTGCCGGCAGCTCGCCGCGACTATTCGCACACGACCCGTCAAGCGAGATGAGCGACACGTTGCGTGTCAGCGAGCTTCCTTCAACCGTCACTGTCGGATAGCCGAAGTACATTTCGTTAGTCGCTATTCCCGGATGCGCCTTAAGATTGATGATTGCAATGGAAGAGGTCTAAATAGAAAAATAATAATAATAAGAATAAGGAAACGAGTAATGAAAATACCCTAAATACGAGGTAAATTTCGTCGTTTGGTAGCAGCTCTATTCCGGTCGCATTCGCGGCCAACTGAGAGTCAGCGAGATCTACAAGAGCTATCTGTATGTATATACATATTTATCTATCTATCTATCATATGTATATATATATATATATATATAGTAAAATATAGTGGTGCAAGGAGAAAACAGGTTATTGAAAATATATGGACAAGAGTAAACGTACCATAAATCTTTATGACTGGCACCCATGATCGAGCGAGGAAGAAATCGTAGCCGAAGATGCCCAGAAATGTCCCCGTAATGTAACAGAATAGAAAAAGCCGAACAAAACTGAAAGGCATTCGGATCGTCGCATAGTAATGTATATTCTGGGCCGTGAGCCTCAAACTCGAGTGCCTATAGTTCGACTAGAGCTGGCGAATTTAATTTTTTTTTAAAGATTTATTGCTGGAATTATGTATAGTCGAAGTGAGTTGAAAGAGAAAAAAAAGGATGAGAAATTAAGAATATACTGAACGAACTGCCAAATTCGATCAAGGATATTGGTCTTTTTTCCGGAGCTACGGGGTGGCGTAGGCGATCGAGATATTGAACATATTGGAGCTGATGTGGGCAGTTCATGGAAAGTATCGCGACGCTCTCGCGCTCCCGAACAACATTTGCCAAAGATGTTCGTCATACCTTGTTGCGGGCCTACGAGAGCGAAGAAGCAGCTTAAATTACTAAACTTTGTTCCAAAATCATAGAGTGTAATGTTCCAAAATCATATTAAAAATTTACAATACGCGCTGTAAAGAAGCTAAACTCTCACCTTCCCAATATTAAAAGCAATGATCTTAAGAAATAATACAATTAATGTAGATAATGCCAAGAATGTATGTAAGAGCATGTTAGCTCTTATTTATGAGAAACTTAAATATATACTGAGTTAACCTAATTTTACATGTAACTAAGTGCAAATAAGAAAGAGTAAAGAATAAGTGAGATACAAATTAAAGAAAAAGAGCTTTAAAGAGGGCGAAAGACATATGTAAAATATACATGAAAAATCATAGGCAATTAAATTCGCGCATGCCGAAAAAGAAATGTATATGAAAGAGCACAAAACGTTCCTTTTTCAAGTACATATAATGTACTTGAAAGCGCGATATTTGAATGAAACTGTGATTGGTAAGCCCATGAAAAACGTTGTTTATCCAGCATCCATCGGTGGCATCACCAGCTTAACGGCCACGTATGCCAACTCAGTAAAAAAAGACAATAGCAAAGATTTCGAGACTTTTTTGAGTATACTTTGTCGTCTTGACAACATCGAAGAACTGAGTTGGGCAAGAGGCTCCGTCATCCAATGTCACATGTCGTTTATCTTAACCTGCAAACATTTACTCCCCGGGAGAACGCAATTCGAGCTTGCAACAATAATATTTCCATGATCGTCCTCCTTTAAAGGAATTCCGAAAAATAGAGTAATATCCATTCAAACATACAAAGATCTCGAATGGAAAACCATTTATGCATTCTAAAATGTACGGTAGGTGAGGATGCACAGCTGACGCTTGTTTGGATATGCTTTTTTTCTCCAGAGCGCGTTGTCATTGCTGGTTTACTATTTCACGTGGTTACCTTCAGTTCTTTGATGGTTAATCACAGAAACAATGTTTAAAGTACTAAATTTGCTTTCCCCCATTCTACATTGCAAGCGATACTTCTTGTTCTGAAAGCTAGACTTGTCATTTGGTTTTTTGTCATTGGCATTACACTGCCTCAGAAGACATATGTACAAGTTTATTTTTATTCGCTGGCAACAAATGCTGTTGTTAAACAAGAAAATATATATACCATTCGGTAATTATTTACTTTTGTTACTGTACACAATGTTACAGGCATTCGGCTAAAAAAAAGTAAAACTGAGTTTACTTCCAATCATGTTGCTCATTTGTTGCAATAAGACTTTGACTTTGCGACTACATTAGTACTATGTAACTTTGAGTAAAGCAGTATTTAGTTAGGGAACCAGAATGATTTGCATATTGGCACAATACTGCTGCTCGGGCGATACACATTACCCAATAAAAACGCAATTAAAACTATTTAACGGCCGCTGGCTCAAGTATATATATCCAGGTAAAGCGTTCTTATAGCTTTTGTTTTTTCCTGCTTCTTCATTTTTGTTTTTCAACTTTTCCTACTCGGCTTGTGTGCTTTGTTTTGTGTATTCAGTCCATATTTGTCATTAATCGAGGGTAGAAAGACGCACATTTCGCTTGGAGTGTTGCCGTCATCCTTTGTGTAAATAAAATATTTTTAACAAAAGGAAGTGGATTTTATCGAAGCAATTCTTGTTATTTTAATTATTAAGGGCTTTGCTAAGTCAGTGTGGAATAAATGTGATCATGTGGTACGTGAAATTTACTTTAGTTGGACGGTGGTATTAACATCGTACATATATGAAATTAAAGTTCTATTGAAGAAGCATTCAATTCTTGTGTTTTTTTATCAAGTCAGTGGGGTATGCATTTGAAAATTTGGTAATATTTTAATTATTTTACTTGTATTGCTCACTTCTCATCGCCTATGAAATGAACGTAAACGCAAAGCTATTGGGAATTGAATGGGCAATTTTTTTCAAAACAAATTGATAAATTTTGATCACAAATCAAATTTATGAAAAATTAATGACGATGGAGCTCCAGACCACCCGAACTGCATTTGACACGACCAATCATCTAACCTAGCGTCCATCGCCTTACTGTGTGCCTGCCCACATTGCTACTGCATGAACACTCTTGAAACCCATTTTCATATGTAAATTCCGCAATATTCTATAATTATTTGTATAATTATAAATTTCTCGCACTTCACTGTCCCCCAAGTAATATTGAGCTGATTTTTTAACGGTTTTGAAAAATCATGTGCCTCTTTATTCCGTATTTTCTTTATTAGAACCACCCCTTTATTAGGACCCCCCCCCCCCCTTCTAATAGTACCCCTTTGATAATGTCATTGAAACTTTCAAATAGTGTCCCCATACTCATATTGAGACGTACGTCAAATGAATCCTGGGTACATGGGATTCTCATTACTGTGAATTATTCAAAAGTGGCGGTGAAACGGATATTCCAGCGATGATTACATTACAGTCTATTTAGTATTCTTTTTTTTTTAGAAAAAAATTTGTTATCAAACATTTGGTGTATATTGAAACATAGTACCCCTCCCCCCTCTAGTAGAACCTGTGACGAAAAGTCAACGGATGTGACCGAGGAGCGGACGTGTGTATGCTTCCGTCTAGGCCATGGGTCACCTCGGTTCCCTCTTCCCTCCAGCGTGAACTCGCACCAGCTGTGGGGTTCAACCACGGTCTTCGTTTTTCTCTGCTGCCTTCACAATCACCAGTGGTGCGCTGTTGCGCCCGGCCTGCGTCTCATTGTCAGCCCTTACCCTTCTCTGCCCCTCTCGGCAAAGGTTGCCCTGTTGCGCACAGTCAGAGGCTCTCCTCTTGCTCTTCCTACTACCCTCAGTAGAGGCGGCACGGTCGTGCCCCGGAGATCCCTCGGTGCGGATCCTGTGTTGCGTGGGCCGAGATGGAAGAGACTTGTTTATTCTCCGACACCTCAAATCAAATTTGGGTGTCTAAACCAGCAACGCGCGCGATTGGCGTAAGGTCTAGTGTTGTCGTGGCAACCTATGTAGATCATACCGGGTCATAACAACATTCTGCTGGAGAAAGGTGGAGGGGCATGATGGGAAAAACAAGTTGAAAGGGGGAGGAATTGTCACAAGAAGATGAGAATATGTTTGTGGGTGACGTATCAGTTCTTGGGGAAGGGAATGTAAGAAGGGAACGATGCTATAGAACGGATTTCCTTGACATTCCTCCTTGCGCAAAAGCTGGAGCCCCGACAGTGACAAAGAAAGAGCTTGGGGGTGTCGGTCACTCGACGAGCATGGCTCCTATATGTGCCAAGAAGTGTGGCAATGATGTAGACGAAGACCGAGAAAGTGATGAAAAATACATGAAACAACTCTAGCGAAAGTGCTATTATGGCCTCCTTAGAAAACGGGTTCTCGGTTAATCGTCAATGCCCGGTTACTGCGAGGACTTCTCAATCGACAAGTCGTTGCTCCGGTTCATTGTGGTGCCGCACCTCGCTTGAAAAATTGATTCAAAAACAGTTGGAGATGAGCAGACAGCTGTCGACAAATGGGGATGATAAAGATGCCCCATTTGGAAAGCTGATCCACAAGGTTTCAGCTGTGAAGCGACTCAAGAGCCTCAATCAACGTGTCACTTGTGATCGCATGGATTCGAGCAAGGAATACATTGCTGGTCCACGATGCCTTGATGTGGGGCTGGCTCGCTGCGGTTTGGCGATATGCTTCAACGGGTGCGCTCATACCACTGCGCCGCTCCACAGTGATGATGCGCCACATTGAAGGTTCCCGCAAAACTAACGTATTCTCTTCATCAGAGGATAGTCGTGCAGAGCGGAAGAGCCTTACAGCGGAAAGAACCTTATCCGAAACAACAGTTTTGCTTTCTCATTGTCAGCAAAAACAGTGTATCAACTCGGCTCAGCTCCTCTGGTTCCCGGTTCGTGGTTGCGAGCCTTAGCTTTCGATTAATTACTTGGTTCTTAGCTTTCGATTTTCGCAATGGGGGGCATCTTAGCTTTCGATTTTGGAGAGGGGGGGACGTTTGTGCTTTCGATTCTTGAATAGTGGAATGCTTTATCATACAATTGTATTTATACATAAATAACATATAACATGAAATTCAGCGATTAAATTGTCTGGACATTCTGCGTAGGATAACTATGAGCAATCGAGAGAATTAGAGAAGGAGAAAGAAAGTGCGACGGAATGAAGCATTATGGGATAAGTTAATATTTAGTCATGAGAATTTAGCAATTAGAAATCGAGAAGATTAGAGAAGTAGAAAGAGAGACACCTCAAACTTGTGTCTAAGCCAGCAAAGTACGCTATTGACACAAGGTCTAGTGTTGTCGCAGCAACCTAGATTCGGTTTCATACCGGGTCTTAAAGGAAGTATCCGGCGAATAATTATGCAGTAACGCTAGAGAACCAGTTTGAATGCGCGCGCTCATAAAGTTGCCTGTCGCTCGGTCGAGAGAGCTTGTGAAATAGGAGGGTGGCTCTGACCTACCGTAGCTAATTCTCTACCCGCTATTTTTCACGTTACTATTGCTCAGAATATAATGGGAGAAAATCGCTCAAACTTTCTGTATGTATGTTTTGCGCCAAGATGAGCTTATACATACAGAAAAAAGACATGTTAATTATTCGCCGGATACCTCCTTTAACAACACTCTGCTAGACACAGGTGGGGGGGGGGATGTTGGGAAAAACAAGTTGAAAGCGGGAAGAATTGCCGCAAGAAGATGAGAACAAGGTTGTGAGTGACGTATGAGTTCTTGGGGATGTGAATATAAGAAGGGAACGAGGTTATACAAATGATTTCCATGACAAACACCTTCTCTCTAATAATGCCCTGCTTCGCAAGGGGTACTGAAAAAATTTGTAGTACCGTGGTTCTATTTAAAAAATGCGGTACATACAATATTTGAAGTTCCTTAAATCAGACCTAAAATGCTCTTTCAGTCTCGGTATATCCCATATTTCCTGTATTACACATTATCTAACCATAAAAGAATTGCTCTGGTTATTTTACATGGCGAGCTTCGTTTGCAGCGCGAATTTGCACTTCGTTTGCAGCACGAATTTGCACTATGGGGAAGATCTATGGTAACTGCTCCACGGAAGCGCCGAAGCTTCCCGATCCATTGCAAAAGCTGCCGCCGCCGCCGCCCCGCCGCTTCAAATACGTTCACCATGTCAGCCGCCGCCTCGAATACGTCCGCCATGTCAGGCACCGGCTCTAACATGGGCAACAGTTCGAGCGCTGCAGCCCAACGATGGACCGAAAGAGTCTTCTGAAAATGACAAGGCTCTAGCGTTCGTTCAGTATATGCAGAGCTTCTTTTTTATTTTGACATTCTTTTTTTTTGCCTTTCAAATCACTTTGACTATCCACACACACAGCAAACACACATACACAATTAATTTTGAAGGAGTTCTCGTCAGAATGAAATTTCTGGAGTTTAAGGCCCATGGCCTACAAAATCAACATGGAGCGATCATATTGTATTTTAGTTATCTGCTGGTGATTCTGGCATTAGGCTTTATGTGGCTGATCCAATCCTTCTTCTACGATCTCTTATTTATGTTCTCGTTTAAGCCGGCCATCTATGCATGTGGTACGTCTGCACTTGTATATTTTCTTAAATCTCTCTTTCTTTCTCTCTGATTCTCTATAAACTCTCTCGTTCTTCCATCTACGATGAAGGCATATTTTCGGTTCCAGTCGGATGAAAATGTCTTTCTCTCTCTCATTCTACTTCCAGATCCCAATGCGATCGCATCGCGATATCGGACGAAACTCCCTTTTCTGTGTGTTGCTGTGTCTCATTCTCTTTCTTCTCTATAAATCTATCTCTCTCTCTCTCTCTCTCTCTCTCTCTCTCGTTCTTCACTCTCCATCTCTCTTTTACCGGACGTTTGTTTCCAATTCATCATATTGCAACTTGAATTGTCACTCACATTGTGAGAGAGATGGAATTCCATTTAAAACATTGAGAGCGAGTAAATATATGTATGTATATAGTAAATATATATATATATACTCATGTATATACATATTTCATATATTCTATATATATTCATAGATCCTTCTCTAAAGTATTCGCCCTAACTCTTGTAGGTCTCGCTAGCTCTCAGCTGGTCGCGAAAGTAATCCAATTTGAGCAGCTGCCGAACGACGAATTTAACCTCATATTTACGGTATTATTACTTTTTTTATTGTTATTATTATTATTATTATTATTATTATTATTATTATTTATTTATTTTATTATATTAGCCTCCTCTATATTTTGTACAAACCCGAAACAATACATTGCATCTTTTCTATATCTATCATACTTTTCAGGCAGATCCAGGAATACGGAGCAGTGTCCAAATTTTTCTCGGATATCCGACAGTGACAGTTGAGGGAAGCTCGCTGACACGCAACGCGTCGCTCATCTCGCTCGAAGAGTCGCTTGCGCCTATTCACGATAAACTTCCTGCACTTCATGGAAAAAATCCGTCACAAAGAATTCCAGACGTAAGTCGGCTCCTCGATCACTCCTCTCCTTCTCTCCTTTTCTTTCCTTCTATTTTACACTCGCTTTCTCTCTCGCTCTCTCAATGTCATTCTCTCTTGCCTTTCTGTCTCAGTTACCTTCCATGCCTTTCACACTCCGCCGATTGCTCTCTCCTGCTATCTCTTCACTTCGCTTTCTCTGCCACCTATCACCATCCCATCTTCTGCTCGAGTAGTCCGCTGCCGCTGAATGTCACCCGCCAGTACCGAATCGAATTCCCGGGCTAACTAAGTTATGCCTGCCAATTAATCAGCTACCTATCAATATCTTCTTCCTTTATACCGTACTCTCAATATTTTTCTTCTTCTAAATTTAATCTTCATTAAGCATACTTTTTTTACTTATCTACCATTACATAATTGAAAAGTATTGTTATTGTTTTCCAAGAATTCTTCAAACGAATCTCAACTTTCCGCTTAGATAACGAAATTGTTAAGAGTTTTGTTTTCCACCTTCGTCCTTGCTTCTTCCTTCTTCAGAAGAATTTCTCTTTCAATTCTGACAATGCGGCAATTTGATGTGAGTGGAGTTCTTTTGATTTCATGATCTCTGTCTGCTCTACCCCTGGATACACTTACAATTATTGTATAAATATAATTTAATCCAGCAATTGGATGATAATAATAAAGCAGTGATAATCGCCAAGTTGTATGTACGTATATAAAATATAAATTGAAGACCATTAAGCGAAAAGATGTCTAAAACGTCCTTGGCGAGTATAATCATATTGACTTCTTACTTGTTAGTCGCATCCTTTTGCTCTCGCTCTTTCTCTCTTGCTCTATCTCCCTCTCTCCGATTCTCTCATTTTCTCATCTCTTTGTCGCGTTTTCTCCTCCTTTCTCTCCGACCCTCCCTTTCTTGCTATGTTTAGAAGATATTTAAAGTAATAAGGGAATTTGTGACTTATGATTGGAGGAATGCATGATACATGATTTCGCAAAGATGATGATCAGAAAGAAAAAATGGGAAGGAGTGAGGGAGTAAGGAAGTGAAATTAGGGAGAAAGAGGAAGAGAGAGAGAGATAGAGAGAGAGCGGGAGCGAAAGAGTAGGATAAAAAGTGAAGATAGAGTGCATGATTTGATTGTGCAAGATGCATGTAATCTTGCCTTCTTGTACTCAAATGAGCATCTTTACTCTGCTACTGTTGTCTCTACTCGCTCCCATCGCTTATAGTTCCAAAGACAGCTGCAGAGGCAGATGTGAGTAACGAGAGGTCTTGATCAATATCACGATAGTAACGCAAATCGCAAGTGCAATGGATTTAGAGATGGAGGAAGAGAGAATGGGGGAGGAATGAAGGAGAGATGGAGATAAAGGGGAAAGAGAGTGATGAGAGAAGGAGAGAAAAAGAGAGGGAGTGAGGGAACACGCGAGAATATAATAGGCAAGTATAAGGGAAGAAGATGCATGATTGCTTCATTCCATTATCCTTTATGCCTCGATACATTTCTTCTTTTCAGTGCTTTTTTTTCTCATTCATGTCTCATATTTCTTAATGGCAAGAAAAAAACTAAAATTGATCAGGATATTATTAGGATGAGAGTTCGTTTCAATTCGTCTATAGCCCACTTTTCCCCGGCACATTCGCTCTGCGTACTATCAGAACCCTTCGCCGTCCCCAACATTATGGTGACGTAATCATGTGCGGAGACACACGTATCTTCTTATGGTGGAGATGAAGATAGTGAGGAAGGAAGGACTAAGGAGCCGCCAGGATGTTGCCGTTAGAGAGGACGTCTTGAGATAACAGCGGTACTGAGCCGAGCCTGCTTTTGAACATCCCTAGTATTGGCAGCCATCTGAGAGGTAGCCCCTGAGGTGTTTACATGCGTCTCCACCTTTCTTGATGACAGCGAGCGGGTATTTTTAAGCTAAATTTCACTAATTTGTAAAATGTTGACGACTATTCTCTTGTAATGGGCAGGGCCATTATAGTTCATCCATGGTGTAGTCTTCCATGGTCGTTTCATGGTTACTTGAATATTATACCTAATTAATTGTCCGATTTCATTTTGTCAAGTATCATTGTAATTTCCTACCCGACTTGCGAGCGACTTTTGGCAGCTGTGATGATTCCCTCGGATATATTTGGTAATAATTGTTACGAGAATGAACCCATAACTGCCTCATCGCCTCATTAGACTGGTTGATGAGCCGGTTTTCTCACAATCGGCACATCTCATTCGCAATGCACATTGACTTTGCCTGGCGAAAGGATGGTCAGTCAGCTATCTGTACTTCTCTTCGCATTGCCCGCTTTTACTTTTAAAGGAGTCATCCATGGAATACTTATTTTCTCTAGCACTACTGTACGCTCTCTAGCGCTCCTATAAAGTCTCGCCTGTTCTAGACCCCAGAGGGCGTTGCAAAATAGCAGGGTACTAACATAAGATATACTGCAGCTAATTCTCTACCCGTGAGATTTAACATGACTATAATTCTGAAATGATAAGATTAAGTCATTCAAGCGGATCTATGTTTGACGACTAGACAAACTGATTCGTGCTTTAAAAAAACGAGATGTTAATTAATCGCCGTGGGCCTCAATTAATGAGCCTTTAGTAATATGTATGTATGTAGCGTTTTCTTAAGCAATATATATTTGAGGTCACCATAAAAACGACCTAATCCGTTCTCGGTTAATCAATATTAACTGTACTGCTGCTTAAAGGCTCGCTCCGGCGGATGTGTGTGCATATCAGAAGAAATTTCCACCTTCTTTTCTCTCTTCTTTCCATTATCTCTCGACCTTCTCTAGGTGCATAGTACTGTACGCGAGAGCGAGTGAAAATAGTGCACTTAGAAGAGAGAAGATTAAGGTGGAAAATTTCCTCTGATTTACACTACATTCGCCGGAGCGATGCTTTAAGAAAATTACACTGGATAATGGCCTTTTCAGCGCTATTTACACTATCTGGCATTTGCAACGTTTAGCCACTTAACTGCTTCTTGCGCGAACTAGACAAGAGCTACAACGAGGCATGGGGAACGTCGATGTCGAGTTCGGCTGGGAAGCGAAGGTTCCGCCACCGGCTCCTAAACCTTCCAATGCCCGTGCGCCCGAGCCACCGCTTCAATCAAAGGAACAGAAGAAAGAGAATCCTCTACTTGATAAGATTTGCAAGTTCGTTCAGTATATATGCATAACACGTTTATCTTCTCATTCTTCTAATATCTATTAAATTTAAAGAAAAAAAAATGAGATTTGCCAGCGCAGTCAAACTATAAGTTATGTAGCAGAAAATCCATAAGCAGTGCTTTTCAGCGGTGTGCTGTTGACTATGGTCGGTTTGAGCTTTCTCTCCGCTGAGTACGTCTTCTTTAACGATTACTTCCTCGCTAACTCTCAAAATCCAGTCATCATGAGATATGGTAATTCTGTTGCTGTTCATATAGTTAGGTTACTTGCTAGAATACCCCTGGAATTCCGGACTTCCTCAGTGTCATTAAAGCATACCTTTCCATCTTTATCTCGTTTAGTATCTATATATATATATATATATATATATATATATATAATTATTCGCCTGGGCTCTTGAAGATCGCACTGGGTCTCAGCTGGTTGCGAAAGCGACCGAAGCTGAGCTGCTGCCAAACGACGAAATGAAGCTCATTTTTAGGGTATTTTCATTGTTCTTTCCTGATTATTTTTTCTTGCTCCAGCTCATTACATCTCTTCTATCTCAATCACCAATCTTCAGGCGTATCCAGGAATAAAGACGGCAGACATGTTCTTCGGTTACCCGACAGTGACGGTTGAGGGAAGCGCACTGACAGGCAACGCGTCCCTCATCTCGCTTGACGTGTCGTGTGCGAATAGTCGCGGCGAGCTGCCGGCACTTCATGGCAAAGTACGTCTCACCGGATTCCAGAAGTAAGTCGGCTCCTTGATTACTCGTCTCCTTTTCTTTCCTAATATTTTACACGCATCTCTCTCTATCTACCTTTTGCTTTCTCAAAACTTCGCTATCACACTCCTCTCTTAGATACTTACCCTGTCTCTCTCCTCCCACCGATTGCTCTCTCCTCATTTCTCTCCACATCACCGTTTCTGCCACCTATCACCATCCCGTCTTCGGGGAGAGTCTTCCACAGCAGCTAAGCGTCACCCGTGACTACCGAATCGAATACACGGGCGAGCTCTTACGTTACAATTAATCATGGAAATAAATGTCTTCTCCCTACCGTGCTCACAATTTTTGACTTCTTTTTTTTTATTTTCTTTAAATTATTTTCATTTTTTAAACTGTTTCTTCTCAAATTACCTTATTTTCTCTATTTGTACCCCTGGGGGTTCTATTTTTCAATACCCTTGCAGGGGATGTGTACTATTAGAGGGAGGGGTTCTACTGGAGGGAGGTGAACTATTTTTCAATGTGAGATATAAAAAATTTTGATAACAAAATTTTGTTTTCAAAAAGTAAGAATCAGAGCTCGAATTCTATTTAATCTTCACTGTAATATCCAATTTGCCACATACATATCTTAAATGGTTTTGCCATCATTACATTGGGGAGAGCATCCCAATCAGAGGTGTAAACGGGCCCAAAAATTTTGGGCCGGCCCGGCCCGTCGGGCCCAAGGTCTCTGCCAGCCCGGCCCGATCCATTTCCGGGCCCTAGAATTTTGGGCCCGGCCCGGCCCGTCCCGTGGGCCCGTTTGAGCCCGATTTTCAAAAAATTCTGCGGAAAAAATTCCGATGAGTTACAAATTGTTTTGAAATTCAGAATTTTTTCAGGCTCGTGGTATGAACATTAATTTTAATGTTTAGAAAATAGAGTTTTAGGGGGAAAATGAACAAATTAAGGAAGTTTTGCACTTTACAATGCCACCAATCGTCCTGACTGGACGGCATTGTGTGCTTATCGGGCCCAATCGGGCCTGCGGGCCGGCCCAACTTTTTATGGGCCCGGCCCGGCCCGGCCCCGGGCCCTGGAAAGTTGGGCCGGCCACTTTACACCTCTGATCCCAATAGAGAAAATACGGTAAATGTTCTTGTTGTTGAAAATTGGAGTCTCAACTTGTCTTAAATTACAGTTGGTTAGCCTTTTCACCTCTGTTTGTTTTCTTATCCATTTTCAGAAGAAATGTTTTCGAACAATAAATGCAATACATTTTAAATCTGATATAAAGACAATTTTAAGTTACAATTTGATTGTAGAATACTCCTGTAAACTTGTGAAAGCTATAGCCGTCATCAATGCCTTCATTCTGAAGTCTCACGCGTCTGTCTTATTATCATCTTCTTATTATTATCGACGTTTGACGCAAAGCGACCGTATATACCATTAATATTTATTCACTGGCCCTCGCTCGTTTCGTTTTGCGTTTTCACTATTTCACTCGTCAGACTCCTCCTTGGACGGACATCGAGTTCGTTGTAGCGTTTGAGCATTTAAAACTACTCACATAAACAGATTCTCTCATCTTATACCTTCTTCTCTTTCTGTCCATCATCTGTCTCCCTCGATGGTTCTCTCGTTCTCTTTCTTTAAATTTCTCTCTTTCTTTCATCCTTTCTCTCCAAATTCTCTCTTTCTTTCTCTCTCTCTCTATCTCTCACTCCCCTTGTGAGTTCACATTAAAATTATAACTGCAATTTTCTGTTGGCAGTATTCTCATGAGCGCCTTGAGAGTGATGGTTGTTTGGGTGCCCCATATTCGCCTCATCGCCTCATTAGCCGCGAATGATGAGGTGATTCTGCCGAATCATCCATCTTTCGTGCGAAATACTCATCGGTTTGTCTGCCGCGGTAAGCGTCACTCAGCAATTTACTTTTATGTACATACATATCTGCGTTGCTCATTTTTTGCTTTAAGAGAGCCTCTCTGTAAGACTCAAGGAGGCTTGTATAGGCTCCTGCCCTGAGGAATTTTTATTTTCTTTTACTTTGAAAACTTTATGAAGGATGTATCCCTTGTTCATAACGAAGTCTAGGCGGTCAGAAAGTTTAGAAAAAATTTTTTCACTTAGATATAAGCCGTAATGTTCATAAAAATTGGATGACCATATCTAACGTTATACTTAATATTTCTCAATATTCTTTTCACTGTTCGATTCCTTTTCTACAACTACACAAAAAAGTCCCAGATGACCATTTTCGAAGAATTAACATTTTTATGACTTTTGGTCAATTGAATTTTTTGAAATGTCGTTTTCAGGCAATAACTTTTTTTATTATTATGACTTGCAGAAAACTGAATCTTCCATAAGAAAGAGGAGAAAAAATTACACATAATATGTGTCTACGAGGAAAAATCTCCGATACTTTTTTTTGGGTATCTGCATTTGAATATGGGTTTCTGAGCAAATTTCGGCTTTGGCTGCAAACAATAATTTCCTTCAAACTTCATCAATTTAAAACGCAATGGTCCATTCGATGTAATTTTTTATCCTCTTTAAAATGGTATATACTTTGTACGCAAAGGAAATTAGTCTAAAGGCTTAAAATTGATTTTTTGTGTTTTTGGCCAAATTCTGGTGTTAAAATACTCATTCTTTGGACCATTAATGGGTCAAATAGACGGAATTACAGCATAATATTTATTCTACACGAAAGAGCAGTTAAAACTGAGTCGGATACAGCATTTTAATCAAAATCTGAGGATACCTTTTTTGGGAATATGTATTTGAATGCTGACTGTTGAAGGCGATATTGCTGAATATTTTTTGGCAATTATTTAAAATTAGTTCTTTTGAAAGATCTAGCACCCAATAATGGGTATTCCAGAATTCTTTGAAGTTCTTTCATGATATACCACTCAAAAGTACTCTAAAAGTCAAGAAATTTCATTTTAACGAGCCTAGAAGGCGAAATAATTGAATGAAAACTCCTTCGAAGCCACCTATCAGGTCATTTGTGAATCGGATTACCAAAAAGGTCATAACCATTCGAAAGAGCAGAGACTTTTACATATTATATCCTTCGATGAAAATGCAAAACCTGTACAGTTTTTAGAAATCTTGAAATTTCGAAAAAATTCTACGAGATGTTTCGACCATTTTGAGCTGTTCTGCGAAAGCTATTACCAATGAAACTTATATTCTGAAAACTGTTCCATTAGGTCGAATGAAATATAATATGCAGAAAAATTTCATTTCGATCAAGAGCACCATGGATGGGAGTCAAAAGTAGAAAATGAACGTCAAATTTATGTTTCTCGTCTCAAACAACCTAATGGAACAGTTTTCAGAACATAAGTTTCATTGGTACCAGCTTTCGCAGAACAGCTCAAAATAATCGAAACATCTCGTGGATTTTTTTCGAACTTTCAAGATTTCTAAAAACTGTACAGGTTTTGCATTTTCATCGAAGGATATAATATGTAAAAGTCTCTTCTCTTTCGAATGGTTATGACCTTTTTGGTAATCCGATTCACAAATGACCTGATAGTTGGCTTCGAAGGAGTTTTCATTCAATTATTTCGCCTTCTAGGCTCGTAAAAATGAAATTTCTTGACTTTTAGAGTACTTTTGAGTGGTATATCATGAAAGAACTTCAAAGAATCCTGGAATACCCATTATTGGGTGCTAGATCTTTCGAAAGAACTAATTTTAAATAATTGCCAAAAAATATTCAGCAATATCGCCTTCAACAGTCAGCATTCAAATACATATTCACAAAAAATGTATCCTCAGATTTTGATTAAAAAGTTGTATCCGACTCAGTTTTAACTGCTCTTTCTTGTAGAATAAATATTATGCTGTAATTCGGTCTATATGACCCATTAATGGTCCAAAGAATGAGTATTTTAACACCAGAATTTGGCCAAAAACACAAAAAGTCAATTTTAAGCCTTTAGACTAATTTCCTTTGCGTACAAAGTATGTATATACCATTTTAAAGAGGATAAAAAATTACATCGAATGGACCATTGCGTTTTAAAATTGATGAAGTTTGAAAGAAATTATTGTTTGCAGCCAAAGCCGAAATTTGCTCAGAAACCCATATTCAAATGCAGATACCCAAAAAAAAAGTATCGGAGATTTTTCATCGTAGACACATATTATGTGTAATTTTTTCCTGCTCTTTTTTATGGATGATTCGGTTTTCTGCAAGTCATAATAATAAAAAAGTTATTGCCTGAAAACGACATTTCAAAAAATTCAATTGACCAAAAGTCATAAAAATGTTAATTCTTCGAAAATGGTCATCTGGGACTTTTTTGTGTAGTTGTCGACAAGGAATCGAACAGTGAAAAGAATATTGAGAAATATTAAGTATAACGTTAGA
This sequence comes from Allodiplogaster sudhausi, assembly GCA_945643635.1. NCBI lineage: Eukaryota > Metazoa > Nematoda > Chromadorea > Rhabditida > Diplogasteridae > Allodiplogaster > Allodiplogaster sudhausi. The sequence goes on along the minus strand of CALZFC010000001.1, from coordinate 3,290,068 downwards.
TATGGTCATCCAAAGTTTATGAACATTATATCTAAGTGAAAAAAAAATTTTCTAAACTTTCTGACCGCCTCGTTATGACTTCGTTATGAACAAGGGATACATCCCTCATAAAGTTTTAAAAGTAAAAGAAAACAAAAATTCCTCAGGGCAGACGCTCCATGATCATTACAGAGAGGCTCTCTTAAATGTTTTGACTTAGAGTCTTAACTTTGACATACAAATTATACATTTTTTGATGTTCCCATAAATAAAACATGAATTGTTCCTCCATTCTCGGTATAATCAATGTTTACTGCATTATTTATTAATACTATTGGAGGGGTGAGAGTTCACTGCGTTCTCTACGCGAATTTACACCCTCTGATTGCGGAGTAAAGCTTGGCCATTTTAGCAGCTTTTTGCCCCTAGCAGGCAGAGCTACAACGAGGGAATGATGAAGATCTATGGCATATGCTGTTCGGAAGTGCCAAAGCTTCACGATACTTTCCAAAAGGTGCCGCCGAAGGCTACGATATTGTCAACATCTCAGACGCCCGCGCAAGAGCCGCTTCACTCCGACGAAGAAAAGAATTAAGAGCCCCCTCTCCGTGATCAGATTATCCTGTTCGTGCACTGTACAACCTGAGCTCGTTTATCTTCTCGTTCGTCTTTTTCTTTTAAATCAAGTTGGCTATGCACATATATGTACAAAACACACACACACACACACACACGCATTAATCAATGTTGAAGGTAAATTAGATTGACCAGCTTTAGTAAGACTGTAGGTTTTGGAGTTTAAGGCCAAGGGCCCAGGAAAGACACAAGCAGCGATCGGAATGTGCATACATACATATTTCAGTGGTGCGCTGGTGGCAATATTCTTCATGACTGTGACGGTGATCTTTGACATCCTCTATGATATCTCGGTTCTTTACTCAGACAAGCCAGTCATCAATGCATATGGTACGTCTACCCTACTATATTTTCTTTGAAAAAACCTCCCTCTCTCTCACTCAAATTCACGATAATCTTACGCGCTCGTTCTTTCTCTATTCATTCATTCAGGTTTATCAGCATTTTTTGAATGAAAACATGAAAACATAGATATGAGATAAATATGTAAATATATAAGTCCCTATAGCTGACGTGATCGGCTACTTCTAGGGAACCAAATTGTGGAACATAGAAACAATCTTCCGAAAGGGAAAATATAACTATAAAAAAAGCATGTGGAGACATTGTAGCATTATATAGGCGTGTGTGACAGACAAATGGAAGAAATAACTGAACGAGTTAGAGATGCACTGTCAAAAATCTTATTAGGCAGTCTATTCCAATCATTAACCACTCTATTCGGCAAAAAAACTTAAAACTCTTATTTCTACATAGGTAATGTGTACTTTTAAATCGATGACCTCTAGTTACAGAAATATTGAGAAGACAAAAGAGGACTTTGGGACCAATGTCAATGTGGTTTGCGAATATTTTATAAGTATACATAAGATCAATAAAATGTCCTCGCGATGCAAGAGTATGGCAAGATAGAGCAGAAAGACGGGCTGGGTAAGAGGGATGATGACCAATTCTTCTAAAGATGAGACGCGTAAATAAGCGCTGGACATTTTCTATGCGGTCGTACGAGGAAGCAGAAAGTTCCTTATGAGGGTTCCAAATCTCACTTGCATATTCCAGGATAGGACGTACAGAAATAGAGAAGAGACGCATTAGTATCGCCAGGTTATGTGAGCGGAAATTCCGCAGGATGAGAAGAGCTCGAGCGCTCGCTTTATTGCAGATGATTCTGATATGCTCAGTAAATGAAAGGTCATTGGAAATGGTAACACCGAGATCACAGAAGTGGTGGGCAATGGAGAGGGGGTGAGCATTTAGAAGGGGACAAAAGGTGTGGTGATTTTGACCTATGGTCATAAATTTACTCTTTCTAACCGAAATTGAAAGGCCCCAGTTGTTAGTCCTGTCTTGTATGTTGTTAAAGGAACTATCCATGGAGTTTAGAACCAGCTTGTGGAGAGTTAACGTTTGAATTCGCGCATGATATTGCAAAAAGTTTTGGCGGTATGCTAGCACAGTATCCATCACTACAAACTAGACTTTGTGAGTCTTTTTCTCTCTGCCTCTCTTCTCTTCCCTCGAATCTCAAGCGTGGCTTGCCGCTTCGCACCTAGTGTTCACCTTCTTTCTGGTTGAGAGAGTGAGAGATAGTTAGACAAGCAGAGCGAACAATGCTGACGTCATCTACTAAATCGTACTGTATGAACTATAGATCAAAGGCGTTTTCTCAGCATCAAAGAAATTTAATGTGTTGTAAATTTGCACAGCTATGTTTTAAGCTAGCCTGGTTCTCTCAGGCTCAAAATTATATGACATTGTAATCTCCATGTACAGCTCCTTTAAGCGCAGTTTGAAGAAGGGTTGTATCATTAACAGTACATATGTAGTTTTGCGTCATCGGCATAGAGAGTGCAAAAGGCGCCAGGAGGTAGACAATCTGGTAGGTCATTTATGTAGATCAAGAAGAGTAGAGCGACTATGACGGACCCCTGAGGCACACCCGAGAGTACTATATAAAAAGTGGATCTGGATTCATCAATTGTCTATGGCTTTCAAGCTTCAGTTTTTATCTTTTTATCCTTCTACTGATGCCTCCCTCTCTCTGTGTTAATTATCCGCCTGAGCTCTTGAAGATCTCACTGAATGGTAGCGAAAGCGAGCGGAATTGAGCTGCTGCCGAAGGACGAATTCAACCTCATATTTACGGTACTTTTAAACATTTTTTTTTACTTAGTCAAGTAAACCGTTACTTCCATTTCATCTTTTCTATGTTTATCATCCGTTTTCAGGCATGTCCAGGAATAAAAAGCATTCCCTTAAAGCGCGGCTATCCGACAGTCACGGTTGAGGGAAGCTCGCTGACATGCAACGCGTCGCTCATCTCGCTTGACGCGTCGCGTTCGACTTTTCGCGGCGGGATGCCAGCAATTCATGGGAAAATCCGTTTCACAAGATTTCAGACGTAAGTCGTTACCTCGATCCTTTTCTTTCCTTCTATTCTACTTTCTCTCTCTCTCTCTCTCTCTCTGTCTAAACTTTGTTCTCTCTTTTTCTTACTATCACCCTCCACTCTCAGCTACCGTCAGTGCCTCTCTCCTCCCACCGATTGCTTTCTCTGTATGTCTCTCCGCCTCGTCTTCTCTGCCACCCATCACCATCCCGTCTTTGGCGCGAGTCGTCCACATCAGCTAAATGTCACCCGCGACTACAGAATCAAAGGCGCTCACGCGCTTTTGCCTTCCAATTAATCAGCATCTAATCAGAATCTTCTTCCTTTCTACCGTACTCAGGAATCTTTTTTTTTAATATTAAATTTATTTTCGTTAAAAGACTTTTCCAAACGAATCTTGACCTGACATCAGTTCCGCTTTGATAATCTTTTCTTCTTTTTTTCCGTTTCAAAAGAATGTTTTCCCCGGAATAAATGTACATCTTTCGAAATCTAACAATGAAACTATTCCATGCTAAGAACTTGAGTACATATAGAGGTGTTTTGTGATTTCATGATAAACCAAGTTGCCATCGTTACCCATTCGCTCTGCTTTCATACGAATTTAAAAAAAAAAGCGGAACGGCATGGTAAGCCAAGAAGAACGGTCGAGGTGAACCAATAATTTAAGAAAAAAAGTGATTATTCGTTGTGAATATACTGCAAAATATTACGGTAATTGCTCTCCCGCATACCGAATCATCTTGGATATCAGTGACGTCATTTTGCTGTATCCTTCTCTCTCTCTTTCTTTCTGTTTTCATCATCCCTTCGTCGTCTCTCTGTTTCTCTCCCTGATTTTCCTGTTCTCTCACTTTTTATTTCTCCCTTTCGTTCCTCCTTTCACTCTAACTTTCTGAGAGACGCCACCATGCTTTCGATCGCAAGGTTTGGCGCCAATCAAGTCAACAGCTCCGGCGCCAATGCTTTAGTCTACGGCCAAGCCGAAAGGCCTTTCCGGCATTATAAGCCTGTTCGTTCAATACATATGTACTTTCATATTCCTTCACCTTCATCTTATCATCCTTCCTTTTTTTGGTTAACCCACGGCCCAGAAAATCAAATCCATAAGCAGCGACAGGAAAACGTTTAAAGGAAGTATCCGGCGAATAATTCTACAGTAGCGCTAGAGAACGAGTTTGAAGAGTAAAAATTGCCTGTCGCTCGGTCGAGAGAGAATGCGAAATAGGAGGGCGGCTATGACCTACCGTAACTAATTCTCTACACGCCAGTTTTCACGTTACTACCGCTCAGAATGTAATAAAAGAAAATCGCTCAAACTTTCTGGATATATGTTTTACGCCAAGATGAACTTATCCACATAGAACAAAACATAGGTTAGTTATTCCCCGGATACCTCCTTTAAGTGAGTTCCTGGCCTCTCTATTGTGTTTGGCTGTGCTGGTGAACCCCCGATTACTTTGTCGATCTCGTGCTCCGCTTCCCAACTACGCCAGTCATCGAGGAATACGGTTAGTCTATGTCAAATATTTTTGACAAATATTTGTTTTGAGCATATAAGGAATAAGGGTGACCCACCGGACTACTCGATATATTTAGTACATTACTAATTCATTACTAATTCGTACTTATTACTGTACTTTTGGGCTTCCTTCTGGAAGCATTTTTTTTTGTCATTTTTTTGTGTTTTGACCCGGTCTGGGTCAGTGTTAGCTCTGTGTTCCGTGTGTACGGGTGACTTCCTCTGTTGTTCCCCTTCCACGTGTTCGCCTCTCAGCCATTCTTCGTCGTTGTTAATCGTCATCGACCTTTCCGGCTTCTCTGCTGTCACTCATCCTTGACATCATTTGTCAGGATCCATTTAACTGTGGATAAATGTATTGTTGTTATCTCGATCCTTGAAAGGACAAGTATACCTTGTAGGCGTTCAGGGATCCAATTAAATCAGGAATTCAGGAAAGTATAGTCCGGAGGACTTGTTGGTAATTGGTATTTAAGGGAAGAATTGTGGCTTGAGAAGGAAATTGAATGTGCTAAGGAGGAAATCTCCGCTATTTGCCATTGTTTATTACGCATATTTCTCCCACCCTTCCGGTCATTTACCCTTACCCCTGTTGCTCTGGCCGTTCCTTGAAGTAAGGAATACTTATCCTGCAATAATTTTTGATATGGTGCGTCTCGCAGTTCATCCTATTTCCAATTCGGGCTCTAATAAGCATTCTACCACATCTTCTCCCAAATTTGAATCCGGCTGTAGCCGACCGAATTCTTCAATGTTTGGGCTCAGGAATATTCCGGCCCCTTCTTCCCAGTTCCAGAGTGAACCCTTTCCAACCACTTGTTCCTCTTCCCTTACCATTAGGAACGGCTCGTTCAGGGACATTTCTACCACGCGTATTCAAATTCTTCAGAAAAAAATCTACAAAATCAGGCACGTCAGAATCAGCCAGTCAGGGAGCCCCTCTCATCCCCTTCTCTGATTCTCTGGATCTGACATTCTCCGTGCCCCCACCAGCTTCTCAGAAAAATGCTCCTTCTCGAAACAATCATGACCCTAATGGCGCCATTTCGCAAATTCAGGAAAACAAAATCTCTTTTGATTTCCGTGCTCAATTTGATTCTCTCGCCGCCCATGTTGCTGAAATCAACCATTTCCTTCTTTCCTGCTCGAATGAATTCTCTGACCTCAGGAACTCATGGAATAAGCTTAATGATCATCAGGAAATTTCACGTCATATTCAGGCTTTCGAAAACATTATTTCTGATGCCCAGTCTTATTCCCTATGCTATTACGAAAAGCGAAACAACTATCTGGCTGCTGCTAGAAAACATTCCGCTGTCACTGTCGATGCTCTTGCCCCTTTTAGAAGAGTGGGAAATCAGGGACCCTTCACGTCATTCCTTCGAAAATATTTCAGGAAATTTGACCCACATTGTTGATTCAGCCAATCAATATGTTAAGGCCCTCCACCCGCTCCTTATTCAGGCAATGTCACATGACATTTCTCACCACTCTCCTCCATCTTTTCCGGCTGGAGATAGGCGTGAGTCGCCTACTAAGCTCTTCATTCCTCCTCCCCCACTAAGCCAACCAATTTCTGGGGATTTCAGGAATGTTGATCCTTCTGGCGCTCAATCACCCATCTACCCCGCAAACACCCCACCTAATCATGCCAAATTTGGGGATTGTAGGAATACAAATGCTTCTCATGTTCAGGCACCACATTATCGTACTCCTGACCCATTCTATCATACTCAGGAGCCGCCTCATGGTGCTCAGGGTCCCCCCTACAGTACTCAGGTCCCCTCCTACCGTACTCAGGACCCTCTCACCGTACTCGAGATCCATCCTACCGTATCCCCGACTCATTCTACCGTACTCAGGATCCACACTACCGTATTCCTGACCACATCTACCGTACCCACGACCGAGCCCATCATGTTCAGGAATCTGGCCATTCTTCTCAGGGCCAGAATCATTCAACGAATATGCCAAATCAAGAATTGGGAATCCTTAGTTCCCTGGCACAAGCTCTCTCACATCAGCGTCAGCATACTTTGCCCCCTATAAAATTACCAAATTTTTCAGGAGACAATCTGACCACTTTCCACACATTTATGGAAGAATTTGATGAGGCAATCGATTATAACCCATCCCTGTCAGCGTTCCAAAAATTTCGGTACCTTAAGGAGTGTCTTACAGATTCGGCAAAGTCCTTCATCGCGCAGATTCCCACCTCTGGTGACAACTATGAGCGCGCTCCTAGTGAATTGATCAGGCGATACGGCAATACCGAAGCACATGCGGGCTTACTCATGCCTATCTCAAATCATAGCTAATAGGTTTTTACAATGTTCAGCAGCCTTCTTTCATCCCTGGCTTCATGAAGCAATAAGTAACAGAAGAACGATTGAATGTACCCCAAGTATGGAATAGTACAGTGTTTTAGGAGACAGGATAGTAAACCCGAAAAATTTAATATCAAGTCAAAGGCCACTTTAATCGATACATAAGAGTGTTCAGCAATCGTCTAAATTCCAAATAGATTACTTAATGTCGCAATTGGCCTATAAAGGCCTGATATCAAGTATGGAAATTTGTCGCTTTAAAGGTGTCTTCAATCGCTCTTCTGTTACTTGTTGCTTCATGAAGCCAGAGATAAAAGAAGGATGCCCAACATGTAAAAATCTATTAGCTATGATTTGAGATAGGCAAAACCGTATTTGAAGCACACGCAGTGTACAGCAATCACATTAAGAACAACTGGGCTGAGGACTAAAGTTGACCGCGGTATTAATGTAGGGCTGAACTAATTAGCACGTAATTTTCACAGCTCAACTAGCCATCTGAATTGGTTCAATGATTCCTGCAAACATATTAAAATTATTATAACTATAGCCATAGTAGTAAATGATCGATTTTGTCCTGCTGAACCGCGTGCAACCAAAGCCGAGGGAGTGAATCTCGAACAGAAGGCAATAAGCATGTAATAGCATGATATAAAATCGCAATTAGACTAAAATGTTGTCGCTGGGATGTTATGAAATGCGACTAAAATAAAATGCCAATAAAAACTTCTCGGATATCAAAGAAATAAATTATTTTGTCCAACGCGCCTAAATGTGCAATGCAGGTGATTCTAAGTTATTGATTTTTTCTTGAACATAAGTAAATCAATGGAACCAATAAACTGCTAATTAATGCCTGGTAGCATAATGAAGCAACCCTGAAAATTTCATTCAAATAGTCCTATCCTTTAAAAAGTTATCTCCAAAAAACTTGAATTCCCAGTTTTTATGAGGGCGACTGTATATGTATAGAAATAAAATGAAAGGTTTGCTATATGAAAACTCAAGAGCCCAGCAATCTTTCCTTTAAAAAACTCCTTCTAAATTTCTTTGGCAGCTGCGCTGATTGTCATGAACGTATTGAGTGATAATTGTCATTAGTGTGATCCTTAATCGCCTCGTCACCTTATTAGCTGGGGTGAAGAGGTTTTTTTTCACGACTCATCGTCTCACCTACTAAATCTCTCCTACTCATTGAGAAACACACACATTGACTTTGCATGTCGAAGGGATGGTCAGTTAATACTTCTTGGCTTCTAGACTCACTTGCGCTTTTAATAATTTGACTCAGCAACTGCTTTAACTTTGGCTTATGCATATATATATATATATATATATATATATATATATATATAATGTTTATATATATGTATGTATACTATATATTTGAGGTTCCCATAAAAAAGACCTAGAACCTGCTCTTCCATTCTCGGTATATTCCATGCTTGCTGTACTATTTCTTAAGAGAATTGCTCTGGATGTTCGAGTGGCTGAGAGTTCAACCGGAAGGGCCAACTCTCCCTGATTTGAGGATGTTCGCGCGCGTTCTGTCTAGGTGCAGAGCTCGTTTATCTTCTGATTCTTCTTTCTCTCTTTCAAATCATTTGGACTATCCACGCACACCAATACAAGTTAAATGAAAATGAGATTCGCCAGTTCTCGTGAGAATATATGTAGGTTCGGATTTTAAGGCCCACGGCCGAGAAAATTAATTGGCAACGATCGGAAGGCCTCTTTCAGTTTTTTACGGGGGGCTCTACACGTTTTCATGATTGCGGTGCTTGTTTTTTTCTTCTTCTACGAGATCTTCCTCAGTAGCTCAATGATGCCAATCATCCATAAGCATGGTACGATTCTACATCGCTCGATTTTATGAAGAATGCACACTCGCATTCCTTCTCTCTTTCTCCTACTATATCTCTATCTCTAAATATCTCTCTCTCTCTGTCTCTCTCTAAATTATTCAGCCGGACTCTTGTAGATCTCAGTGGATCTCAGCTCGTCGCGAAAGCGACTAGCATTTTGCTGCTCCCAAATGACGAAATTTACATCAAATTTAGGGTATGTCCTTTCCTTACTATATTCCTTATTAGCTACATATTTTTTTTTGTTCCAGCTCAGATACACCTCTTCTATGTTAATCATCAATCTTTAGGCGAATCCAGGAGTAAAGTCTTGTGTAATGTGCTTCGGATATCCGACAGTGACGGTTGAGGGAAGCGTGCTGACACCCAACGCGTCGCTCGTCTCTATTGACGTGTCGTATACGAATATACGTGGCGAACTGCTTCATGGCGGAATCCGTCTCACTGGACTCCAGATGTAAGTCGGCTTATGGATCACTCCACTTATTTGATGTCCTTCTATTTTATTCTCTGTAAGCTCACTCGTGTCCTTTTTTTAACGTCAATTTTGTTATCTCTCTCTCTCTCTAATCTTCCCTCTCTCTCTCTAGCCTTCCCTGTCTCTCGATCTTTTATTATCACTCGACTCTCCCAGGTACCATCAGTGTCTCTCTCCCTCCATCCATTTCGCTCTCCTGATATCTTTCCGCCTCGTCTTCTCTGCCACCTATCACCATCGCAACTTCGGCACGAGCCGTCCACAGCAGCTGGAAGTCATCCACGACTACTGGATCGATTGCACACATGCGCTAATGCCTTACAATTAATCAGCAGCCAGTCATTCTGATGTCATTGAGACAATCATTCTGATGTCTAACGCTGTACCCTTTTTCATTCTTTTTACTTACATTATGAACAAAGTTAAAGTAAACCAACAGTGCGTACATACCAGTAGATACTCTCTGAAAATTCTCCACATTCGTTGCGTTGATCGTTTGTTTGAACCTTTTTCATCTTCACTATGTCACTCTAATACTCTTCCTAAGACTGAAGTCGCGTAAAATGCACTTCCCTTGAAATCTGAAAATGAGAATTTGACAATTTGATGTATAGCGGAATTCTGATTTCATGATAAAACGTTGTAGTCCTCGTTAACCATATGCGCTGTATATGTACATATGTACATAGAAATAAAAAGAAAGATTTGCAGTATGAAAACCAATCATTCTTTTAATAAAACCTGTGCACATTGGTCGTGAATATACTTCAAAATATTACGGTTCACACACTTTGGTCATTCACACACTTTGGTCACTCACACACTTTGGTCAGTCAGGGTGCGGTGAGCTCTGCCGCGCTCTGAAAGTCTACTCCATATTTCGGAGTTTGACTTTTAGCTGACTTAGTGTGGGTGGCCCGCGGGAGCGATATCCCGTTAACCAATAAGAGCTTTTCAGGCAAACTCAGTACAAAACCTGAGCTTCACTGGATCATTCAAATTAATCACTTTTGATCTACTTTTGATCTACCGTTCCTGCAATGACGAAGAGCAAGAAGAAAGCTGATCTAGCTTCACTTGACGAATCTGACCCTATTGAGGCTGTCTCCAGTGCTGTCAGTCAATCTCTCTCCAAAATACTTGATTCCAAGTTTACAACTCTAAGCCAATCACTTATCAATCAGCAAAATGAGGCACTCTCCAAGCTGGCCGATGCGTTCAATCGTCTCTCTGAGACTCTGCCTAGCTTGAATAAGCCAGCAGAGCAGTCGGCTCCTCTCTCGTATGCGGCCGTCTCGGCTGCCATGACCCGTACAATCAATGCCCAGCCTATCATTCAAGAGAAAGCCAAGAGAGCTGTGTTGGTTGGTTTCCCTGAGGCGGAGAGCCTCGAGGATATCTCTGCCGCAGACGACGCTCTCGTCGCCTCCATTCTTAGAATGGCGACATCGCAGGAAGGGCAGCCTCTGCTCGACCTCCTCACGGAGGATCAGAGCACGCTCCGCAGGGAAAATTATTTCATGCCATCGCCACCCCCCTCAGCGCTCTCCTAACTACAATTCCTCTTTTCCGCGCATCATAAAGATTCAATTCCAATCTCAGCAGCTTCGCGACCTCTTCCTCTCTCACTCTCGCTTCTCTCGCTGTCTTTCCTCTCTTGCGAATAACCCTCACGTTTATTCTCGCCGTGACTATACGGACCAGGAACTGGAGCATGACCGCCAGATGCGTCGTGAGTGCGGAAAGCGGAACGCTGCTGCTGGGCGACTTCAGTTCGTTGTCCGAGATCTCAAGATCTGCCAGCTGAAGAACCCTCGTGAGCTGCCGCCCCGCTCTCTCGCCGCCCTCAAGAAAGCATCCTTATCGTTTGTCTTCCTCTTCCAATCCTCTCTCTCAATCTCTAAATTCCAATACAACGGGTACTCAACGACAGTCGCTCTTCTCTCTCGCTTTGCAGGGCGGCCGGCAGACGAGCACACGGGGCTGTGGCGGACGAGGGCGCGGAGCCGCCTCGCCGTCTCGGCAAGCGAAACAGCGTCGGAGAGATGGATGATGCCACTATCCACATGAACCGTCGCATCTCGCCAGAAGGTACCGGTGACGAGGTCTTTGTTGCCCCCTCGGCCATTCAGCCTTCCCTCTTTGACTAGGATTCCACCACTCCAGACCTCTCCGTAATCACTTGCTCTTTAATTAATATTCGATCTGTTAGCCGTAAGTTGCCTCTTCTTAGTGCTCACATAGCTGAATACCGTCCATTAATTATCGCTCTTACGGAAACCTGGGCCTCTCCGTCCACAGTCACTGATGGCATGCTTTCTATTAATGGGCTTTTCAATGTGTATAGATCTGACCGCATATCTGATTCTCCTGGTGGAGGTGTGGCTCTTCTTATTGTGGCAAATCTCTCATCCTTCCTTCTATCTCAATCTAGTTTTAGCTTATTTTGCCAACTTATTTCTGTCGCTGTTTGCTCTCCTCCCAAGAAAATAGTTATCCATTGCGTATATAAGAGCCCCAGATGCACTCTCTCTGATAGTTGCCTCGAGTCAATAGCGAATTCTGTCTCTTCCCTACATGAATATGATCACATAATAGTTGGCGATTTTAATTGCCCAGATGTCGACTGGACCACACACTCCTCTATCTCTCCTCCTCTCTCGTCGTCTGCATCTTTGTCTCTTTTTGCACGCTCTCTCGCACTGGCTCAGCATGTCCATGCCCCAAAGCGCATGCTCTCCACGCTCGATCTTGTCTTTTCTACGTCGTTTGACGTCATTGATTTTTGCCACGTAGTCCCCCCTCTGCCCTCTCTCGACCATGCCACTGTCCATTTTGGAATCAAGCTACCCTCTCCCTCCCTCTCACCTATCTCTGTCTATGATTTTAAACGCGCTAACTGGCCCGCAATCAACGTCTATCTATCAAAGATCAACTGTCGTAGCCTTTTTGGCAATACTACAGACCCTGATTGTCTCTACAATTCCTTCCTCTCTCATGCTCTTCATGCCCTCCACTCTTTTGTACCTCGCAGAAACGTTTTTCGCTCTCACCCCACTCTCCCGCTTCGCACCCAATCACTTGCCCGAGTATGTCATCGGCTCTATAATCAGCGTCACTCTCTTGGTCTCTCTCCTTTCCTCTCCGCATCTCGCAAGCTCAAAAGGCGCCTCTACAGTAATCGTCGCAAACTTGAACTCTCTCTCTCCAAGTCCCCCCAAATGCGCCTACTGTACCGTTATGCCAATGGAGTTATTAGAGACCCTCCCACTATTGATACAATTAACACCACTTCTGGCCCGGCTCTTAATTCCCAATCTAAGGCTAAGATATTTTCTTCGGCATTTTCCCAAATTCCCATTCTCCACCCTCCCTCCCCTCCCCCTCTATCCCCTTCTAGTGAGTCTCCTAAGCTCGATTTCATTGACATTTCCTCGAACGAAGTCTACCGTGTCTTGTCCCGTCTACCTAACCGCAATTCAACCTCTCCCGATGGTCTTCCTTATATCTTCTTAAAGAACTCTGCCCCTTCCATCACAACACCTCTTACCCTACTATTCCATAATTTTTTACTTCACTCACATATTCCTTCGGTTTGGAAGCATGCATTAGTTCGACCTTGTTATAAACGAAAGGGACCTCGGGATAGCGTTAACAGTTACCGCCCCATATCTCTTACTTGCAGCTCTTCCAAGGTCTTTGAGCGCATTATTTTTCGCCATATGTTAAATTTCCTTGATACCAATTCTCTTCTCTCCCTTTCCAATATGGATTTCGACCTCGCCGTTCTGTACTCCAATCCCTCCTCTCCTCTCTCCATTCCTGGCATTGTGCCGTTGATAGCGGCCATTTTGTTAGTGCTGCCTTTATTGATTTCACTAAGGCCTTTGAACTCGTTCCACACTCGCATTTATCCTACAAACTTGCATCTCTGGGCTTTTCTGGTTGTCTTCATAAATTATTGGTTTGCTATCTGCATAACCGTACTCAGTCTGTCATTGTTGATGATTCCATTTCTGCTCCCGCTGTTGTTCCTACTGGCGTGCCTCAAGGCTCTTGTCTTGGCCCTCTCTTCTTTCTCATATTCATTAACGATATTTCTGCTTGTCTCCCACCCAGCTGCCATTATTCCATCTACGCAGACGACATCAAAATATATACCCTTAACAATCCTTCGCTTCTCCAAACCGCCTTATCTTCTATTGACGCCTGGTCTTCCCGATGGGGTCTTTCTATCTCACTTCAAAAGACCAATGTCATGCTCCTCGGTCCGCATCCTCCATATAATTTCTCAATTCGTGGAACCCAACTCTCCACCGCTTCCTCCTTCCGTGATCTGGGTTTCACTTACGACCACAAGCTCTCCACTAAAGCACATGTCGAGTCTATAATTGCTAAAGCTTCTGAACGCTGTTCCTACATTTTGCGCTCTTTCCGCACCCGTAACGCTGATCTCCTTCTCCGGCTATTTAAAACTTACGTTCTCCCTCTTCTGGATTCTATGTCCGAACTCTGGAGGCCCTCCAGCCTTACACTTATCAAAGCTCTTGAAAAAGTACAGCGAAGCTTCACCAGATCTATCTTTCTTCGCAGGGGTGTTGCTTTGTCGTATACTCAGCGTCTATCCCGACTAAATCTCCTTCCTGTTGAGAAAAGACATTTAATTAATGATCTTATCACCACTTTCAAGATAGTCAGACATCAAACTTCGATTGAGCCTTCTTCCATATTTACTTTCCGTCCATCTCACTACTCCCTGCGTGGCCACCCTCTCCAACTCTCTCTTCCTCCCCTTTCCTCTCTCCACTCTCGTAAGGCATGTTTATCTTATAGAATAGTTCACATCTGGAATCGCCTCCCTATAGAAGCTGTCATGTGCAATTCCATTGTTACTTTTCGTAAATACGCTACACTCCTAGTACAGCGTCTGTAAATCTTTGTTTTATCATGTAAATGCTCTTATTTCTGCAATATAGTTTTAGTCAGTCTTTAGTTTTATTCTCTTTCTCCCATTCGTTTTTTTTTCTCTCTTTTCTATTGCGTGGTTACTCAATTAAAATACGATGTTTCAAAATTTTGTGTTATCTTATATCTGATCAAGCCACTGCGATAAACACATACATTTTACCACTGCACCAACGACAACATTGGTGCGCTTATCGAAGATAAACAAAAACCCGTCTCGTCGTCGTTTTTTCTGATGCTGAGTGAAGTAAAGTAATCATTGTAAAAGATATCTCATCTAACCATTCCTGCCAGATGAAATATGATAGAATTCCTAACGACTTCAACGAACTTTGCCATATTCCAAAGTATTGTGTGAGGATTGTTCCGAATACTGCGGCAAAATGCTTCGGACGCGGTAAGACGCTGCCGGCGTATGCAGTGGTGAATTTCAGTGCACATTTGTGACCTCTAACATATATTGAATAAGCAATCAATGGCAAAACATAATAAGAACCTGCTCGTTGCTCCGTCAAATTGTCGCTCGATTGCCTCCTAATCGACAAAAGGGGCCAGACATACGAGCGTGACCGAAATTGAGACCTAAAATGGAGCACATCATCATACTCTACAGCAAGACTAACTAGAACTAGCATTTTGTTCCAATATGACGATGACATTGCTTCGTAAAATGTAGAAAAAGATTAACACTCAGAAGCTCCTGAAAGACACCTATTAATATAATAATAAACCAATTCGGCTAAAATAATCATCCTTTAAAATCATACCATGACCTAACCTTACAGACGGCAAAACAAGACGTCTCGGTCAAAAAATACTCGTCCTACCATTAACGAACCATTTCCGCGAAATAGTTGCAATTTTGCACCTGTTAACCATTACCGCGCGGGGATTGGCCATTCGCTTTAATGCAAATTTAGCAATAAATAATGCTTCTATTTCATGATGCTATTTTGAAAGATGTACATATAAAGTTCAATTTCATGATGCTATTGTGAATGATGTACATATAAGGTCATCGGCCTGAGACTTCAATGCAAACTGTTACATCTTACGGTGGAAATTAGCCAGGGCTTAAGTCTGATCTTGTGATCACCAGTTTTTATCAGGCCAACAGCTAACTTCACGTGTGAGAATGGCAGCAATTGCTATAAGTACATGTTTAAGAGAGCCTCTTTGTATGCCTCCAGTATGGCCTGCCAAAGATCCAGATGTTGGATTTCGAGTGTGAAAACATAGTCGGGCATGGCACTGGGCCCCAGTAACAAGATTAAATGGCAAAAAAATTTTTTCAAAAAATATTCTTGCATGAACAGGTAAAAGTATGGATAATTTCTGAATTTATGTATCTCGCTTCAAACTCAATATTTTTCAATTATCTTTTTTTTATTAACATCCCCATTGAATTCTAAACAAAAGCTCTAGATGTATTTAAGTCAAATAGTTTATTTTTACATCGAAAAATTATTTGAAATATTTAATTTTGACGGTTAAATACGTTAAACTCATTTGTATTTGGGTTTTATATCTCAAAATGTAGAGCATTAAAAACTGTATAACATATATTCTTTTCGTTTCATGTGTCCTTCCTTAGGTGGGTTAAAAATAGGCTCAAATAGGAGTACCTCAGAGACGCCTGATTCAAGGAATGCGTGAAAAACAAGTTAAAATCTTGTTGTAACATAAAATGAACCATTTCATTCGATTCAGCAGGTGCTTCTTTTCAAAAAAGCTCCATATCAAAATTTCATAAAATTATCATCTTCCACGAAAAAAACGCATTTTTCGATTTTTCAGCCATTGTCAGAAAAAGAAAAAAAAATACATCTGGATAGGGCCTCTCTACCAATGACAGCATCGATTTTCCTACGGCGGTCGCGTCAAAACTGACAGATCCGCATTTTCCAACTTTTCGTGCAATCTTAATGTTTCTTAGTCATCCAATACATCTTTCTGCTCCACGAAGCACACAAAGGTCAGAACCGATGTTTGTTTTGCAGATTTCCCGAGGTAAAAGCCCGCAAAAGGGTTTGCACGCGCGCGGCTTCGAACCTGCGCCCCATGACATTCGACGTGCACAACCAATTGGCCAAAATGACATTATAAAATTCATTTCTGGAAAATGCCAAAATCAATCTTAAAGGTTGACCTATCAATCGATAGCTATTTTTGCGCTCTATCGAAATAAATATATCCGCCAAACAGTGTAAATTGGCAGCAAGGCCAAATAAGTGGACAAAATGTTCGAACCCTAGAAAGTAGATCAAACAATCTATACATCATAACGTGATGTATGGGAAAGTTGCTCGTTTTCGCGAAAGCTATCGAATGGCATATGACATGTGGTGATAAGTTCAATCCGCGAGCAATAACAGCCACGGAAATGTCCCCCCCAAAAAATAGGCTTTTCAGTGGACTCCAGGGCGCTTTTTCGGTACTCCTATTAATGGAGAGGACGTTCTTTATCAGTCACTACTTGCTATTCGGCTGGAGTACCGAAAAAGTGCCCTGGAGTCCATTGAAAAGTTAATTTTTTTTAAGGGGACATTTCCGCGGCTGTTATTGCTCGCGGATTGAACTTATCACCACATGTCATATACCATTCGATAGCTTTCGCAAAAACAAGCAACTTTCCCATACATCACTTGAGCCTATTTTTAACCCACCTAGGGAAGGACACATGAAACGAAAAGAATATATGTTATACAGTTTTTAATGCTCTACATTTTGAGATATAAAACCCAAATATAAATGAGTATAACGTATTTAACCGTAAAAATTAAATATTTCAAATAATTTTTCGATGTAAAAATAAAATATTTGACTTAAATACATCTAGAGCTTTTGTTTAGAATTCAATGGGGATGCTAATAAAAAAAAGATAATTGAAAAATAACCATTTAAAAGAATGTTATGGTGACTTAAACTTTTTCCTTACTTTTGCATGCCTAGACAAGGAAAAATTTATTATAACAATATTGATCTACTAATTTTCCTAACATTGCGTATGGGTACGCCTAATTAAATTTTGGAAAACTGAATCGGAAAATTTTGCGCCGGGGCAGGCCCCCATTGAGGGCTGCTTGATCATTACAGAGAGGCTCTCTTAATAGCATCATTGATTACGTTGTCTCCGGTTTTATTTATCCAAAAATTCCGGCAAGTAAAAAATCCTCATGTGAGCGACTTACTAATCTGCTCAACGTATGTTTCCCTCATCTCCACGAAATTAGCAGATGTGCTTTATATTTTGGGATTCGAAAGAAATAGTACGACGAAAGATCAAAATCACACACACAAAGACTTCTGACAGGGACCTTGATCTCTACTTTATCGTGGCTCTATTAAGTTGACAATTTCACACTTAACTTGCTGTCATTTAAATGCATATTTATCTGCACTACTCTACCTTACTCACTTGTTTATTGTGCAATACATGATACAGTATTGCAACAATAAGTGTAAGAATTACATGTTAAGGGCATGCTAACGGTTAGACAATCAAGTATTGGAGGTTCCGAGAATCAGGAAAGTGAAGCCACGTTACTTAGAAGATATAGAAGTTGAAAAAATAGAGCCAGAGTGGAGGAACGACACCAAGTGAGGCGATGCTCAATTATCCTTATATGATTGCGAACATAAGAAGTCTTTTGATATTAAAAAAGAAAAAAAAAGTGCAAGGAAAAGTTCAAAGTAGTGTATGAAAGTTTGTAAAGTCTCTTGAGGAAAAAAATGAGGACAAAAGAATGGAGGTTAGTCTGAGACTAGCGTGTTTGAAGTGAATGTGTTTATCCTTGGGCACGCCTGTATGTATGCAGTTCCGCTTTCTTTTTAAAATTAAAATCCTCCACTTAATATTATTAAGATCTAGTTTGGTCTAAAAAGTTTTAGTCGATATTATCAGAGGCGCGTTTTAAGATAATATTCTCTTCTCGCACGCATTGAAAGCGAATGCATGGTGCAATGGATTTTCGAGAAGGGGCTAGTGAGGGAGCTGAGAGGGCAGGCGTGTGGGCGCCCGAGGGAACGAGCGAGAGGCTCTATTGCGTGGAAAGGATAAAGTCGAGGGATTGCAGCACCATGCACACGCCGGTGTAGATGCGATTGAGATCATCCGTCGCAATCGCCCTTTTCACCTCTTGCGTGTCCATCGATGATGGCGGAGATGTGAAAAGGGTCGGTGGATTCTTCAGCAGATATTGTAGCAGAACCTTCAACAACAATTATTTGAAACTTATATAGAAAGAAACATTTCTAAACAAGTGAATTATTTATTTAACGAAGGCAATTAATGAGAGTGTACCGCTTTCGCCTGAGATATTTCGGCTCCGTGAAAACGAATGACTACATTGTGGAGTGCGGTCCATTCGTTGAAATAGCGACGTTTGCAAATCGCTATCTCGCGAAGTTGCTGTGATGAAAAAGGGACTTGGATAGAGTCTCCTTTATTAACATCTGGCTGGTAAATAAGTTTTTCTTTTTATCCTGCTACCTTTATGCGATTTCAATGATCATTGCAGACGAACTGGCTTCACCTTCTTTCTTGCAGTAATCCTATGCTAAAATCTGGACACCTGTGTGAAAATGTGGATGATCTTTAATGCAAACCTTGATTCAGTTCTGTTAAGAAGCGATTTGTTCGACTGTCTACTCCAATATATACCCTCCGTAATCCCCACTTACCATTTCAAGCGCGGTGTGTTCGTCGGCCCGCGGGCAGATATCCTTGAGATTTTCGGTGTCAATCATCCTCCCATTCATCGCACTCTCCACTTCCACAAGAAGGAGTAGAGAGAGCACGAAGACAGAGGAGACAGCAGACGAGGAAGGACGCAGCATCGGCATGGCGAACGAGCTAATCTGAATACACTTTCCAGATATTCCAGCTTATGCTACATAAAAACCAATTCTAGTAATTTTGTTGCGCTTAGACTCCCCGGCGGGAATATCCTTCAAATTAGCGTCGAGGAAGTTCATCAAATTAGGAAATTAAGAATTTGCAACGTCGTGTGAGAAGTTCACCGCAAAGACTGACATCATAGGGTAGACAAGAGAGAGTAGTACACTGTAATTTTTTTTGTTTTCGCTGTCTATCGTCGCCAAATGACAGATTGAAATTTGTATCTCTGTTCATCTGGGTTCTTATTTCCTCAAAAGCTTGATTGCCTACCAGATAGCTTCCCGTTTTTCACGATGATACAGAGAAGGTCAGCGGCAAAGAGACTAATCTGATATTAGAAATCTTTTATTGACCTGGAAATCATCCCTCGGCAGAACAGCTTTATGATTAATCTGATAATTTGGAAATGTTTTTTTTAGACTGCTCATGTTCACCCACTCACGCTTCATGTTCACCAAGGTGAATAGACCGCCCATTGCGATTGTTATTCTTTAATCGTAACAACAATTAAAACGCTATAAGCTAAGCGACCTAACAAGAGGAAATATAAAAAAAATATATTCACATCTAATTTACTTTGTTTTTAGCCTAATATTGTGTTCTAAAATACGGATCACCAGGTTCCGTTCGTGGTTACAAGAAAGTATTAAATTACACCTCAATTAAAAGTTTCATGTCTTACGTTAGAATTTCATGCTAGAATACAAATAAACTTGTCAACTGACTTCTTGGAAACAAGCTCCATTTTGTTTATTAATGGCGCAGTAGCTATAAACCAGACCAACGCAAAATATTTTCTCAAGATCGCTATCACTACAATGAAATAAAGAGGTGGGATCACCGAAAAATTAGGTGGGATTTCAAACTACGGTGGCTCTTCGCGTTCTCATAAGCTCGTGCTACTTTGGCGCGCCGAGATTGTGCGACCAGCGAACTAAAACACTAAAACGACGTCATTCTAGCACACTAGAATGACGTTACCTAGTTCCTGGATGAACGCAGTAATTCGAACCGGTATTAATTATTTTTCAGTGATAGTCCTCCTTAAAAGAAAAGCACAGAATGGACACGATTGAAGAGACGATCTCTCCATTTGTCGGTTTCTGATTTCTCCGAGACGTATGAGAGGGCGAAGGAAGTCTTTATACAGTGGTTCTTGGCAACGCCCCCTCCGGGCAAGAAGAAGACACTTTCCGGCACATGAAAAGGGCACTCGTCTGTTGACGCTGAAATCGCCTCAATAATGCGAATTAGTGTTGGCAGAAAAAAATATATGAAAGAACGCGGCTACTCTCCCGCGCACTTGATGAGACGAATAAAAAGAGTAAGCAAAACAATACTTTGTTTCCGAATTTACAAATAAATAAAATTTTATGACATCATAGCGGTTTTGATAAAGCAACTTTTAACAAGGAAATAGATTTTCGTGGGTGGCATCATACTCTTGCTGATTATTACTATGGGAAAAACCGAATGTTGACAGTATGTAAATGGTACTCTTTCAACGCGGCTTCACTTCTTTTGTTCATGAACGTTTGCGCCACATCACGTTGAAACCTAATAGTTCCAGCCAGCAGCTGCAGCAGGTTTGCCCCAAAAGACACTTTTTAAAGGATCGTGACCCTGTTAATCTTAGTCCATGGGGTGCCAAGAAGGTCACACATATGTACATATATGAATGTATATGTACGTACTACTTTCAGTAATTTCTACAATAACTTCAGCCCCGTTATATCTGGGAATGCAGCAAAGTGCATCTCTGCGACGTCAGCAAAAGGGCATGCAGGAAGAGCAGATTGCTGGAAAGGGCATACAATATATTCCATTCTGAAGAAGAGCGAACCACGGATGAAGAAGCAATTCAGATAATGAGATCTGGAATCTACGGACTAAATCGTAGTGCCTCATGTTGCTCGTCCGTGTACGCTGGCTATTTTACGTTTACGGACTCTATTTATTTATCTCTACCATCTCACGCTCTCCTCTCAGTCTCATTCTGTTTCTTTCTAAGTCTCTCTCTCTCTCTCTTTCCTGTCCGCCATGCCCTTTTTGGCATTCATGTTTGATGTTTCCCAGAGCCTATATCAGTGCCACTTCCATTACATTAATATTTATTTTTATTTACACATAAAGGAAATCCAGCTTTAGTTTCTCACACAAGTTTCTGCTTTTCAATTCTCCTAACAGTTAATCTCTCTCGCCTCTTTTCTTTCTGGTATATTTCCCTGACCCACTCTTTCGCCCAGAATTCTAGTCACATCCTTCCTCTACCGATCTATGGAAGTACTGGATGTCTCATGAATCCTGAGAAAGACAATGTTGCATCGATAGAGAGCAGAATGCCATGAGTATGATAGTGGCCATGAGTTCAGAGGCCGACACAAGGTGAAAGAGAAAGCGAAAATGGAGAGAGCAGGGCAAGCACAGAACGAACAGTTTTAATTGTTCATTCAGAGAAAGAACATTATTATTCTTTTCTATGCGTTGTTTTGTTTACGACGGAACTATCCTACAATACGACAAAGCGGAGATAGTTCGGTAAACAAAGAAGACCAGCTTGTTGTGAGAAAATATATACTATCTTACAAGTGAACTTGTATAACCTCGTTTTTCTGCGCTTCATTTCGTTCAAACGCTATTTTTTTTAAAAATTAATCCTGAAATTTAAGCTAGTGTTCGGTCAAGCTCAAGTTTATCAAGAGACATGTGTTTTTTTTTAATTAATTGCATGAAAATGGCGCTGTTCTAATCAAGAGCCATGCCCAATCACTGTGTAGTCGATTATCACCCGGTCGCTATCCTTATATGGAAGTTCGCGGTAATCTCCGCGAGCGAAGATGCCATCATCGTCGTCAGAGTCAGCCATGAAAATCTGCTGCTACCTTCCTTTTTGAGGCAATAGTCGACGTCATATTTTTTCTCTCTAAAATTATGCTCTCGATTGAAAAAGTATGTTTTAAGAATAAGCGCTTCGCACTCGAGAGCAATATTCATACGCATGTATGTAATGTACATACTACACATATTTAAGGAACAAACCCGGCTGTATATTTTTTTCTGCGATGCGACGAATGGTCTATGCTCATGGGCATCTCAGCAACGCAGTAGTTTGGTTCGTCGATTCAAGTTTTTTCTACTTTAATTATATTATTTATACAGGCATATATGAACGAAAACGTTTCAATAGATTTCGGCCAGATTGAATGTTCCTGACTATTGTAGTCGCCTCTCTCTCTAAGAATAATTCTGTTGCTCACTCGCCCGTGTGTCAGGCAACAAGGCGTGGAGCATTTGCCGAATCGTCCAGCGGGACAACCTTCGCGACTCTCGAACTTCTCTTCTCCGCTCTTATCTTAGAGAATTGCTTGAGAATTAGAGGTATGCGCATGGATTTTCAGGGATTTTATGCGACATTTGAGTGTGATTTTTTATACATTTCAATTGTAGCTACGCTGCACGCAATGTCAATGTTCGCGTCGCAGCCGCAGCCGGTGCGCGAGCGCCTTGTGCGTCACTTCGAGTTCATGGCCCGCTTCGGTCTTCTTTGACGCTCGTTCAATTATTATAGAATGTAACTTTGTCAAGCTATTGAATGATTATCATAAAGCAGTGATAATCCGAAAAGCTAATAAAAAATTGATTGAAGATTTTTAAGCGAAATGGTGCGCATTAGAAAAGTGGCTGCGATTTCCACGGTGGGCTTCATCATCATCCAGTATTCTAGACAAAATCGTTGGTAGTAATCCTACGGGGCGAAGATGTCACCCGCTGCCGCACTGCGAACATCTCTGCCGCCACCCTTCAGTTGACTAAAGTTGGCTGAAGTTGGCTGTCAAGACGTGTCCTCCCAACGGCTCCCTAGTCCTTCCTTCCTCACTTTCTCCCTCTCCGCCATAAGAAGCGGTGTCTTCCAGAAATCATGACATCACATTGTCAAATTCTCGTAGTCAGATTTCAAAAAAAGTGAATATATTCAGAAAAAAAAGAACAAAAACAAAGAGTGAAAAAGGATATCCAAGCGCAATATGTGTCAGGGAGAGGCTTGTTTGCTAAATTCTCGAAAAACAACAAGTGTAATAAAGTTTTTAAAGTGAAGATAAAAAATGAAAAGATATTGAATGGCTGCTGATTAACTGAAAGGCATAAGCGCATCCCCGCATTCGATTCGGTAGAGTCGGGTGACATTTTGCTGTTCTGGAAGACTCGCGCCGAAGAGAGGATGGTGATAGGTGGCAGAGAAGGCGAGGTTAAGAGATATCAGCAGAGAGCGACCCGCGGAGGGAGAGAGACAGGGACGGTAGCTGAGGGAAGAGAGGAATAGTATAAGACAGGGAAAGGAAGAGTAAAAGACATAGAGAGGGAGAGAGCTGGAGAGAGAGAGAGGGTGAAAGGGAGAGAGAGAGAGAGAGATAGAGACAGACAGAGAGAGGAAAAGGAGGTGAACTTACTTCTGAAATCCGGTGAGACGGATTTTGCCATGAAGTGCTGGTAGCTGGTCGCGAATAGGCTCACGCGACGCGTCGAGCGAGATGAGCGACGCTCTGCGTGTCAGCGAGCGTCCCTCAACCGTCACTGTCGAATAGCCGAGGAACATTGTGCGAATGTTCTTTATTCCTGGATACGCCTAACAATGGAAAAATTTATTAATTATTGTAACTGATTTAACACAATGTCTAACGCAATAAAATCATAAAAATGAGGCGTTGAAAATACCATAAATATGATGTCAATTTTGTCGTTTGGCAGCAACTCAATTGCGGTAGCATTCGCGACCAGCTGAGAGCCAGTGAGATCTTCAAGAGCTCAGGTGAATAATTGACAGAGAGAGAGAGACAGAGAGATAGAGAAAGAAAGACCGATAAAGATGTTAGGAGAAAGAAAGTAAAGGTGAGAGTGTGCCTGTACGACGGAGTGATTCAGAGAGGAAAGAAACGTTTTAGAAAATATAGGTACACGAGTAAACAATACCAGATGTATTGATGACTGGTAAGGCAGAGTAAACGGTGAAGAATTCGCTGCATAAGAACACACTCAGCACCCACGTCAAGCAGAGTAGAACGCGCATAAAACTGAAATCTCATTCCGATCACAAGTTACAGAACCCCTACATTCTGAAGAAATCAGGCGAATCCTATTTTCGTTTTAAATCGGAAAATCTTTCTTGGACATAAATATAGTTTCTTTTCGTGCTACCCGCAAAAAAATTACACTCACTAATATGCGCCACAAAATATTCTCAGTCCTTAATTTTACTTTTTTTCGGCCATAATATACATATACATACAATGTGTATGTATAAGTCCCTGTTACGAAGCACAAGCTAGCATTGTCCCGGGGGCAAACGGCCTCTTGG
This sequence comes from Allodiplogaster sudhausi, assembly GCA_945643635.1. Taxonomy (NCBI): domain Eukaryota; kingdom Metazoa; phylum Nematoda; class Chromadorea; order Rhabditida; family Diplogasteridae; genus Allodiplogaster; species Allodiplogaster sudhausi. The sequence goes on along the minus strand of CALZFC010000001.1, from coordinate 3,265,654 downwards.
CCTGTGCCCAACGCAATAGTCAACGAACCTGCAAGTCCGATCACGGCGAAGAGGCGACTCTTCGTCAGACTGCAGCGTTGGCGCAGGCGCCAGAGCTGTTGGCTTTATTGGCGCCGCCAGCGTCGGAACTTCGCGTTCGACAGAATCGCGGTGGCTTTCACGCGCTCCCGAACAGCACTTGCCACTGTTGCCGCTCAAGTCTCGTAGAAGCTCTTGCGAAGAAGCTGCTAAAATGGCTAATCTTTGCGTCGCAGTGAGCTAATACGAACGAAACGAACGTTCACCAATCCAGAGAAAACGCATGAGACATGCAATGGCAGCGAGTGGAGACAAGATTTGCAGAGGAAATATGCTCTTAGAAGTACAAGAAAGCGAGCCCTCATGCATCTTGTACAACAAAAAAATGCACTCTTTCTTCACTTTCTCTCCATTCCTCACTTCTCTTCTCTTCACCCCTTTTCCGTTTAATCATCGTCTTACAATTTGGCCAAATCAGGCATTATCATTGTTCCAGTCTTTAGTAACACATTCCTTCATTCCTATCATTCTTGATCGATAACTTCCACCCAGATTTTTTTGCCCCCCCCCCTGCTCTCCATCCCTCCACTGACTGTTCGACTTGAGTGGTCGTTTCCGGAGATTGGCCTCGACAAATGCCTCCATCTCCCTGAGCGTTGTCGGCTTGAGCATTTCAAAGTCAATCTCGATCTCATCTGGATTAAAGTCGTACATTAACGGTTCGCGAGCCTGAAACGGGAGTTGATCAACAAGGCGTCAAATTCAACGTCAAAGTTCCATAAATAGCATCCGCCTATCAAAGTCACATTTTAAAAAAATTTTGAAAGACAGTGTATGAGTAATAGAATGTTGCCGTTCTAGAGACATGTCGAAGTGAAAATCCATCCACCAGGTCTCATTGTGGCTCAAATTCTCTCTACTCCATTTGACTCTAATATTTTTCAGAGCACGTTCCCAGTGATGATCCGTGTATGCATCCCTCATCACACTATTCTATTAAGGCCTCAGAATTACGACGACCCCACTCTGACCTCGATGATCTGCATCAGCCGGCTGAGTTTCTCGCCGGGTAGTCGGTCGATGTTGAGCGCGAGCTGCCTCTTCTCATAGTATGACATCGGTGCAGAAGACGAGTCATCATCCGAGTCGAAGTGGTACTCGTCACGCCAGGCTTCGCGAACTGATGCCGGAGGGGGAGCGGGCACCACGAGCGCGGCATCGGCAGCTGGTGCCATTGGAGCCATGCGCTGCTGCTGCTCCGTGGTGCCCACCTGCAATTAGGAACCTTTAAGCTTTTTATTGTTTTTTTTCTCGCTCCTTTGGCTAAATATAAATTAAAAATAAATGTCTACATTTGAAAATTATGTTGAACAATTTGTCCAATGCTGAGTTTCACTTCAGAATTCCTCATTAATACTTTATCCTTGTTGTTTGATATGTTGAATAATTGTATGAATTCCTCACCGAAGCGTTCGCTCGAACAGGCTGAAGAGTGGCAGTGGAAGTGTTGGCAGCAGAAAATGCGTTGAGCAGCGTGCGGACTCTTTGTTGTTGTTGTTTTTGTTGTTGCTGCTGCTAAATTGATTTATTGGCTTCCAACGTATACAAATTGAATTTTTTTTTATTTTTTCCATTTCACTTTTCCATTATCACTTCTCTCTCTCCCGTAAACCACGCAATACCATGGATTTCAGCTAAGTCCATATAATTCTGTGTCAAAACCTTTCCATCTTCTTTCTAACTGGGGCAAAAAAGTAAAAAAGTAATTTTCTATTTTAGAGACCCTTTGTAAAACATTTTGTGCCTTCCCGGAGTCATACTACATCCAGAATCTGGCGTACACATTCTTCTTCTTACTGTCCCCAAATTTTTTTCCGGTCCCCAACCCCCTGCCCTCCTCTGCTTTACATTCATCGACAGTAGCATTCATTTTCCACATTCTAACCAGAAGAGCCTGATTCCGCTGCTGTTGTTGCTCTTCGTGAATTACTTGAGTCGCTTGGTTCTTCGCGACGTTGAAGATCTCAAGGCCTCCCGGAATAGTGCTAATCTGAAGAGAAAGAGGCTTCTTCATTATCATTACATGTAATTAAATAAAAATTTTCAAATGGAATATGAAAATGCTGATTAAGATAAAGTAGAAAGTAGAAGCGAACCTGTCGTTGAAGTTTCTGCAGCTCCATCTGCTGCGCTGGGCCACATGGCATCTTGTAGATAATGATCAGCTGCTGAACATGGAGAATGTGGCGAAAGTGAAGATGGGATAGAGAGAGAGGGAGAACGAGGTAGAGTGGGAGGGAAAGAGAGAGAGGAAATTCGAAGAAGAGGGAGAGGGAACAAAGAAAGAGAGATTTTTACTCTTGGTGTTGATACATAGTCGACTTTTATGATAACTGCATTGCCTTTAAGTACTAGAAAACTATATCTTATATAAATATATATATATATTAAAGTAAGGATTCGAATTTATATAATTAACGGTGAAAAAGGAAGAAAAGTTAACTCCAACCTTAGCGAGAGCTTCAATTACATCGACTGGCTCTCGGAGCTGCGCGTTGTGTGCGCGTGCAGCGGCCATGCCTCGTAGTTGCTCGAGTAGCAAGAAACTTCTCAGATGGCGCAACTTTGCTCCAAAATAGTGAAAATTTGCGTTGCAAGCGAAGCGAACTCTCGCCCCCAATATCCAGAGGAATTCTCTTCAGAAATAATACAGTAAACATTTATCATACCGAGAAAGGAAGAACGGGCTAGTAAGTCTTATTTATGAGAAACTGGTGTACATACATACATATTATATCCTGCAAGGTCAGAGTCGCTGATTGCGAGTCAAATCATTAGAAGCAATAAGTGAGCAACGCGACTAGAAGTTAATATGCAGCTGACTGGCAAAGGCAAAATCAATGTGCATTTTGTACAAGAGATGAATGATTCGGCCTAAACCGCGTCTACTCTCGACTAATGAAGTGATGAGGCGGTTACGGGCAATGCTCATAACAATTAGCACTCAACATCTTCACGAGAATCGGCGCAGCTTCAATAGGAATTCGCAGGTATGTATGCATAATCTTAGTCAATCAATCAACCAATCAACGCTTTATTTCAATATAATATTAGTGTGACTAGAACTTTAGTGAACCTGAGAGAGCATAATGCATAATCTTACCATTAGTGTGAACTCTAAAGTTGGGGGGAAGCAAGAAATGTTAGTGAACCAGAAAAGAGAGAGAGAGAGAGAGAGAGAGAGAGAGACAGATATAGGGAGTAAGGAAGAGAGAAAGAGGAAAATAGAAAGGAAGAGAATGAGAGAATCAGGACGAGAGAGAAGAATGGGGAGTGAGAACCTTAGGAAGGAGATACGGTTGGAGAGGAAAATGATGTGCCTGATTGTGAAATGCTTACCGATGCAGCCTCACCCACTTTTCGTACGAGGTCTTTTCGCTTAAAAATTTACAATCTATATATTCTATTCAACATCGCCATTATCACCGCTTTATTATTATTATCCAAATGTTTGATAAAATTAGATTTTTATAACAGTAGTGGGTGTGTCAGAGTGTAGAGCAGGTAGTGAGAGAATAATCAGTGAGATTTGACTATTAGGTAGGCAGAGGCCTCTATCTCTGCCTCACGTATTGTTCTAGTCCCCCCCCCAACCCGTCTAGTTCACATTAAGATTAAGCACGCCGTCCAATTCCTTTAGCAGCTACGCAGATTCTCAATTGTTATGAGCTTGGCCCATACTTACCTCATCACCTCATTAGCCGTTGTGATGACGCGATTTTTCCGACTCATCCATCTCTCGTACGAAATGCATGTTTAGTTGCCCGGCGATAGGATCCTCACTATTTACTTCTAGTTCCGTTGCTCGGTTGTTGATTTTTATCATTTTACTATGCGACTCCTTTAACTTTGACTTGTCTTGTATTTACACTATATATATACAAGACGCTGTTATTGTAGTTCAGTTCACTGCCTTTCGATGTGGAAGACGAGGAGGGATCGGGATTTCAGAGGTTTATCTTCGGGAACCGGCCAACACCAGGCCAACAAGAGGGAGGCAACCGCTCACGAAGAGCCAAGGAAGGGAGACTGACTAGAAATGGTTTGAAGTCAGAAGGGCTATGGGAATGCAATTAGCGATGCAAATGAGGGGAAAGGTCAATAGGGAAGGAAGCGTGAGGAATGGGACATTCCGTTACGGTATGGCATCGGTGCAGAAGACTCCGATTCGAAGTAGTACTCGTCACTCCTGGCCTCGCGAACGGCCGCCGGAGGGGGCGCGGGCGCCATGGGGACGGCGGGCGCGGTGGCGGCAACTTGTGCCGTAGGAGTCTGCTCCGTCGGCCCCACCTGCAATTAAATGAACTTTTTTCAGTTTTTTTTTTCATTACTTTGGCGGAATAGATATTAATAAGATGTGTCTACATGGGGAAATTATGTAGAACAATTTATCCATTCCAGAGTTTCACTTCAGCCAATGCCATCCTCATTAATACTTTATCCTCCGTAATTGTTTGTTGAGTAATTGCAGGACTTCCTCACCGAAGCACTCGCTCTCACAGGCTGATGAGAGGCAGTGAACGACGTGTTGGCAGAAGAACATGCGGTGAGCAGCGTGCGGTCATGTTGTTGTTGTTGTTGTTGTTGCTGTTGTTGCTAAATTGATTGATTGGTTTCCAGCGTATACCAATTGAATTTTGAATTTTTCCAATTCACTTTTCCACTATCACTTCTCTCTCTCACGTAAATCACGCAAAACCATGGAATTCAGCTAAGATAAGTCCATATTATTCTCTAGCAAAACATTTCCATTTTGTTTCTAACTGGGGTTATATTTTTCTATTTTAGAGATCCTCCGTGATTCATTTTGTCCCTTCCTGAGTAATACTTCATCCAGGATCTGGCATACGCATTCTTATTTTTACGGTCCCCATCTTGCTTTCGCGGGCCCAAGTCCCTTCCATTCTCTGCTTTACTAATCATCAACAGTAGCACTCAATTCCCAGATTCAAACCTGAAGAGCCTGAGTTTGCTGATGTTGTTGCTCTTCATGAATTATTTGAGTCGCTCGGTTCATTGCGATGTTGATTATCTCTTGGCCTCCAGGGAAACTGCTAATCTGAAGAGAAAGAAGTCCCTTTTCATTATAATTATATATGATGAGATAAACATTTATGTATCTACATATATTATGAATTCAATTAGAAAATGAAAATGCCGATTATGATAAAGTAGAAAGTAGAAACGAACATGTCGTTGAAGTTTCTGCAGCTCCATCTGCTGTACTGGACCATGTGGCATCTTGTAAATGATGATCAGTTTCTGAACAGGGAGAGAGTGAATAGAGAGAGAGAGAGGAACAGAGAGAGAGAGTGAGAGCGAGAGAGAGAGGAAGCGATGAAGAGGGAGAAAAGGAAAATTCGATGAAGAGCGAGAGGGACAAAGGAAGAGATATAAGAATATCCTTTGGTGCTGATATGTCAACTTTTATAATAACTGTCTTGTTTTTAAGTATTAGACAATTATATCTTATATAAATATATTAAAGTAAGGATTATTCGAAGTTATATCATTAACGGTGAAAAAAAAGAAAAGGAAACACCAACCTTAGCGAGAGCTTCTATTACATTATCGACTTGTTTTTGGTGCAGCGCGTTGTGTGCGAGTGCAGCGGCCATGCCTCCTAGAAGCTCGGCCTAGGAGTTGCAAGAAACGTCTCATTGTCGGATGGTGCAACTTTTCTCCACAATAATGTAAATTCGCCTTGCGAACTCTCGCCCATAATATCCAGAGGAATTTTTATAAGAAATAATATCGTAAACATTTATAATAACTAGAGTGGAAGAGCGGACTATTAGGTCTTATTTATGGGTAACTTATGTAAATATGTACAATATCCTGCTAACAAAGTCCAAGTCGCTGAGTCAAATCATTAGAAGCACCAAGTGAGCAACGCGACTAGAAGTAAATATGCAGCTGACTGGCCAAGGCAAAATCAGAGTGCATTTTGTACAAGAGATGGATGATTCGGCCTAAATCGCCTCATCACTCTCGACTAACTAATGACGTGATGAAGCGGTTATGAGCCTTGCTCAAAACAATTATGTAGCACTCAACATCTTCACGAGAATCGGCGTAGCTTCCATAAAAATTCGTCGGTATGCAAAGGTTAGAGAACCAGAGAGAGCGAGAGGGAGAGAGAGGGAGAGCGACAGATAGAGGGGAGTAAGGAAAAGAGAAAGAGGAAAATAGAAAGAAAGAGAAGTGAGAATCGATAAAGAGAAGTGAAAATGGATAGGGTTGGAGAGCAAAATGATGTTACTGAAAAGACAATGTCTCACCCACTTTTCGTTCCAGATCTTTTCGCCTAAAAATCTTCAGTCTATATTTTATACTCAACAATGCGCTTATGACAACTTTATTATTATTATCATAGAATTGCTTGAGAAACTGGGATGCCCGGTTATATTCGCCGTCTATCCCAAGACGTGGGAGAGCGAGCGACAGAAGTGACGTTGCCAAGTAACAAAAACACTTCAAGCTACTTCGCAGAGCGCATGCTAATTGAGCAAAGAACTTGTTGATTAATTAATCAATTAATTAATTTTTGGATTAAGACAATTAAAAAAATATCACAAAACTCATTTTACGAGTTTCAAATTTGGTTGTTTTATATGAAATAGACAAAACAAAAGAGATATATGTAAGTGCAGGTTTTGTAAAAAAAAAAAAAAAAGAGGAGTAATTGGGTCACCTCATGAGTTTTTTTATTTGCTTATCTTTATTGTTCCTCTTTCTATTTTATTCCGATGACTAGCTCACGACGACAACTTGTTTTACTATGAAATCACAAAGAGGGTTTCTACATCATATTATAAACTTGCCTCATTGTCTGATTTAAAAAAAATACTGGATTTATTCGAGAATTGCAAGAAAGTTCAAAATTTTCTGACAATGAGAAGGAATAAATAAAGGACAAAGCTAAAATATATATCAAAGCAGAATTTATGTCAAGGTGAGATTCGTTTAAGAAATTATCATTAAATTAAACGCGAGGATTCGAATTGTAGAAGTATATACGTAATGGTTGAGAAAATGAATGGTTGGTGATTAATTGGGAGGCAAAAGCGCGTCCGAGCATTCGATTCTGTAGTCGCGGGTGACATCCAGCTGCTTTGGACGACTTGCGAAGAGCGGATGGCGATAGGTGGCAGAGAAGGCGAGGCGGAGAGATAGAATGAGAGAGCAATCGGTTGGAGGAGAGAGGCACTGACGGTACCTGAGAGGGGAAGAATGATAGTAAAAGATAGAAAGATAGAAAGAGAGAGAGGGAGAAGGAAAGGGAGAGAAAGAGAAGACTAAAATAGAAGGAAATAAAAGGAGTCGACTGATCGAGGAGCCGACTTACTTCTGGAATCCGGTGAAACGGATTTTGCCATGAAATTCCGGCAGCTCTCCGCGAATATTCGCATACGACGCGTCGAGCGAGATGAGCGACGCGTTGCGTGTCAGCGAGCTTCCCTCAACCGTCGCTGTCGTATAGCCGAAGAACATTATACCAGTTTCTATTCCTGGATACGCCTGAGAAGAAAATGAGCTGGAACAAGAAAAATTATAACAAGGAAAAAGTAATTGAAAATACCTTAAATATGATGTTAACTGTGTCGTTTGGCAGCAGCTCAATTTCGTACGCTTTCGCGACCAACTGAGAACCAGCGGGATCTACAACAGCTCATTCGATTAATTAAAAGAGAGAGAGATAAAAATATTAGGAGAACGAGCGAAAAAGTGGGCGGGTGACTTCTTCGCAAGATGGAGAAAGAGAATGGTTTAAAATAAAATAATATTTGCCTAGCAGCACTGTATATGCACTTATGCTTTAGTCCTCACCGAGCCTTCAAGTTAAATAAACACTGTCTTATCCGGCTACAACTTGTGTTCCTGCGTTACAGTGTTACCATAGCAAGTAACGTAAGCTACCTACATATATGTACAGTCCCGCCCAACATTTCAGGTACATAAACTAATTAGATTAATTAGATTAATTTAAATAATTTCAATTGGAATTTGAGCGATATTAAACACTTTTAAGCAGTTTCTTGTGTTTGTTAGGGTGGTTTTTGAAATGCTGAACAAGTACATACAGTCAGATTTTAAAAAGAATCTCAAATGACCGTTTAAAAACGAATTCGGCCGGTTTTAGGAGTGTTATGACCGTCTTTTAGGTGCTGTCGATCTTGTGTTATCGAAGGCACGTAAAAGACGGCCATGACTCTCCTAAAACCGGCCGAATTTGTTTTTAAACGGTTATTTGAGCTTCTTTTTAAAATCTGACTGTATGAACTTGTTCAGCAAGTCAAAAACCAACCTAACATACAAAAGAAACTGCGTAAAAGTGCCTAATATAATAAATTCCATTTGAAATTATTTAAATTAATCTAATTACTCTAATTAATTTATGTACCTGAAATGTTGGGCGGGACTGTACATACAATATAAAACATACCATATGCCATAATGACTGGATGATCAGACGTAGCGAGGCCAAAGTCGATGTAGAAGGGGAACCAAACCAGCGACAAAGTCAGATATACCAGAGCAGAACTGAAATGCATTCCGATCGCAAATGGATTTTCTGGCCGCGGTGATTAAGTCCACAGCCCACAGTGCGACGAGAGCTGGCTAATGTGTGTTTGTGTGTGAGTTTTTTGCGTGCTTGTATATGTGAATGTGTGTTTCTGTGTGTGTGCGTGTTTGTGTATATAGTCAAATTGATTTGAAAGAAAAATAAGAACGAGAAGAATAACGAATTAAAAAACTTAACGAACATGCCAATCATATAACAGATATTGACAAAGAGCTTTGTCGGCTTTTCTTTGGAGGGAAGCGGTGGCGCGGACGCCTGAACCGCTGACGCCATTGCAGACGGCGCATGAGACGTTGGCAATGTTGGAGCCGGCTCTTGAGACGAGGAATACATCCTGGTTGTGGCTCGGCCTAGGAGTAGCAAGAATCATCTCAGATGGCACAACTTTATTCCAAAATCAGATAGTGTAAAATTCTCGTTGCAAGCGAAGCGAACTCCCCAATATCAAGAGCAATTCTCTTAAGAAATAATACTGCAAACATTTAATATTTCGAGAATGGAAGAGCAGGTTAGGTCTTATACATCATATATGGGGACCTGAAGTACCTAAGTCAGAGTCGCTGAGTCAAATCATTAGAAGCACCAAGTGAGCAACGCGACTAGAAGAAAAAGAGCAACTGACTGACCACTGCTCCGCTTGGCAAGATCAATGTGCATTTTGTACAAGAGATGGATGATTGGGCCAAATCTCCTCATCACTCTCGGCTAATGAGGTGATGAGGCGGTTATGGGCCCGGCTCATAACAATTATCTTTCCAGATCGTCATGAGAATCTGAGCACTTTCCATTGGAATTTGCAGGTATGTATGCAGTATGCATAATCTTAGTGTGAACTCTAAAGTAGGGGTAGGTTGGATAGAAAGGTTAGTGAACGAGTGATGGAGAGAGAGAGAGATAGAGAGAGAGATGAGAGTAAGGAAGAGAGAAAGAGAAAATTGAAAAGGAAGAGAACGATAGAATCAGTGGCAGAGAGAAAGAGAGAGGAATAGGACCTGTGAACCAGTGGAGGGAGTGACCATTGCTTCGCCAGGCAAGATCAATGTGCATTTTGAGCTCATCAATTTTGGCTAATGAGGTGATGAGGCTGTTATGGGCCCTGCTCATAACAATTATCTCTCAACATTGTCATGAGAATCAGCGCAGCTTCCATAGGAATTCCGCAGACATGTGTTACGAAACCGTATGTAGAGTAATAATTGGAAGTTGCTGCCGTGCAAGGCAAATGGCAACTGTAAAGGATCTGGTTTGTCGACCCCTCGTTTCCTCCTCAGCACCTGTTCTCGGGACTGTAAGCGATGGGAGCAAGTGCAGGCAATATTTCCATATGAAAGAGGCTCATTCGAGCTTGAGCCATGAGGACTGCGGGAGCGATGGCGGCTTCTGGTGCCCTAGTGGTCATGTCCTTCTTCTGAGATGTCGGGTCCACCTGCAAAAGTATGTATGTATATACTTTGCAGGTTAAAGTTTGATAGAACTAAAGACGACTCTAATCAAATCTTTAAAAGCAAAATGTGGTCAATGCTACTAGAATTAATCAGCTGACCGAGAGTAAAAACATTCAGAATAAACTGCCTGAACAACCAGACACGTTGTCAGTCGCTCAGACTTCCAATTATTACTCTACATACGGTTTCGTAACACTTCTTTAAAAAAAACATAATCAAACTATCGGAAGATAATTAAAGGAATAAAGTAGTGTGTGACGCAAGATTGGAGGAATCGCAATCTTATCAAAGGTAGGGCTGTTATTCCATCACTTTCTTTGATTGATTCCCCGATTTCTTCAGATCCTGCTGAAAAGGAGGTTCTGGCTGCGGAAATTGACTCTGTTTTCATACTCGATAATGGTATTCTTCCTCCTTTCTCCCCACGTACATCTCTCTATCTCTATCTCTATCTCTATCTCTCTCTCTCTCTCAGTAATGTGAACTTTTCTCCATATATTGTTTAATGTTTGGCAAAACTTCTCTTGGTCCTGAGTCTATTTCATCTTTTTTCTTGAAGAAATGTGCATCTTCTTATGCTCTCACTCTCCCGCTTATCTTTGAATCATCAATTATGTCTGCTAAAGTTCCGTTGGCCTATAAGCAAGCAATAATTATGTAGGTCATTATTCAACAGATAAACCGCGCAGGCACATTTCCCTTACTAGTTCCATTTCTAAATGCATTGCACGTATTGTAAAGTTGTACATATATAAATTTCTCTAATGGGCCTCTCTCCGACAGTCACTTTGGCCTTCGTCGGAAGCTCCACACTTCAACTCCGGCTGTATAAAAATAAGCTCCTTGAACTCCATGCTAAGAAATATAATTTTGATGTTTTGCAGATACATTTTGCCAAAGAATATATCACAGTCTCTCATCCGAAGTGGCTGTCATAGAATAATTCATATGGTATTTGTGGCAACCTGCATATTGGCTCTCCAGTTGGCTGCGTAATCGCACTCAATAAGTTTCGTTAGAAAGGTTTTTAAAAAGGCGCCGTACTAGGTCCTCTTCTGTTCCTAATTTTCTTAATGATATTGTGATATTTTACTGATTCAAATAGATTCTTTTTGCAACTTATTCTGTCATTGTCTTTAGCTTTACATATACATACGTGCATCTATGCTATTGTGATGTTGCCATATTAAGAAAGATCATGTATGTACATACATATGTGAATAAAGATATATAATGCATGATTTGGATAAGACGATAATCACAGGTAAAGGGTAGGAAGAGAAAGGGAGTGACGAAGAGAGATTAGAGAGATAAACAGGGGAAAAGAGTAAAAGATAAAATGGTATGATTTGATTGTGTAAGATGAATGGAAGCTTGCGCGATCTTGTACTCGAACACTCGCTCCGATCGCTTACAGTCCCGAAGACAGCTGCAGAGGCAGATGTGAGTAAGCGAGAGGTCGTGATCAATAGGCAGTGGTAGTAAGGGAAATGGCAAGCGTGAAGGATTTGGAGATGGAGGAAGAGAGGGAGAGAGGGAGGAAAGAAGGAGAAGGAGAGAAAGGATAGAGGGAGAGATGAAAGAATCAGAGAAAGAAGAGCAGGGGCAGAACGAGAGAATAGAGAGCGACAATAGGCGATATTTGGGACTCCCTGCTTCATTGAGTACGTCCTTTATGCTACTGTTATTTTCAGTTTTACCTCTTCGCAGTTTTTTTACTTTACTTGTCGCATGCGTTTTATAGCAAAAAAAAAGAAAAGAAAATACCTCAGGATATTGAAGGGGAGGGGGGGGGGGAGGTGATGAGATTTAGTTTCGTTTGCAGCGTGAATTTTCAATTTTTTCATAGCGGAGTAAAGAATATGCATTTTAGCAGCTTCGTGCCCCGCCTAGGCCGAGCAAGAACGAGTGATGGGGATGATATTCTACAAGCGCAATTCGAAAGCGTAAAAGCTTCCAATATTCTCAACAGCACGTGCGCCCGCGCCAACGCGGCAGTCCAGCAAAGATTTGAATCGCATGTTCGTTCAGTATATCTAAATCTCGCTCATCGTTTCATTCTCTTTTTGCAAATTACTTTGATTGCATACATACCGAAACAAATTTTGCGAGTAGACGATACGCGGTAATGGTTGTGCCCTAATGGGTGTCAATCCATTAATCCGGTCGCATTCTGCTGATCTCTCTCCACCTCACCTTCTCGGCCACCTATCACCATCCCTTCTTCGGCACGAGTCGTCCACAGCAGCTGAATATCACCCGCCACTACCCAATCCAATTCACGGAACCACTTCTTCCTTACACTTAGTGATCGGCCAACCAATATCGCCTTTCTTCCTGCCGTTCCAACAATGTATTTATCTACGTTAAACAAAATTATCCATTTTATGCTTACGTGGTTCAACAATTGAAAGCAAAGACAGTACTAACCATAAGATATTTATTCACAAGTAATACTTAGAAATTAATACTACTTTTTCCCTGCTTTTATTCGGTTCCGGGCCGGCAGCCTTCCTATCTGATTCTCTCTTTCTCCCTGATTCTCTTTCTCTCTCTCTATCTGATTCTCTCTTTCTCTCCTTGATTCTCACCTCTTTCAATAGCCTTCCTCCCTTCACCGATCCCTTTCTCTCCGCCTCGCCTTATCTTGATATTTGATGTAGAGCGGAGTTTTTGTAATTTCATGAAAAACAAGTTGTTGTTGTTTTTTTTCAAATCACTTTGACTGCACACCCACATACACCAATTAATTTATTTTTCGAATGGCAAGTAAGAAGAGTTTACGAGAAATCGACAGAGATTGGGATGGAGGGAGGAAATAGACATCGGATATCAATGTCATTTCTTTCAACAAGTCTGCAAGGAAAACCCTTTTTTGTGAGTTTTTGTGATTTTTTTGTGATTTCATGGAAAAAAAGTTGTTTTTTTTTTTTGTCGTTAGCCTTCGCTTTGCACTCTTTAACGAAAATAAATTTTAAAAAAAAGAAAAATTAAGGTGACTAGGAAGAAAGAAGATGTTCATTGACAGGAGATTAATTCCGAGGCAAAAGCGCGTCTGCGTATTCGATTGTGTAGTCGCGACTGATATTCAGCCGCAGTGGACGACTCGTGCCGAAGGTGGGATGGTGATAGGTGGCCGAGAAGACGAGGTGTAGCGATATCAGGAGAGAGCAATCGGTGCGAGGAGAGAGACACTGACGGTACCTGAGAGATGAGAGAGAGAGATACAAAGAGAGATGAGAGAGAGAGGTAGATACACAGAGAGAGAGATACAATGATAGAGAGAGATACATAACTGTAAAATAGAAGGCAAGAATAGGAGAAGAATTACTTCTTGAATCCGCTGAGACGGATTTTGCCATGAAGTGCCGGCAGCTCGCCGCGACTATTAGGACACGACGCGTCAAGCGAGATGAGCGACACGTTGCGTGTCAGCGAGCTTCCTTCAACCGTCACGGTCGGATAGCCGAAGTACATTTCGTTAGTCGTTATTCCAGGATGCGCCTATAGATTGATGATTGCAATGGAAGAGGTCTAAATAGAAAAAAATAATAATAAGGAAACGAGTAATGAAAATACCCTAAATACGAGGTAAAATTCGTCGTTTGGTAGCAGCTCTATTCCGGTCGCATTCGCGACCAACTGAAAGCCAGCGAGATCTATAAGAGCTCTATTTATGTATATATATATATATATATATATATATATATAGAAAACAGGTTATTGAAAATAAATGGACAAGAGTAAACGTACCATAAATCTTTATGACTTTCACCCATGATCGAGCGAGGGAGAAATCGTAGCCGAAGATGCCGAGAAATGTCCCCGTAATGTAACAGAATAGAAAAAGTCGTATATAACTGAAAAGCATTCCGATCGTCGCATAGTAACGTATGTATATTCTGAGCCGTGAGCCTCAAATTCCAGTGCCTCTACATATGTAGGTCGACTAGAGCTGGCAAATCTCATTAAAAAAAGATTTTTTGCTGAATGTATAAAAAAGAAGAATGAGAAATTAAGAATATACTGAACGAACCGCCAAATACGATCAAGGATATTGGACTTTTTTCCGGAGCTACGGGGTGGCGTAGGCGCTCGAGATATTGAACATATTGGAGCTGATGTGGGTAGTTCATGGAAAGTGTCGCGACGCTCTGGCGCTCCCGAACAACATTTGCCAAAGATGTTCGTCATACCTTGTTGCGGCTCGGCCTAGGAGAGCGAAGAAGCAGCTAAAATTATTCAACTTTGTTCCAAAATCATAGAGTGTAATATTCCAAAATCGTGTTAAAAATTTACAATACGCGCTGTAAATGCAGCTATACTCTCACCTTCCCAACAACCAAAGCAATGCTCTTAAGATATAATACAATTAATGTAGATTATGCCGAGAATGTAAGAACATGTTAGGTCTTATTTATGAGAAACTTAAATATATACTGAGTTAACCTATTTTTACATGTAACTAACAATAAGTGCAAAGAAGTAAGAGTAAAGAATATGTGAGATACAAATTAAAGAAAAAGAGTTTTAAAGAGGGCGAAAGGCATTAAAGATACATGAAAAAATCGTAGGCAATTTCGACTAAATTCGCGCATGCCGAAAAAGAAATGAATATGAAAGAGCGCAAAACGTTCCTTATTCAAGTACATATAATGTACTTGAAAGTGCAATATTTGAATGAAACTGTGATTGGTAAGCCCGTGGAAAACGTTGTTTATCCAGCATCCATCGGTGGCATCACCAGCTTAACGGCCACGTATGCCAACGCGGTAAAAAAAAAAGACAATAGCAAAGACTTCGAGACTTTTTTGAGTGTACTTTGTCGTCTTGACAACATCGAAGAACTGAGTCGGGCAAGAGACTCCGTCATCCAAAGTCACATGTCGTTTATCTTAATATGGCAAACCTTTAGTCCCGGGAGAACGCAATTCGAGCTTGCAACAATTATGTTTCCGTGATTGTGCTCCTTTATAGGAAGGCGACCACCGGAAATATAGTAATATGCATTCAAACGTGCAAAGACCTCGAATGGAAAACCATTTATGCATTCAAGAATGTACGGTAGGTGAGTATGCACAACTGACGCTTCTTTTGATATGCTTTTTTCTCCAGAGACGCACATTTCGCTTGGAGTGTTGCCGTCTACCTTTGTGTAAATAAAACGTTTGTAACAAAAGAAAGTGAATTTTATCGAAGCAATTCTTGTTATTTTTATTAATAAGGGTTTTGTTAAGTCAGCGTGGTATAAATGTGATAATGTGGTACGCGAAATTTATTTTAGTTGGACGGTAATATTAACATCGTATATGACATTAATGTGCTATTGGAGGCATATTTTTGTATTTTAATTAATAAGGGTTTTTGTTTCAGTATTGTTCGTGCCACATCGCTTATGAGCTTAAAGGGCCAAAGGAGCTATTGTGTAGTGGCGGGCACTTCTTGTGTTATTTGTTTTGTCAAGTCATTGGGATATCCATTTTAGAATTTAGTAATATTTTAATTATTTAACTTGTATTGTTCATTTCTCATCGCCTATGAAATGAATGTGTTAACGCAAGCAATTGGGTATTGGATGGGCAATGTTTTGTCAAAACAAATAGATAAATTTGTTCTCAAGTCAAATTTATAAAATAAATTACTTACGATGAATCACCTAACCGCCCGAACTGCATTTGACACTGTCAATCATCTAACCTATCGTCCACCGCCTTACTGTGTGCCTGCCACATTGCTACGGAACGAACACTCTTGAAACCCATTTTCATATGTAAATTCCGCAATATACTATAATTGATTGTATAATTATGAATTTTTTGAACGCCCGTCTCTATTCCGTATTTTCTCTATTAGTTCCCCCTCTTTCTTAGACTGCCTCCCTTTCTCATAGCACCCCTTTGATAATGTCGCCAAAGTGTCACCTCGGTGCCCTCTTCCCTCCAAAACGAACTCGCACCAGCTGTGGGGTTCAACCACGGTCTTGGTTGTTGTCTGCTCCCCTCACAATCAGCAGAGGAGCGCTGTTGCACCAGGCCTGGGTCTCAGCGTCACTCTTCTCTGCCCTCTCCGCAGAGGTTGCCCTGTTGCGCTCAGCCAGAGGCTCTACTCTGGCTCTTCTCTATTCTGCTCAGCAGAGGCGGCACGGTCGTGCCGCGGATATCCCTCGGTGCGGATCTTGTGTTGCGTGGGCCGAGATGGAAGGGACTTGTTTATTCTCCGACACCTCACTTGGGTGTCTAAACCAGCAACGTGCGCGTTTGGCGCACGGTCTAGTGTTGTCGTGGCAACCTATGTACATTCTGTTACATCATACCGGGTCATAACAACATTCTGCTGGAGAAAGGTGGAGGGGGGCATGATGGCAAAAACAAGTTGAAAAGGGGAGGAATTGCCACAAGAAGATGAGAATATGTTGTTGGTGACTAATCAGTTCTTGGGGAAGGGAATATAAGAAGGGAACGAGGCTATAGAACGGATTTCCTTGACATTCCTCCTTGCGCAAAAGCTGGAGCCCCGACAGTGACAAAGAGCGAGGTTTGGGGGTGTCGGTCACTCGACGAGCATGGCTCGTATATGTGGCAAGAAGTGTGACAATGATGTTGACTAAGACCGAGAAAGTGAGGAAAAATGTCATGACACAACTCTAGCGAAAATGCTATTATGGCGTCCTTAGAAAACGGGCTCTCGGTTAATCGTCAATGCATTACTGCGAGGACTTCTCATTGGACTTGTCGTTGCTCCGGTTCGGTTTGGTACCGCACCTCGCTTGAGAAATTGTCGGCGACCATATTTCGAAAACAATTGGAGATGACCAGAGAGCTTTCAAAGATTGGGGATGATACGGATGCCCCATTTGGAAAGCTGATCCACAAGTTCTCAGCTGTGAAGCGACTCAAGAGCCTCAATCAACGAGTCACTTGTGATCGCATGGATTCGAGCCAGGAAGGCAGGGCTGGTGCACGATGATGTGGCTGTTTAGGATAACTATGAGCAATCGAGAGAATTAGAGATGGAGAAGGAAAGTGCGACGGAAAGAAGCATTATGGGATGTAGCAAGTGAGAGGGAAATACATATAAATATTTAGTAATGAGAATTTAGCAATTATAAATCGAGAAGATTAGAGAAGTAGAAAGAGAGACACCGCAAACTTGTGTCTAAACCAGCAAAGTGCGCGATTGACAGAAGGTCTAGTGTTGTCGCAGCAACCTAGATTCTGTTTCTTACCGGGCCATAACAACATTCTGCTAGACAAAGGTGGGGGGTCATGTTGGGAAAAACAAGTTGTAAGAGGGAAGAATTGCCACAAGAAGATGAGAACAAGGTTGTGAGTGACGTATGAGTTCTTGGGGAAGTGAATATAAGAAGGGAACGAGGTTATAGAACTGATTTCCATAACAAAACATTCCCTCTAATAGTGCCCCTGCTTCGCATGGGGTTTTGAAAAACAGCACCGGTGCTCTAATAGCAAAGAATTACGGTGCATATGTACATTTATTTGAGGTTCCTTAAATCAGACCTAAAATGCTCTTTTAGTCTCGGTATAATCCATATTTACTGTATTATTACGGGAGTGAGAGTTTTGCTTCGTCTGCAGCAGGAATTCGCACTATCGAACTGTGGTGCAAAGTTTGGCCATTTGAGGAGCTACAACGAGGCATGGGGAAGCTCTATTATAACTGCTCCACGGAAGCGCAGAAGCTTCCGGATGCATTTCAAAAGCTGCCGCCGCTGCCGCCGCTTCAAATACGTCCACCAAATCGGCCGCCGCCCCGAATACGTCCGCCATGTCGGGCACCGGCTCTAACATGGGCAACAGTTCGAGCGCACGCGCCATCGCCGCCGCTTCAAATACGTCCACCAAATCGGCCACCACCACAAATACGTCCACCACGTCGGGCGCCGGCCCTAACATGGGCACCAGTTAGAGCGCTGCAGCCCAACGATGGACCGAAAGAATATTCTGAAAATGACAAGGCTCTATCGTTCGTTCAGTATATGCAGAGCTTTTTTTTTATTTTGACATTCTTTTTTTTTGCCTTCAGATCACTTTTACTATCCACACACATGCACACTAAATTTTGAAGGAAAATGAGATTCGTCAGTTCTCGTCAGAATGATGGTTCTGGAGTTTAAGGGCCATGGCCTACAAAATCCACATGAAGCGATCAGATTGTATGTTAGTTCTCTGCTGTTTCTTCTGGCATTGGGCATTTTTTTCTGCTGATCCAATCCTTCCTCTACGATCTCTTATTTCTGTTCTCGTTTAAGCTGGCCATCTATGAATGTGGTACGTCAGCACTAGTATATTTTCTTAAATCTCTCTTTCTTTCTCTCTGATTCTCTATAAACTCTCTCGTTCTTCTAGCTACGATGAAGGCATATTTTCTTTCTCTCTCTCTCTCATTCTACTTCCAGGTGCGATCAAAATCCGCCACCTTATGCTTAGATGGTTCCCTTGTGAGACAGAAAGGCAAGAGAGAATTAGAAATAGGTAGCGAGAGAGCAAGCAAGGGAAAAAAAAAGAAATAGAAGGAAAGAAAATGAGAGAAGGAGAGGAGTGATCGAGGAGCCGACTTACGTCTGCAATCCGGTGCGACGGATTTTTCCATGAAGTGCAGGCAGTTTATCGCGAATAGGCGCACTCGACGCTTCGAGCGAGATGAGCGACGCGTTGGGTGTCAGCGAGCTTCCCTCAACTGTCACTGTCGGATAACCGAGGAAAATTTGGCGACTGCTCCCTATTCCTGGCTCTGCCTGAAAAGTATGAAAGATATAGAAAAGATGCAATCTATTGTACCGGGTTTATACAAAATATAGAGCAAGCAAATATAATAAAAATAAATAAATAATAATAGTAATAAATAATAATAATAATAATAATAATAATAATAATAATAATAATAATAATAATAATAATAATAATAATAATAATAATAATAATAACATTAATAATATTAATAATGATAATAATAATAATAATAATAATAATAATAATAATAATAATAATAATAATAATAATAATAACATTAATAATATTAATAATGATAATAATAATAATAATAATAATAATAATAATAATAATAATAATAATAATAATAATAATACCGTAAATATGAGGTTGAATTCGTCGTTCGGCAGCTGCTCAAATTGGGTTACTTTCGCGACCAGCTGAGAGCTAGAGAGACCTACAAGAGTTAGGGAGAATAATTTACAGAAGGATCTATGTAGTATATATACATATATATAGAATATATGAAATATGTATATACATAAGTATATATATTTAGGATATAAGTACATATATTTACTCGCTCTCAATGAATTAAATGGACCATCTCTCTCATAATGTGAGTGACAATTCAAGTTGCAATATGAAGAATTGGAAACAAACGTCCAGTACAAGAGAGAGGGAGAGTGGCAGAGAGGGAGAATGAGAGAGAGAGAGAGATAGATTTATAGAGAAGAAAGAGAAGGAGACACAGCAACACACAGTAAAGGGATTTAAGTGGAGCGTAACTTTCAACCTTCACAAATATGTATCGTACTTTTTATGTAACGCCCAGAACCACAAATTATGTGGTTCTGGGCGTTACTTGCTGCAAACCCACAAGATACGTTGGGTGACACATAAAAGTCACGTTCTCGCCGCGCCGACGACAGGGTGCGCAGGCCCACAAGATACGCGGGGCGTTACTTATTCGCAGATGCAAAAAAAAGTTACGTTCTCACTGCGCCGAATAGGCGGATAGAATTACGGACAAAATGAATGTTATGTATATTGTTTTTATGTATGTAGTATATCTAATAAAACGACCATACATATGTACATACATATATCGCTTCAGAACGTTAACGGCACGTGGGAGCTGGTGCCAACTAACATTGCAAGTTGTGGCTTGAACAGCGGCAACAGTACGTTGAGTGGCAGCCTCATCAGCACGCTTCGAAACATTCATAGTATATGCATATACTGTTGAAGCGAGCGCTCTATTTTCCAGATCCAGGTCAACCTCGCACTTATCCCTCTGAACCAATGTGCTCGCCACAATGTACGTCTGCTGATTCTGTATTATCTAAAAGTGTTTAACATTTAAAAAAAATTGCCATAATAATTATTGTTTCTAGCCTCTACGACAACTTCAACTGGATCAACCAGCACTACATCGACCACTTTTTCTCCCACTATGACTGGTTATTTAAAGACTTTATCTAAAAGTGTTTAATATATAAAAAAAAATTGCCATAATAATTATTGTTTCTAGCCTCTACGAAAACTTTAACTGGATTAACCAGCACTACATCGACCACTTTTTCTCCCACTACGACTGGTTATTTAAAGACTTTAATTTAAAGTGTTTGATAAAAAAATCGCTATCATAATTATAATTGCCTCCAGCCTCTACAACAACTTCAACTGGATCAACCAGCACTACACCCACATCGATAAATTCTTCTCCCACTACGACTGGTTATTTAAAGACTTTATCTAAAAGTGTTTAATATATAAAAAAAAATTGCCATTATAATTATTGTTTCTAGCCTCTACGAAAACTTTAACTGGATTAACCAGCACTACATCGACCACTTTTTCTCCCACTACGACTGGTTATTTAAAGACTTTAATTTAAAGTGTTTGATAAAAAAATCGCTATCATAATTATAATTGCCTCCAGCCTCTACAACAACTTCAACTGGATCAACCAGCACTACACCCACATCGATAAATTCTTCTCCCACTACGACTGGTTATTTAAAGACTTTATCTAAAAGTGTTTAATATATAAAAAAAAATTGCCATAATAATTATTGTTTCTAGCCTCTACGAAAACTTTAACTGGATTAACCAGCACTACATCGACCACTTTTTCTCCCACTACGACTGGTTATTTAAAGACTTTATCTAAAAGTGTTTAATATATAAAAAAAAATTGCCATAATAATTATTGTTTCTAGCCTCTACGAAAACTTTAACTGGATTAACCAGCACTACATCGACCACTTTTTCTCCCACTACGACTGGTTATTTAAAGACTTTAATTTAAAGTGTTTGATAAAAAAATCGCTATCATAATTATAATTGCCTCCAGCCTCTACAACAACTTCAACTGGATCAACCAGCACTACACCCACATCGATAAATTCTTCTCCCACTACGACTGGTTATTTAAAGACTTTATCTAAAAGTGTTTAATATATAAAAAAAAATTGCCATAATAATTATTGTTTCTAGCCTCTACGAAAACTTTAACTGGATTAACCAGCACTACATCGACCACTTTTTCTCCCACTACGACTGGTTATTTAAAGACTTTAATTTAAAGTGTTTGATAACAAAATTGCTATCATAATTATAATTGCCCCCAGCGTCTACAACAACTTCAACTGGATCAACCAGCACTACACCCACATCGACCACTTCTTCTCCCACTTCAATTGAATCAATAGCAACGTCGACAGCCAACGTTTCTTCGCTAACTACAACTGGTCATTTAAACCATAAACCATCACGCATTGGCGATTCCATGTAGTTGCGAATCAACTGCCTGAGAGCAAAAGAGAAAACAGAAGCCCATTCTTTTCCACTGCAGACCCATCGACAGCAACGACGTCACCGACGCGGGCTCCTGGCACCACATTTTCTGTTGCCTTTTTTTTCTCTTTCAAGATCATCGTCCATGTCGGTAGGTTTCCTTGCACACGTCTGAGAATTCACAAACAGAAGTTTCTTCAATCTTTGTACAGATTTCTGCGTCACCTGACACAAGCAGTTCCAATGTCTCCGACAACAGCTGTTCTGTATACATTAACGCTTCAGGATATGTATTGGACAACAGGTGAGATAGTATGTACATAGATCGAAATGGATCAGAGAGATGTAGATCTGTACAGAGATCTTAACAACATTGAGAGCTACAGTATATATTCTTTAATTGCCGTCCTTATAGTATAAACCATCTCCAATAGGTGAGATGGACAGACCAAAGTAATGATTGATCTTGAGATGCGTCCAAATGGACGCAGACGCCCTCTGCGATGTTGTAAATGACTCTGAGGTGTGCACTTGCTCAGCGAACTACACTGGAGCGACTTGCACCATTTGTTTGCTTCGATACACGATTGTTTCTCTAAGAAATAAAACATTAAGGAAAAAGGATTAAGACCTAATGGTTAATTAGTTGTTTGCAGCGCTTGACTCACTTCAGCATCTCACTGATCTGGTCGGCACCCGTTCTCTCTCTCCTCTTCATCAGGCAAGTCATTGCTTTTATTCGAGTAGAAACTTTTGCACACAATGGTTGATCATTGGTCCATCACATTAATGCAATTTAGGTACAAGAATAATGGCATGATCCTTCAAGTCTACTTCAGCTCGCTTGCTGTTGAAATCTACACGGAAACAGCGAGATATGATGTCAGCACTAAAAAAAGTACATGGAAAGTGCATAGAAAAAAGAACGATGCTAAATGCGTTGTAAGCTATTAAGAAAATTCTATCAGAATCATCAGTTTTTCAAAGGTGTTCATTTTCTTTCTGATAATGAATAGAAAGAAAAAGGAATAAGAGAGGGAAAAATACTTTGCATATAATTATAGTTGTCCACCGCTCTGGCCGAGCAGGGTGGCCAGGCGGGTCTATACCTCGGTCTCTCCATCATCTCGCTCGTGGAAATTGCCGGACTTGTCTTTGTCCTTCTCGTCTTCTGCATCCGCGGCTGCAAAGATATGACGCCGACGGTGACTAAGAAATAAATTTTTTTTAATCGATAATCAATTGTAGTGTATTACTTGTTATGCGTCATTAATTATTTGAGTAATTTTTTTCATTCTCATTTTTCTTCATTCAAACGACCGTGCTTGAGGTGCCTGATCAGTCCGACCACAGTAGCCGCTGTGCATCTTACATTCCAACCTAGAAGAAATAGCAATCGAGTTTATATTCGGTCGTCATTTTCATCAAATCAGAGTTTGTGATTGTTTCAGCGACATCTATAAAGATCGTTCGGCTGTACATTATTCGTACCATTTGAATTGTACACAAAGAATAATAGCAAATATGTACTTCTAACGGATATAAAGTATGGACTCTCCATGTGCATATCAGAATTATCAGAATTTCGATTTTTTTTTCTTTCCCGAATTCCTCATCATCCAGAAATTTATTCAGTTCGATCTTCATTTTCATCAGCCGCGGCATTAATCTTGCCGTTTGTCCAATACATGTCAAGGACAATCGGTCATGACCATTCTTGGTCATAACCATGTCAAGGACACGTCATTGACATGTCATGGATACACGCACAAATGTGCGTTAAAATACTTTTTTGACATTTTCAGCTCTTTTTAAGGTTATTATGTATTTATTTCACAAGAATAATAAAATTAAAAAAGAGAAGCTAAAAGGTTCACCCTAAGTCCACTTTCGAAAAAAAAATCTACTTTTTGCGTCGAAGTGCACCAGACAGGTTATTCTTATGCACCAATCATTTGGAAGAGGGTCACCCAATCCGGCTGGAGAAACAGGCTGCAAATTGTCATCTGCTTGGAACCATCGAATACCCATGATCGGATTCATTTCCATCCCCAACTCTTGCACCGTAAGTCCTTCATGCAAGCCAGTTTCCATCTATCTTCTTATGCACAACCACATCTCGGGAAATTCTTAGATGTTACAACATTTATAGATGTGGTTTCAAAACATGGGCATAACAGAAACGGTGGGAGAGAGAGAAACATAAGAAACATAGCAAGGTAACGGGGCAATCAGTGAAACGTTCGCGAGCACTGCTTGAATACGATGGCGTCGAGCAAAGGAGCCAGTCAGTAATTTCGTCACATCATTTGAGACGCATGCACGCTTGGCACGCTAGGCTCTTCAACACAATGGTTGCTGAAGGCGTCAAGAAGCATGAGATTTGCTCGGTATTCCATTCCGGAATGAAGACATTCATGTAAGTGTATGAGAGTTGCGCAACTTGTTCTCCAATTGTCCAATCACTTTTTTTTAATTGTTCTTCCTCGACTTCATCTTCCATGTTCGCGTTCTATTAGATTAATAGCTAATAGCTTTTCTTATAACTAACACATCTGTACCGGAAAGTCGGAAAATTTTCATTTTCACCAATAATTCCTTTTGCGTATGTCGGTAGCAGATTAATGATTTTTCTCGTCTGGTAATCGTTGTATTGGTTATGCGGCTAAGGCCGATGCGTTAGCTCGATATTTCTCTTCCGTGTTCCCACATGACGATGGAGTCTCACCGCAGTTCCCTCAGGTCAGTCGGTTCCCTCCCACACTGTCTGACTGATGTCATTATTATGCCTCAGTCAGTCTATAAGCATTTAAAACAACTTAAGCGCTCAATCTTTATAACGGCCGAGAAGATTCCGCAAATTGTCAACCGCGAATGTGCAGCCTCATTTGCATACATAGCCACTAAGTTACGTGTTTAACATCTCTCTGTCTCTGGGCCTAGTGCCCTCATTATGGAAAGAAGAAGTCGTTATTGCGATAAACAAAATTCCTTTTCCCTCCTCCGTTTCTGGTGTTCGTCCAATCACCTTAACACCTGCTGCTGTTAAACTGCTTTAACGTTGCCTCCGGCCTTAACTTTTATGGTGAAGCGACCTAAATTGTATTATCCCCACTCAGTACATGGCTTCCCTGCGTCTACTCAGTACATGACTTTCCTGCGTCTATACTAATCTTATCTCATGCACCAATGAATGGACCCGAGCCTTACTTTGGGGGTGGTTGTTCTGTTGATATTCTGTACTATGACTTTGCCGAAGCCTTTGGTGTTATTTGTCACAATAAGTTGCTATTTTGCTATTAAAGCTTGCTGGTATCGGAATTGGAATAAACCTCTTATAATGGTTCTCATCCTTTTTAGAAAGCCGTTCATTCAGAGTACGAATTTACGATTTCCTTTCTGAGTAATTTAGGTCTTTTAGCGGTGTGCCTCAAGGCAGTGCCTTATCACCAATGCTCTTAAACTGGTTTATTTCAGATATTCCGCCTCTTTTATCTAAACTGCCGTTGGTTAAATGTTCACTTTTTGCCGACGACTTAAAGGCTTTTACAATATTTCACCCAAATTCTCATACAGACTCTGAGTTGTCTTGCTCCTCCCAAATCGAACTGGTATGTAGTCTTTTCCTCTGTCTTTGATCAAGCCACCCTGAGATATATATTCGTTGTTACAAAGCATACGTCATCCCCTTCCTTCAATCTCTATTGTACGTCTCCATTGTACAAAGTAGTGCTCATCCGGAAACTTGAAAATGTGCAACATTCATTCACACGGCTGCTGTTTATTTGTTGCAACTCCACAATTATATCTTTTGCAAATGTTCCTCCTTATACCACACGCATCTCTCTTTATAAACTTCCTTCATTACATTCCTTGCAAGTCTTCTCTGACGTTGTCTTTTTCTATAAAATACGGCACAAGCTTGTCGACTTGCCCATTAGTGATTTTTTAGTTTTCAAACCATGCAACGGTAGAGTATCTGTTTTCAACTTTCACTTCCTTCGATGGAAACTCATGTTGCGTCGACACTTTTTCTCTGTGCGTACTCCGTTATATTACATGAAACTGCCGATAGAAGTCATTAACCGTGATATTCTACGTTTTAAGAGAGCCCTTGCGAATTCTGATCTACATAAGCAAACTAATCTTGATCTGAATAAGTTATACATTCAGTTTTCCTACCATTTACTGTAAATCTCTTATTCCTTTCCTCACCTTTCCCTCTTCTATATTTAAGATCCTGCAACGACACATGATATTTTCTTTTCAACTGTTTATTTTTCACCTGTCTTAGCTTATTCGCCATATTCACTTCACATATTGTCACATCATTATTTGATGTATGAATAAATAAATAAAGAAATAAAGAAATTTTGCCAATGCATGAGGCATAAACGGCATAAACGAAATGCAATTTCCACACTTACCACTTGTCTTCATGTAATAATCCTTCCTTAATTTCTATGAACTTTAAATGATTGAGCATAAAATAATGAATTGTATTTTCTTCAAAAATAATAGTCTGATTTTAATTTTAATTTTCTTAGATTCATTCGAAACATATTGTATCAACGTCAACCAAAAATGTCATCGTCCATTGCTCACGCACTTGTTTCTATAAAATTATGATGGGAAACCAAATATGTTTCTTAAGTTGTTATTCTCTTGTGTCATTGACGTTAAACAAACTCATTTCCCACTGTCTGGATGCGTTAGTATAGAACAATTTTCAGAATCTATATTTCTACAATTACTCTTGCCATATGCACAATATGCATATTTTCCTTTTCAATTCTCATTCCTCTGAAACTCACTGATTTTCATAAAAACTACACTCAGACTCCTCAAGCGACATTTTAGCAGAACAGTAATGATGATATTTGAGCTTGTTTTTTCTAGAAAATTTGTATTGCATGTCTGCTGCCACGTGGGCCTTTTCTTCCTTATATGATTCCATATAAAATGTGTTACAACTAGCTTTTAACTCGATAGGATGGAAAAGACCCGGCGTGGAGAGCGGAGCTTTCTTGGATGTGCTGGGTTCCCGGTGGATCACTGCCGAAACACTGGATGGCCGGAGCAGCCGAACCTGTTAGGTGTCGGCCTGCCTTTTCCAACCATACCCATGCTTACCACGTCGGCCCACAATGTACCTGCCATGTGAATTGTGAATTGCACACGTGAGCCCACCATGTCCACAGAGAGACTCTCTGTCTGTTTCTTCCTCCTTTCCAAGTTCTTGATAGTTTTTTTTGTATGTATTTTCGGGATGCTAACGTCATCACTAAAGTATTGAAGTGCCACTTGACAGTATGCGAAATGATTTCTAGACACGAGGAGGTATATCCAATTTCTGCGCAAGTTTATTCCGACCGCGACATTCCTTCCTTAAATGAAAAAAAGGAAACTTAATTTAGCATTTTCGATGAAGAAAGAGTTAGTGAAACAGAGAAAAATTCATATGTTGACGGAAGTACTAGCGTAGCAAAACTATTTATGGTTAGGTATGAAAATATGTAATTTGCTCGTTGTTCATTCTGTTCTGTCCACATTTTGATGCAAATTAATTATAAACTAGATTTATCTTTTTGTTTTCACGTTCGGTTTAATTTTAGTTTTGCTCTCTTTCAGTCTTCTACTAGTTTATACACCTTATTTCCATGGTGGTTTTACTACATCTAATGAATACATGGTAATCAATTTTTTTCCGGCTCTGTTAATGACTGCGAATTCTACGTCACAATTGTCGTCTATGGATGATGTCGCCGATCTCGTTGGCGCCGCCCCCTGCGCCCTCCTCGGTGTGATCCAGCTCGGCTTGCCGCTCCTCGTCCTCCCCGCCCTCGTGACATTCGGCGGCGAACTCGTTCGCATGGGCGCCATTCATGTACACTGCAGGTAAAAATATTTTTTTATAAAAACTTATATATTTGTAATATATTTGTACGCAGAGCGCGCAATGTTCCAATCAGGACGCAAAGCGTAGCTCGTTAGCATTTAATTAGATTTGCTTCGTTTTTCCACATCCAGCACACTATAATTGAGTGTAAGGTGGCAGAGGTGGAACGGGCCCGGGCCAGCCCGGCCCGGCCCGGCCCAAAATGAGGGCCGGCCCAAATTTCTAGGGCCCTCTAGGGCCGGGCCGGGCCGGGCCCAACCTTGGGCCCGGCCCTGAGCCCGATTGGGCCCGTTGTTCGCAAAATTGCAAGCGAGCATGGTCATGACCATCCGAACTCTTATTGCTCCAATTGACCATACGTTATATAGCAGATCAGTAGTCAATACGACTCTCATTCCGCTTTGGAATGAAATAAATGAAATACCTTTCATCGCTATTCTAGTTTGTTGCTGGGCATTTGTATGCGGTTTTGTATGATGATGTGTCTGACTCCGAAGATGATTCTGTTTGTGAAGTTGATACCTATTTGAATTCGCACTTCAAATTCATTGACTCTTCTGGTCTTGATCATGATGATCCCCTTCTGGCATGGAAAGATCGTGCTAATGATTTCCCCCAGCTCTCTCGCCTTGTTATTCAGCTATATGCAATTCCCGCCTCGACTGCTGTTGCAGAACGTTCCTTTTCTGACCTCAGAAATCTTGTCCCTGAGAAGCGTGAAAGTCTTTCACCCGAATCCATCTTCAACTCTCTCATTGTCCGATCTCTCTTGAAGCTGTAGCTTAAAAACTTTATGCAATTCCATAACAAGTAACATCCCTGTCAATGCTTATATTAGTAATTGCTTATGAAGCTTTGCGAAAGAATTTTTTATATATTTTTCTGCCATTTAAAGAGGATGCTAATAAAAGGATCACTCGGAAATATGTTGAATTTGACATTTTTTTTTAAAAATCGGGCCCACCGGGCCGGCCGGGCCCAAAATTCAAGGGCCCGAAATCTGAGGGCCGGGCCGGGCCGAGATTCTGGGCCCTAAGGGCCGGCCGGGCCCAAAAAAGTTGGGCCAGTTTCCGCCTCTGTAAGGTGGTCTTCTTTTGAGGAGATAAAATGAGGCTCAAAGATTAGAACTCGGCGCCATACAAAAACTTCACAATCATGTTTCTTCTTTCAAACTCATAGTTGGAATAAAGTAATAGTTGTGCTGTATGTGGAATTTGATTTACTTTTCAATAAAAATATACTCAATATGGTTAAAGGTGTCTGCAATGAGATATTGCGCGCTGATTAGAACATATCGGCCATTTTGGAGGAACATCACTGTATGTGGTAAAAAAAAAGGATAATATAAAAATATAACAATATTTCGCCTATTTTCGGCTTGCATGCAACCAGTCCATCATTAGAATTCTGTTAATAAATTATTCAATAATATTTTATTATACATATGCGAGTCCACATATGTTACTTAAAAAAGATTTTAACAGAAAAAAATCTCTAACCCCAGAGTACTTCTGCTCGTGTGGCTTCTCTCGCTGCTAGCCATGCCACTTCTTCAGCTAGCCTACTTTGCATGGCTACTTACGACAAACAAGTGTATTCCGATCGATTACTTCGAACAAGGTAAGCTGTTCTTGTACGAATTGCAAATATGTTCAGACAAACTAAATGTTTGCAAAATTTACCATGTTTATGCACTCTGTTCTGCTTTTTCATCGACATATTCATTTTTTATTTTTACATACAGACAATCTGAGATGAAAAAAATATTTTTATATATAAATCTTCACTTTAGGCACTCAATTCTACTTTTATATCGGCCACGAAATCGCGTACGGCCTCTCTTCCCTTACCGAGTTGCTTGTTATCCTCGAGCGCTTCCTCGCCAGTCAGCGCCTCGCTGAATATAAAGCGAGTCCCGCAACCGTCGTCCTACTATCAATATTAATCTTCCTTGCAGTATGTTCTCTTAGCATTGTTCTTTGTCAAGTGCTATAAAAGGTTGTTAAAAGTGACAATTCTTGCAGCTGTTCATTAGCGTAATCTTCGCCTACTCCTGCCATTATGGTATGATAATTTGTTTCATTCGTCTTAAAAAGAATTCAGCATAATTAAAATAAAAAAAATATTCTGTTGCGAATACTAAATATATATTTTTTAAAAAACTGAACAAGTCACAATTTCAGGTGAATACATTCTCTATGCAATAATGGCCGCGATGTTAACCGACATATCAATTATCTTGGTAATCAAAGTGTTTTTTTTCTGAAAGCAAATTGGTATAACAAACATTTATCAGCTGCTTTGATTTCAATTCTGACCATCGTCTCCTCCGCTTGACAATTCGGGTAAAGTCTATCAGAAGGGAAAGGCCAATGAAGGGTCAGGTGCAACGAGTGTTTGATCACGAATTGTATCGGTCAAATCTGAGGCTTATCCCTGATGTCGATCCCGCTTCAAGTGAGGAGGCATACGAGAGTATCCACGCTCTAACGCTGACGGCAGCTAATGGTTGTGTGCGGTGCTCAGTAGATCCGTCGCGCATTTCTGTGAAGACTTGCCGGCTTTTCGAACAGCGACGTTTCGCCAAGGCTGACACTTCACCAAACGGACTCATCGCTTTCTCTATCCTCTGTAAAGAGGCTAGGCGGAGTTTAAATGAAGACCTTGCCTCGCGCAGGGAATTTATTGCTCTCCAAGCGGTGCAGAACGGACACAGTGTTGTGAAATCCCGACGCCAGAACGAGGTTTACCGTAAACGGTTACTCACGTATGTTGCGACTTCGCGGTGCTCGCAGAGCGAGACGGAGAGGAAAGTGAGGGAGTTCTTTAATGAGCTATACTCGCCAACCTTGAACATCTTGTTGTGGACAGCATACCGCAGGAGCCAATCTTTCCATTCATGGAAGACGAAGTCGTACGAGCAATTATGCGAATCCGTCAGAATGGCTCTCCGGGTTCAGATGGAGTGACACCGAAGATGATCTATCATGCAAGAGATCGTGTTGCTCCTCTGATTTGCCGCCTGCTTAATGGTCTGTCGAATGGTGAGCCAGTTCAAAGGAAACTGTCGGAGGCTCTCGTCACTCTTCTATACAAGAAGGGAGATCCGGCTGATGTTAACAACTTCCGGCCAATCTCACTCCTTCAGTGTACCATGAAAGTGATGACTCGAGTACTGCTAGCACGCATGGAAAGAGATCTCGACAACGCTGAAGAAACCACTCAAGCATTCTTCCGGAGAGGCTTCTCAACTCTCGACCATATCCATGCGATTAAACAGATTGTTGAGAAGTCCAAGGAGTTCAATCAGCCGCTCTTTGCCGCATTTGTTGATAGTCGTAAGGCTTTCGACTGCGTAGAGTGGCAGGCTGTCTGGAATGCGCTTGCTGAGCAAGGTGTCCATGCCACGCTTATTAAGATCTTAGCGAGGCTGTACCAATCCTCTACCACATTGGCCCGTGTGAATGACAACAAAGTTTCTATCAACGTTCAGCGCGGCGTAAGACAAGGTGACTCATTGTCTCCGCGTCTTTTCACTGTTGTTCTCAGAAGCTGTCTGAACCGGATTGATTGGGAAGGGAGGGGTATCCGCATAGCCGGTGGTCATTTAGCAATGCTTGCGTACGCCGACGATCTCGTGCTCATCACACGGTTTCGTTCGCAGCTCTCTGATATGCTTGCAATTCTACGAGACGCCCTAGCTGAGATCGGTTTGAGTATCAACCACTCCAAGACTGTGCTAATGACATCGTGTAAGACAAGCAATCAGCCCCTTCGGGTTGGCCAAGAAGTCTATCACTTTGTCGACAGCTTTGTCTATCTCGGAGTGCAGATCTCGATGCCGCTCGATGACAGCTCGGAGTTAACTCGGCGCATTCAGAAGGGTTGGCTCGCTTTTACGAGAATGTCCGACATATTGACAAATCAGAAGCTTCGGCTGAAGATACGTCGAAAAGTCTTTGAAGCCTACGTTACCCCCGTGGTTTTGTATGGATCAGAGTGTTGGACCCTCGATAGAAGTGGGCGCGAGAGGTTAGAAAGAGCGCAAAGAAGAATGGAGCGTGCGATGCTTGGTGTGACCCTTCAAGATCGGATAAGGAATGTGGACCTGAGACGCTGGACAGGAATCAAGGATTGGCTCAAGATGGCATTCAAGAGGAAGATGGATTGGGCAATCAAGATCGACCAAATGGAACAGAATCGGTGGGCCTACATCTCCACCTACTGGATCCCCTACGAAGCAGTTCATCGACGTAGGCCCGGTCGTCCATCCATTCGCTGGCGAGACCATCTTCCCTGACCACTTTCTCTCCCTCTCACTCATATCACGCAACGAAGTTGACGTTCGGCCTATAACATCCCTGTGCTCATCCCACAATCGGCCTGATACAACGATAAATTGTAAATTGTAAATTGTAAACATTTATGGCAGATTTATTAGAATTTAAGAAATATGTGCATATCTAAGAACGGTCTTTTGTATAAATTAAATAAAACATTTTCCAGCTGAGCTTTTCGCTTGATCGCTATAGTAGACGTCGGTACGGTCGGCTCCTTGGGCGTGTGCAGCTCAATGCTCGCTACCAGGTTTTGAAACTTAAAAAAAGATTCCTTTTCATTATCATTGAATTATCATTGATTATTCACATTTAATTGTTATTAGTTATGACACTACAAATCATGCGTAAATACCGTATTTTCTCTATTAGTACCCCCCCCCTTTATTATAACCCCCTCCAATAGTACCGCCCCTCTGATAAAGCCATTGAAAATAGAACTTCTCTCTCTAGTAGAACCCCCTCCCCCTTCAATAGTGCCCACCCCCCCCCCCCTTACAGTCTAATATCTCAGCTCTAATAGCCCAATGAGCTGATGGAAAATTCATTCAAAACATATGGTAAAATGGGTATTCCAGTGATGATTCCAATGAATTCGAGCTATGATTCTTCTTTTTTTGGATAAGAAAATGTTGTTATCAAACTTTTAGTGTCTCACATTGAAAAATAATACCCCCCCCCCTCTAGTAGAACCCCTCCCTCTAATAGTACCCTTCCCCCGCAAATGTATTGTTAACTTAATATTTCAAATTATACTTTTAGTTGTGCGAAGTGATGCAGCTGACTCGTTGCACCCGGCGAGTCTCGGTTGCGTCGGCGGTGAACAAATGCGTCGCTCATCTCGCTGGCTTCCTTATGATCGCGCATCTACTCGGTGTCCGCCTCACCTGGCTGCCGCCGCGCTACTTCAATCAAGTCTACTTCTTCAGTGTGAGATCAAACCCTTATTAAACTTTTTTTAAATATATTTTCTCTTCAAAGTATACTGCTTTATTAAGAACAATTCTTCTTTTCAACTGTGAGAGCAGAGTCTTTTAATTTTTTTAAAAATAGTATTACTTTTCTTTCTAAATTTATTCACCAAATAAATTCACTTCATTTCTTCAAGAATCCACACACAAACACACTTTCAGGTTCACACAATTAATTCAGGCGTATGCGCGTGCATTTTTATGTGGAGCCACAGGCGAGTTTTCCTAATTTTTTTTTGTTGCCCATTTACTATCTCTCGATTCGCTCATGTTTCATGAATGAGATTCCGACCACACTTGATGCAAAAGCTATGCTCTTACTCCTACCTGCACTTTTCTTTTTACAACTAATAACTGCATTCTGTTTTCCCATTATTATTGATTACTTAATATAATAATTGGCTAAATTAATTTTTTTTTTAAATAAATTCAAGACGAATGCGCCAGAACGTGCTCGCTGGCTGTCGGTTCGGCGGCAGAAGATGGCTGGGCTGCCAGGCCACGTCAGTCGTCTCGGCCGCCGAGCCGTGGGAGTGCGAGCGGCGGATTGAGCGCGCCGAGCAGCACTTCAAGCAGCTACAGAGCAGCTGGCGCTGATTGAGCAATGGAATCTTTTGATAGACTAATTAATCTAATTAATGAACTTATTCATACTATATAATGCTAATTTATACACACTTTGCCATCTCATACTGTTATCATTATTTTATCAACACGCGTGCTCACCTTTGGTACACCGTAATAAATCAATCAATCAAAAATTTAATCAATTATCTCTCTATCTATCTCTGTCTCTCTTAACAAAACTTTTAAACATAAATCAAGCATCAAATTTCTCTTTCGCTATTGGACGGTTTGATAGCGGCAGCTTGCGGTAAAGAGAACGAACCACTTCGTAGCGGTGTTGCGGTAATTTTTTTTGATAGGTAGAGAATAAGAAGAATTGCGGTGAGTGTCAACCTTCAATGATCTTGCTCAATAAGACAATGAGAGAGAGCGAGAAAGATGTGCTTATTTTGTGATTAGGCGAATATATGTAGAAGAGTAAGAGCTAAACCGGAAATCCACAGTGCGCTGAACTGTGATGCAGCGGACAATTCAGAATGTTCCGCAATCGGAGATTATTTTTAGACGTTAATGACACTTCCTTCAAATTTAGCTTTTCTTATGAAATACAGTATTTTCTCTATAAGCACCCCCTTTGCTAGAAACCCCCCCCCCTCTAATAGTCTAACACCTCAGCTGAAGAAGTATTTGCATGGGATACTCTTTCCGATGAACTAGTTACAACTTCAACGGGTATTGCAGTGACGATTCCATTGAAATCGAGCCATTATTCTTCT
The DNA here is from genome assembly GCA_945643635.1 of Allodiplogaster sudhausi. Lineage (NCBI taxonomy): Eukaryota > Metazoa > Nematoda > Chromadorea > Rhabditida > Diplogasteridae > Allodiplogaster > Allodiplogaster sudhausi. The sequence goes on along the minus strand of CALZFC010000001.1, from coordinate 3,231,463 downwards.
TATTTTGAGAGTATGATGTTGTTATCAAACGTTTAGTGCTTCACATTTAAAAGTTGTACCCCTCCAGGGTATTGAAAAATAGTACCCCGGGGTACCAGTACGAAAATACGGTATTAGGATTTTCTTCCTAAAAACATGAAGATGTTAGGATGAAGATAAAATCATTCCACCCATTGCACTCTAAATGGACTATAGAAAATCAACAGCTGACGAGAGAGAGACGAGCGACGGATTGGGCATGGCGAGCTGCCCTTCTAGCGGCTTCAGAGCAGCTGGCGCTGATTTAGAAATAGACCTTCTGATTAATTATAATTATTCTAATTAATTAATTTACTTATTATTTTGATTAAGTCAAATTTGTTTAGAAATGGTAGCTTTCCTGTGAAATAGAAGACGAAACGGCGAATAAGCACAGGCTTTCTAAAAAAAAAGAATAGAGTAATGCTTTTTTTAAATTTTGGAATTATGTGGAAGTCGTTGCTTGGGATATAGGGGTAAGTTGGAATTATCACAATTAGATTATCTGCATGCACTATTCCTACTTGAGTATGCTCATCCGAATGAACACTTTCTAGCCGTATTCTGGATCTTCACTATTGTTCCCGCATCGCATCTACTCATCGAAAGCTTCTCGGATCTCCTGCCGCTGGTCGTCGTTCTCTCTGTCCCCTCCTTGAAGGTTCCAGCGGTGTTCGGATCGAGGAGTGATGAGATGGATGAAGGAAGGAAAGGAGCGTTAGAAAGTTGGATTAAAGAGATAAAAGCGTCCTGGAAAACACCGTGAGAGATAAAGCAAAGAGGTTGTCTGCGAGAGCGCTCATTGTAATATAATAATACATTGATTGTTTCAATAAAATCATTAGAAAACGAGACATATTTATAACGGTATAACTTGCAAATAGGACATTCATTAATCTTCTGCTTTCTCTCCCAACATGTCTATCTCTATCTCTTTCCCTCTCTTTCTCTTTCGCGAATTGCGAATTGAGAAGAATCATCCGACAACAATCCACTTTATTCAGTGCCAACGAATGTACGTAGCTTGATGTGAATTACTACCTTCAATGACCTTGCCCAATTTGACAGACAGAGAGAGAGGGGGGGGGGGGAAGTTGTGCTTATTTTGTGATTAGGCGAATACAGAGGAGTAGTGGCAGCCAGAGTGAACGAGTGATAGGTGGCGATCAGTGCAGTGTACAAAGAGCTCCAAAGTGTGGACCCATCAAATATTCTCTTTTGGTGTTGGACAGTTTGATAGCGGAAGAGAGAATGAACCGCATCAACGCGCTTTTTTTTCTCTCGAAAAACTCTCAAAAAGATATTTTCTTTCTTCTTCTATTTACTGCTTTCAAACGCAGAGATCATGGTATTGTCTGTCAAAGAGCCAATTCAGTGTTAATGTAAGTACGAATGTAGCTTGATGAGAGTTCCCTTTCAATGCCCTTGCCCAACATCAGAGGGAGAGAAAAGTTGTGCTTATTTTATGACTAGGAAGCTGTAGATGAGTGGCAGAGAGAATGAAACGCTTCAAAGCGGTTTTTTTTCTCAAAAAAAAAAAAACTCTGAAAGAAATGCTCTCTTCCTCACACAGAGATCACGGTTGTTTGATTAGAAAAAAGAATAAAATAATTGAGTGATTGATTTGATTGTCCAAAAAATTTTGGAAGTGTTATTTGAATTAATAAAAATTATGAATTGAGAAGAATCATCAGAAAAAGAACCACTTCATTAAGTGCCGTGCAAAATTCTATTAATTTTGTGTTTTTAATACATAATTTCCTTCAAAGTATTTGAAAGTTAAAGGAGTTCATAAGGGAAATACTCCTACCACGATTGGCGGCCCGATCACTTAAAAGTACGGTGTTAGCAATCCTCAGAAATGGAGCTACTGCATCTCGCCTCACTCCCCAGAAACTTGTGGTATGGACAACGGGGCACGTGAGCCTATGTGTTAAGAAAAACCCGGCCAATGTAGGTTGTTCATTCCATATGTATAAATTTCATAGGCAGTAGCAGAACGGTTTCGCCGGTCACGGTGTGGTTCAACCAAATGTGTTTGAAAATGGCGGGAAGATAAAATATTCGCGAATTAAAGGTAGATAATGCTGTAAACTTCCTCAGGGCAGAGAGATTTTTGTGACTTTGGGACGCTTGTAATCTAAGGTTCTAGCTCAAGCCAACCAAATAAGTCGAAAAAAACAAGACACTATTAAATTAGCCTTAGATCTCTTTTAAGGAAGTTCTCAGTTCTGCTTCTTTATGCTGTCAGACTTAGATCAGCAGATTATTGGTTTAAGTGATACACAATAGCATGCCTAAATGTGAGACAATCAAATTTGTCTATCACTTCTTCTTACTCCTTCTTCGAATTAGAAAAGAAGAGAGAGCATAGCGTTTGAGAGTTTTTATTGACAAGAAAAAAAAGGCGGTTCATTCTCTCTGCCTCTCGTCTACATCCTTCTAGTTTCCTAGTCATAAAATAAGCACAACTTTTCTCTCCCTCTGATATTGGGCAAGGCCATTGAAAGGACACGCTCATCAAGCTACATACGTACTTACATTAACACTGAATTAGCTCTTTGACTGACGATACCATGATCTCTGCGTTTGAAAGCAGGAATACGAAGAAGAAAGAGAATATCGTTTGAGAGAAAAACGAGCTTTGAAGCGGTTCATTCTCTCTTCCGCTATCAAACCGTCCAACACCGAAAAAGAATATTTGATGGGTCCACACTTTGGAGCTCTACACTGCACCAATCAATCTTTCACCCTGGCTGCCACAGGAGTGTTCCTTCAATGACCTAGCCCAATATCACAGGGAGAGAAAGTTGTGCTCATTTTATGACTAGGAGGCTGTAGACGAGTGAGAGCTAAACCTGAAATCTGCACAATTCAGAAAATTCCGCAGGCACAGGTTGTTTTAGACGGAATATTTTGTTGTTCAACGAGGTTTTTTTAAGGCAAATCCACCCCATCATAATGGTTTGTCGTTTGATATAGAACATTTCATCAGTATCAAAACCTTTTTTTTAATAACTAGCAAAATCATCATATTGAGAGTTCACATGAAGCCGAACCACTCTTTGCAGTCAATATACATAGACGAAAAATCAATACATTGCTGACGATTGAGCAATTAGATAAAATAATTTATGCCTTAGACCTTAATCTAATAATAAACTGAAAAGAAGTTATTACTCAAATATAAGAAATCGAAGAAACATACATATATTTACATACATATCAATATGGAGCTAACAATTTGAGCCCTTCTCATATACCAAAGTGAATGATTGTTTGTTATGTTTCAGTCAAACTGCCCTTGTTATCCGTAGCGAAAAATATGAAAAATAGACATAGGTAAATATTTACATACAAACGTATAAACATATTTATGCAAGCTGACACCCGTCTATTTTGAAATTTATTCGCGTCTTGAACGAAATATTAGTAAGAAAAAGTTATTCATAGAAGCGGTTTCACAGAGCTGGCCTCAACACTTCATCAAAGTGCATCGATCACATTTCAAATAAAAATCGCTTTTACAAATGTTGACCAGATAAGCGAAGCTGGCCTTTTTCACTTCACGAAAACTCAGAAAAACGCGTACTTTGCTGTTCAAAAGTGTAGTTTTGAGATTTGAGAGAAGTCCGCGCTAGCCGGCGTTTGGTCCAGAAATGTGTAGACAAATGTAGCGCGATCATCACTAAAAAAGAGCCATGATGGACTGTGTGTGATGGTCGACCAAAATGATATTGAAGATGTCTAGGTTGGTGTTTCTTATTCTGTTCTCTCCAAATGCAGCGTATTCTCTTTCGTTCTGCATTCAAGATTGAGAGCTTGGACAGAGAACTACTTATCTTCGAATTTGGAGAAGGCCAAAAAGGGTGGTGTGATCAATCTGTTCTGATTAAACTAGAGAAAAGGAATGATCAGAGATAGAGAGAGAGCGCGAACTTAAGCATATACATAAGGAAGGTAGACTATGACCGTGCCTTTGCAAGTGGCGCGATACAGTTGTTCACCGTAATCCTCCTTTCCCAGACAACCTATCTGGCGTGTAATCAAAGTCTTAGACTTATGTAAGTTACCGCAGGGTAGCGTGCCTTGAAATGCTATATTCAGGACATACTGCCTACAATTAGATGTATCGTATACTTCACAAAAGTCTTTTTTATGTATGGAATATGTAAAGATTCTTGACTGCTTTAATTTCCGCACTGTGAACTGGTTTGCGCTGTTGAACACAAAACGGGCAATTTTTTTAACAAAAAAGCCTTATAGTTTACTGCCATGCTAATCTCCAATTGTATTCTCATGGCTGCACAACAAAACTTTTTACGACTTATAGTTTTGTTTACGAACAGTGTTCATCGCCGCAAGCAAGTCCCTGAAGCAAACAATCCCATCCTTTTAGCCTTGTTTACGTTAGTCCGCAATGTCACCAAGACATATGCGCATGTTAAATATTATGAAGAAGTTTAGCGAATTCTCAAACTAATTAGACTCTAATAATGATAATGTTTGGCTTCTTATGGTTCTGCAGATGGATGCCCTTGGAAACCGTGTAAGGCAAGACAAACAAGAAGCATTGACACAAAAGTCCTGTATTCCCCTAACCTTCTGTAGCCTTTTATTCATAAGAAATAAAACGAACTCATAATTATTAGATTATTTTAGAAAATAAATAAAATCATCGAATTTGGCACGTAGGCAAAAAACTCGGTTCACCAGTTGATATCTGACAACACATGTCAAGTGAGGAACGCGGAATTTGTTTTTAGGCTCTTGAATTTACTATGCGAGAAAACAAAGTCGTTACTTTTAAGCATACTGTTTTAACAGAACAGAAGATTATCGCGATAAACTCTTTCACAAAGTGGTAGGGCGAAAATGGAGAGATGCTGTACAAATATTGTCGACCGGTTCCTTTCAATGTACATTATTATCGTTGTTATTTCCTGTTGTTTTTGTTATAAAAGCATTTTTTTATTGGAGAAAAAAATGATGTGCTTAGTTTCGTAAACATAAAAAATAAGGTGTTTGCGGCAGGAAAACATGGTTCATTCGCGGCAGTTGATTGTTAGAAAGGGCATGACAGCCAGCTGCTCTACTTTTTATGCTTCTTCACCCTACAATCTTTATTAGCTTTGGGCACAAAGTGAGGAAATCATGAAAATTCTTTGTACATTTGTATGTGTATATACATACATATTTATCGATATGTTAGTATAATTTTTTCTTTCTGTCATTTCAAACATTCATTAGTTTTAATGCATTTTCTCTTTCAGTTTGCCAACTCTCAAAGAGCGTGAAAAGGCGATGCCGCGCTCGTCGCCGTTCCCTTCAGAAGAGATCCCCAAGGAGACGATTCAGGAGAAGCTGCTCAAGGCGATTCGGTCGCATATCATCAAGGATCCGGCCAAGCTCGCTGTGGTATACCTAAAAAAATTAATAAATAAAGCATACAAAAAAGTGATTTCAGGAGAAACTGTGTTTTTTTTAGTGAGAAATGGAAAAATCCGAATAAATTTACGAAAAAGTACAGTTTCTGTAGCGGATATGGATTTTTTTTCTCAAGTTATAGGCGACATTAGAAGATTACTTTCGTCATCAAACATAATGCAGATCAGCGCGCACGATGAAAGTCGTCGCTTGAGCTACGCCGACCTCCTCGAACAGTCGCGTCGCTTCCAGGCATTTCTGCAGTCAATCGGCCTGAAACAGGGCGACATTCTCACGTTCATCATCAACAACTGCATCGAGTTTGTTGACGCCGAATTCCTTGTACTTTATACTAATATATAAATAAATAAATATATATATATATATATATATATATATATATATTAATATATGTGTATATATGTAACTCTTTTCACTCCAGAAGCCCCGTATTCTTCCTCGGCACCTGGCTTGCCGGTGGAATCATTTCGGGTGCAAGCGCGTTGTTCACATCATGTGAGTTCAAATATGATTTAATATTAATCTGAATATGTTAATATCTTATTCTTGTACAGACGAACTTGAGCGCCAATTATCGGATTCTCAAAGCACTTTCGTCGTGACGGACAGCGCGCATCTGAAGACAGACCGTTCTCGAAACCAAAGAGAAATGCAACTTTATTAAGGTAGAAAATATTGAACGGTCTTAAACTAAGAGCACAATGTACCTTTCCTATCCTTACAATACCGTTCTATTCCGTGTCCGAAACCTTTGACCAGACTAGACTAGAAAGATTCGACTTTTGACTGGACTGAGAAGAAGTTATTCGGATCAGTAGTGGCAAAGTGTGCGGGTCAATAGAAGGGAAAGAGAGAGAGAGAGAGAGAGAGAGAGAGAGAGAGAGACATGGATCGAAGGCTATTGGCAACTCTTGCCGACAGACTGAGGGCGACAGGAAAAGGGCGTGGGGGCAGACATTGACGGATGGATATCGACATCTTTTTCCGATACAAAAACATTAAAGTTTTTTTTTACAATTTTCATTTACAAAAAAAGAATCATAGATTATCTTTTGTTTAGACAATAATCTCTGCATTCGTGACGCGGACTCTGCGCCACTTCCGGAAGGCGTCACGGATTGGGCAGACGCTTTGAAGTGCACGCCAGCGGACGCGGACGAATATGCAAAGCGTAAACAAACAAACAAACAAAAAAGTTCCATTAAACGGAACTATTCATAGCGCAAATGTTACAGAAATAGCCCCAAATGTCTCGATTTTAGGGATTTGTTTTTGAACTGATTTACTCTGCCACCCTTTAGCCTGCCCCCGCTCCATGGCGAGTCTTCCGTACTCGTCGGGCACGACCGGCCCGCCCAAGGGCGTCATCCACTCGCATATTGCTGTCGGTGCAAGCGCCGAATTGTACAAGAGACAAGTTCTACTGATTTAATCGGTATAAAAATATATGCTTAATTTAAAAAGTTTTCAAAGCAAAAACAACACAAAACTATCAGCTCTTCCGTGTCCTCAGAAAAGTACATAATTACTTGATTACTCCCGTTAACTTCTCCAGGTACTTCGAGCTGGGCTTTGGACCAGTCCTCGAAGGGAAGAACTTTGCATGGAAGTCGGTATGGGTCATTTTTGTTACAAAAAATGCTAATAAAGAAATTAAGTTAGTAATATAAATATCTGCTTCGTTCGCATGTATGTGCATACATACATATGTAATTGTGCAACTTTAAAGGAGCACTTCGTGTTCAACATGCCCGTCTCGCATATCTTAGCGTCCGTCACGCTGAACGCCGCGCTACTCTCCGGCAGCACCGCCGTGATCATGGCCGGCTTTGAGCCCAAGCTCTACTTGACGACCATCCAGAAATATCGAGTTGGCGAAAAAAAAAAGAAAAAAAAGGAGTCGTTTAAAATATATATGTATACATAAAATTTAGCTCTCTACAGTCTTTTTGTTTCTGTGTCTTCATCTCTTCTTCATTTCTCCTGCTTCCTTTTCTCAATTTCTCTCTGTCTCTCTCTCTTGCCTTCTCGTACTCTTTCTCTCTTTATCTCTCCTTCCTAATCTGGTTCTAGATTCGACTTCTCTACATGTCACCGCCGCTGCTGACTTGGCTGCTCAAGGATGCAGCTCCGGTCAGCTATGACTTCTCTAGCGTCAAGGTAATAAAGTGCATTCATAAAGATAGAAAGAGAAAGAGAGAGAGAAAGAAAGAAAGAGTGTGAGAGGAAAGAGAGGGAGAGAGAGAGTGAGAAAGAAATAAATAGGGAGAGAGAAAGAAAGAAGTAGAGAGAAAAAGAGAGGATGAGAGAGAGAGAGTGACTATTTTTTTCAGATTCTCGCAGTAGCTGGCGCATGCGTCAGCGCAGCGATCTGCGACGCTCTCATGGCGCGCTTTCCGAATCTGCGCGCCATCGCTCAAGGCACTTTTTCATACTTATTAGCTCTTTTTCAAAGACTTATGGTTTGCTCTTTTCCATAAAATATTACTTTGATTTTATATGAATTTAGTTATTTTTCATGCATTTAGTCCTTTTCTCTAGAAAAACGTTGTAAAAAAAAAGAGAAAATAGAAGAAGAAATGGCGACGAAAGATTGGAATAGAAAATATTCTTTAGGCTATGGTTTGACCGAAGGAACTTCGTGCACGAACATGTCCGACCTGACTCTCCACAAGCCATACATCAACGTCGGCAGGCCAACGCCCAACTTTGAATGCAAGGTCCGCGAGCAGTCGATGAACTTTTTTAGATATAAAAGTTCGGATATAAATACTTTTGCTAATTGATGATATTTTAAATAGGTGAGTATAAAAAATGGCAAAGATTATGCTACGATTTATGACAAATTTGCTGTTAGGTGAATGACGAAAGCGTAAATCGCAAAAAAAAATGAAAAGATTTTTTTTTTGTGCAGGTGATCGACATTGCGACGGGCGACGAGCTGCCCGACGGCGAAGTCGGCGAAGTCTGCATCCGAGGGCCGACGCTCATGACGGGCTATCTGAATCGGTCGGACGAGACGGCCGAGATCATCGATTGCCACGGATGGCTGCACACTGGTCGGTCCCGAAAGGAGAAAAAATAATAAAAAATGAAATAATAATAAAATTCTGTAATCATTATAATAATATCAAAGTGTAAAATAATTTCTAGCTTTATACATAAAGTACTCTGCAGGCGACTGTGGCTACGTTGATTCCGCGGGCCGTCTCACGATTGTCGGCCGTAACAAGGAAATGATAAAAGTTCGCGTCAACGCTGCGACGTCCAACCAGGTACCCATTTGGGAGTCCAGGTTCTAAGGCCGTAATTTAGACAAACTACCGTATTTTCTCTATTAGTACCCCCCCCCCTTCATTAGTAACCCCCCCCCCCCCCCTCTAATAGTACCCATCTCTGATAAAGCCATTGAAAAATAGGACCCCTCCCTCTAGTAGAACCCCTCCCTTTAATAGTGCCCCCTTTCGCAAGGATATTGAAAACTAGAACCCGGGGGTACTAATAGAGAAAATACGGTATCCAGTTAGGACAACATTAGCGGGGACTCTTTCGAGGACCCCATGGGACCTCATCGTGGATCCCATGGGACCTCATCGTGGATCCCATATGTCCCGAAACACACATCTTTAGGTGTCGCCTTCCGAGATCGAGGACGTGCTCCTCTCGCATCCGCTCGTTCGCGAAGCGGCCGTCGTCGGCATTCCTGATCCCGAAATGGAGGTTGTGAATGGAGCCATCCGACTACTTGCGACATGTCTTCGGATTTCTCCTACATTATAAATACTTAATAATTTAAATAAAAACACGATTTCAAATAAAAGTGTACGGTATTCTCTCATTGTCAGGGTCTCGAACTGATCAGAGCGTACGTTGTGCGACAGTGCGAAGCGACATCGCTAAGCGCAGATATTCTACATGAGCTTGTGAAAGGTCGGCGATCACTTTTTGGAATTATTATCCTTTTACATCTTTAACGACTTTGTTCTTGGGAGCCATTGCGTTTATTTTTATTCTTCAGTGAGCTAATAGTTATACTAGTATATATACGGTCACAAATTTGATTGGAAATATGAAGAAAGTAGAAAAAGAGAAATCGCGATGCTACAGATGGTGCACGATTATGTAGAAGATATGTATGTACTAACAATAGTTGATGACTGTGGAAGGGAACTAGTTTGAAATGGAACAATTTAGCAGAGCGGACAAAAAAGACCAAATTGCCACGTCTTTCTCCTTTAAAGAAAAGCTCGCGGAGTTCAAGCGCCTCTCGATCGGCGTCTTCTTCATCGACGAGCTGCCCAAGAATTCGACGGGCAAAATTCTGCAGAAGACACTCAAGGAGAAGGCGCTTGGCCAGGCGACGGATGGCGTTGCTGCTTCTTGATTTTGTACACATTCTAAACCGGAGTCTGATCATAATTTTCTTTGATAATGCCTTGAGATATTATGTAATTTACTGTCTGCATCACTCGTTTACGCGTTCTTACCATATATTGTTTAAAGTCCTATCATGAGAAAACGACATACCACCTTGTGCTCCCTCAAAATAACACATATTTGAGCCTTCAAACACGGATGGAGCGATCGTGGTGTCCTGATTCGAAAAATAAGAAGAAGAAGAAGAAGTAGAAGAAAAGAGAGACAGATTTGATTCTCCAAGCTGAAATTTTTTTTGAAAATACATTTATTTATAAGAATTGTGAACAATTGAAGTTATGTTCAGTTTCAGAGGAGTTCTCCGGCCAATAATTAGCATGTTTCTTTCTAAATCATGGATCAGTTCGTCATGTCGTAAAACATAGATACAGAAAGTTTTAAAGCTCTTCATCATATCTTTTCTTTTCAAAACGATCGGTCAAAACGATCGGTCAAAACGATATTATATGTGTCATTGTTTCTTGTAATAAATTTGTATTTATTACCCGAGTTGGTCTCTTTACAAATCTTTATTAAAGAAACCAGAGTCATTTAGGAAGTCTTGCGTGCTCTTGTCATTCAGGCTATGAAGTTGGGCCATTTCCTAAACACCTAGAATGGAATATTAGTAAGAATACATACGATATTCATAGTAACGGTTTCTCAGAGTTGTCCTCGCCATTTCCTCGCAGAGCACCGATCACATTTCAGACCAGAGTTTGGCACCAGAAATGTATGCATAAATGGAGCGCTCATGGTGGTCCACAAAAACAAGAGAGCGATGATGGATTGTGAGAGATGACCGAAACGAAATTGAAGATGTCTTGGCACGGTGCATGCCATTTCCGTTGGAACTGATCACTTTAATCACTTCTTCTTGCTCTCTCCAGTTTTCGCACACTCTCCAAGTGTCTACATTCAAGAGTGAGACGAGCAGACGTTATCTTCGAATGGCGGATGGCAAAAAAAAAAAAAAGATCATTGTGGGCTCATTAAACGTTAATACAAAAAATAAGGATGAAGAGAGAGAACTTAAGCACACATGACAGATAGACTATGACAATGCCTTAGCCAGTGGCCTGCAGCTAATGCCTACCATATTCCTCCTTACCCAGACAATCTGCCTAATGTAGGGTAGACTACTTACTTAGAAATATATATGCATATACATACTATGTCTTCCCTGACCTCCACCCAGCATGCTCTCTCCTTCTATAGTATAATTGTATTTATAAATGCTTGCAAATGATATATGTATGTAGCTAAAAAGAGGTGTAAGACCTGTTCTGCATTTAGTGTACATAATAAATTTATTTTTTACCATATTTAACGTTATACTTAATCTTTAAAATGTTCGATTCCATGTTCAAAACTGCCCAAAATAGTCTCTGATGAAAATATTCACGACGACAGATATAATGGGGACACACAATCAAAACAACATTTATTGTCAACCGATGCTTTTATTGTGAAAAATTTATATTCATCATCGTTTTGCAAATCTTCTATCAAATAAACATGCGTGATAGTGACTGTTTAGATAATTTACCTTACCAATAATAAAATTTCTTATTTTATAATTTGGTACGTTGATAGTGACAAAACGATGGTTCTGGAAAAAATTGCATTGAAAAAATATTAAAAATGAAACTTTTTATTGGCAAAAACTGATAAATTCTTAGCAATCGATTAAAGATTATCGATTATTAAACAGTAGCATTCTCTCACGATATGTCAACTAACGTACCAGTTAAAATGTTTCACACTTTCTCATTAGATATTTGCGAGGATGCATTTTGATCCCCCCGACTCTTCGAAACCACCTTGGTACCAAGATCCTTGTGGGGAATGTATGTATGTATTTATGCATGTATATATGTTCCAAGTAAAAATATTAATTCATCATTAGAAAACAATTATTATGGATATTTTATACAAAATGCTAAAATAGGGCTGGACTATTCTGTTTAACAATTGATTAAGTTTGAATGAGATAATGATTTCAGTAATATTTTTGCATATGTTTAACGCATGCATATTTAAAGCGCATGGTTGCGGTGGCGCCGAGCAAACTTGAACAAGCTTCCGGCCATGCGCCGCCGCCTGTCGCCCTCTTCTCTCTCCACTCTCACCGCCTTCGCGTTTGTCTGCTTCTCATGCTCGCTCTCTTCGTCTATGCCACCCTTCGTGTGCCGCTTAGTACGCCTCTTTCTTTATCATTTATATTTCTTTTTAATGAAAATTTGCTTCTAATACCTATATAAGATTCCATTCTTATACAGTATTGCTCAAAGCAACCAAGGGATGCACGAACCAGTTAGTGCGGTAACAAAAAGCAACTTATTTGTAATTAGAGCGTATAGTGCGCAAACTATCAAACACGCTTGTTTCAGGCGTTGCCATCCTTTGCATGGTAAAGTCGGCAGCGTCGAATGAAAGCGCATTCTCCAACTCAACTTTAGCCACCATGAAAACGGACACGTCCGAGCAATGCGCGTTTAGAGGTTTGCGACGCACTGAACTTGGACTAAAATCTCTCTCTCTCTCTCTTTCTCTCTCTCTCTTTCTCTCTCTCTCATTCTCCTTCTATCACTCTTTTTCTTTATCTATCTTTCTGTCTTCAAACGCTCTATTGTTTGATTACTTTATACATACAAATTGTTTTTACACTTTTATTTATAATAATTCCACGACTAACTTTTCAAAAAAATCTTTGGGCGATCTGTCATGGACGCCAGCAGAAGTGTTGATGATTCTGACGGTGAACTTGTACGGCTCCTTCATGAGCGTCGCCTTCGCGGGCACCACGGCGGAGATGCTCGGCGCGAGGAGAATACTCGTTGGTGAGAGATTGATTAAAGGAAGACGGCGCTTAAACGAGGGTGATCACCGAAAAATTATGTGATATTTCAAATTGCCGCAGCCCTTTGCTCTCTAATTCGCGCGTGCTATTTTCTCGCAGCGGGTTTGTGCGACCTGCGAAATAGCACTAGCGAGAATGAGAGTGAGGAATCACATGGCAGACGCGGCAATTCGAACCTGCATTAAATATTTTCCGGTGATCACCCTCCTTTAAGGAGGACAGAGACTATTTAGAGAAAGCAGAAGTAAATGAAGAGCGTTTAAATAGAGAGAGAGCGATAAAGAAAAAGATTGATAGAAGGAGAGAGATAGAGAGAGAAAGATTCAGTCCTAGTTCAGTCAGCTTGGCCTTCTCCTCTCTGCTGACTCTCGCATCGTCCTCCTACGTGACCTTCTTTATGCTGCGAATCATCCTCGGAGTGAATCAGGTCTCATAGAGAAGAATGAGATTACTGTAGATTTATTAATTATTTAAAAAAAACCCTTTCCAACTATGTATAGGAAAGTAAACAACAACTTCTTGAAGGGCTTTGCGTGGCCTTCCCTGAATCTGGTCGCCAGTCGTTGGTTCCCCGCAAACGAGAAGTCCATGGTGGCAGCGATCTACACGAGTGGTACACAGGTGACATCGGAATTTTTTTTTTATTTCCAACTTGTAATCCAATTTTTAGTTAAAAATTTTTTTACATACATATTCACTATAAAATATTTTATTTTTTCACAAAAATTTAAATATGTATATACAAATTTAGATTTAAAAAAAGGTTCATTGCATAGATTGCGGCCGGACTCTCGTCTCTCGCCGCAGCCAAAATTTGCCAGTCGACAACGCTCGGCGGATGGCCGGCAGTCTTCTACTTTTCTGGTCTAACAATATCAGAGAGAGTCAATAATGTTTGTTTTAAATTCGAATTCATACGCTGTTTTTTCTTATACATAACAGCTGTAAAGGAGAGTGATAAGTAGAATTTTAAACAAAAAGTGGAAAAGAAAATTATGACTAAAAACTTGACCAAATTAGGCGGCGCCGGTCTCGTTGTCGTCGCGCTTTTTCTTCTGCTCGTCACGAACTATCCGGAGACGTCGACGCTGACTTCGGAGGCCGAGAAGACATTCCTCGCAACGAGGGTCGTCAAGAAGCAGAAGAAGGCATGTCTGTGTTATAGATGTGGTGCTCATTTATCCTCTCCTCAAAAGAAAGAAAGAGCGAATGAGAAACCCATTTATGTATGCATGTAAGAAGACGGAGAGAGAGAGAGAGAGAGAGAAGAGTTGAAAACTGCTGAGGGAATGAGAGTGCTATGTATATAGAGGGAAAACAAGAGAGCGAGAGAAAGAGAGAGAGAGGGAGGGTGAGAAAGAGAAGAGAGAGAGAGAAAGAACAATGTCATCAGCCTCCCTCTCTGTCTACGATTCCGTGGCGCGGCCTCGCCTGCTCTCCTGTCGTGCATGCAGTGATCGCGTGCTCCGCCTCCTTTGGCTTCACTCGCGCCACGACGCAGTCCTATCTGTCCATCTATCTCGCCGAGCTTGGATTGTCCATTGATCAGGCAAGTATAGTAAAAATAATTGTATCATTCCAACTTTTATTGCTTTCCATTTACTAGTTGTTTTAACAACTACATGGAAAGCAATAAGCAATTTTTTTAAACAATTTAATATTCTTTTTTTTTAAATTTAATCCCATTGCTTTGCTCCAGCAGAGCCAAAGTATGATGACATGCAGATATCTCTCTTTTTATATCTCTCACTTTTTATACCTTTTTTTAAAATTATAGTAAGATAATGAAGAACAATCCCGCCTCATTAATTTTAAAACTTTGATTGTTTTCCCTCTAATCATTCGTTGAATAATTCGTAGTTCTCTTTCAGCTTCCTTCGGTGTCGCCATCAGTCTAACCCTCTTGGCCTTCATTCCAAACAGCGAGCGGCCTTCAACAGCACTTGTCTTCCTTATCCTCTATGGTATTCGAGAGAAGATTTTGACATCTTCATATAAGTATATTTAAAGGAGGGTGATCTCCGAGAAATAAATATTTAATGTGAGTTTGAATTGCCGCGTCTCCCCTGTGACTCTCATTCTAGTGATCGCCCTCCTTTAAGCCCATATATATATTCATCATACATATCTTATTTTAAGCCTAGTTTACGGCGGCGGTGTATGCGGCTATTACATCAGCCTGATATCGATCGCGCCCTTGTACACAGGCTTGTTTTCTTTTGATAAATTAAAAAAAAAAATATGTTAACAAATACCATTTTCAACTACAGGAACGCTGACCTCCATCAACGAATGCTTTACTCTTCTTTCAAGCGTCGCAACATCCGTCATTGTCACCTTGCTCATTGCCATAGTCCGTATTCTATCAATAATTATTATCTTTTTTTTTAAATCAACCTTAATATTAATTAAATATGTACATTTAATTACTGACAAATTAGTAGGCTCATTAAAAGTTGCGAATATTTCCAGAATCTTCCATACAAATGGGCTTGCATCTTCTGCATTGTTTCATTCTTTCAAGTGGCCAGCGGACTGTACTACATCCTTTTTGGCTCGAGTTTGTGGAAGCGTTTTTTTTTCTTTTTTAAAAGATAAATATATTTATTAAAATTGTGCAATTCATGGTGTGTATCCATTTTATTCCTTAAAAATGAGGCTATTTTCTTCAGCTGAACCCCAACCTTGGACGGATCCTGACGCAGCGACAAAGCCGGAAATAACTCTCGAATAAATTAAAAATAGGACTATAATTTTACGTTTGTATAGTAAGTAAATTCGGACACGGCGAATCGATTGGGATAGGAGTTGAAGCTTAAAAATTTCGTTTAAACAAGTTACAAAGACTTGGACAATAGCGCCGCTTCTTCTTGAGGTAGTCGACTAGCACGCATGTTTAAGAAGATTTTTAATCACACAATAAAGCAACGACCATGAAATTTTTAGTATATATATAGAACAGATATTGCTGAAACAAATTGCTAAGTACGACAAAATCTGAAAATTTTTATAATAGATTTTTTACGTGCTCGATGATTTTTCAAATGATTTCCGACATCGCGTCATATTTCAACATTCATAAATTTCGACTAACTGCTGTCAACTGGCTGCTGTAATATAACATTTCGAAGAATGTTTTTCTTTTTACTGCCTGTTTTAAATAAGTCACTACACATCTATCTTGCATTAAAGGAGTTGTTCACTGAATAAAAGACATATTGTTTTATGAACTTGTATCTATTCACGTCTCTCTAAAACATACATAGATCTTGAAAGTCTGAACCAGTTTTGTCGACTTGCTACAAAGTTAAGAGCGCGAAAAAAGGACTCCGCCAAAATTTTTTTTACTGTAGCTGTTTATATCACACGCTCTCTAACCCGCAGAAGGGCCAAATATTTGTGGGCGCGCATTCAAAATGGTTCTAATCTACACTGTAGTATTATTCTGTGCATGGTTCCTTTAACATCCCAATGCTGCGTGACATGGAAACGCCTTCAACATCTTCTGTTTTCAGGGACAGAAAAGAAGCTTGCGAATTAAATGAAAGCGAGAGTGAATGAGAGGAAAGGGATGAGGAGAAGATTGTGGAGGTGCGAAAAGCGCAAAATGCTGTTGGTGACAGGCACGAGCTGTCACGCGCCAGATCGGAGAACACTTTACTGCTCGCTTAATTTAGAGGACGTCTTGCGTGCAAAGAAAGTTCTTTTTTTCTGTTAGCAGCACTGTTTATCAGAAAGGACACTTATCGACTTAAAAATCTTCCATAGAAGGTGTGAGACGGAATTTCTCTGCTTCCCTTTTTTTTAAATCAGATCCTCGAAGAGTGAAAAAAATTGCTTTCCACACTCGTCGCCGTTCCCTTCTGAAGATGTCCGTGACTGAGAGTTTACAAGTTGTACACAATCAGGATCAGGTGGGTATTCATCCAAGCGGTTTTTTTTAACATTAATTATATTTTTAGGCCAAAAGTGCTAACATTAAATTATTTGCTTGAACGTGCCGTTGGTGAAAAATGAAAGGATGTCGAAATCGCAAATAAGATTGCATTTGTAGTAAAGACGGAATTAATGTGAACATACTAGATTTACATGCGTTTGATAGTAGTCCAATTGATTACTATAGCCCGACGTGTCGTGCTCGTGAGCAGAGGTGGTTTATGTTTCTAAAATGTTAGGTTGGCACAGCACGCCGGGCTCAACATCTCGGCACAGGAACCTTTCAGAGCCCATGAATATTGTGCCCTGCCCGGCGTGCGTGCCCCAAAAATTGATTCGCCCAGCACGGAATATTATTAACGAGTGAAATTTGCTCTAATTTTCAGTTCGATAACAGATTTGAGAGAACACAAAAAAAGCGAAGATTGATTGTGAAAGACGACTGAAATGATATTGAAGATGTCTTGGCAGGCACATGACATTTCCGTTCGAACAAATCGGTTCTTTCTATTCTCTCCAATTATGCATGCTCTATAGCTGCCTGCACTTGAAGAGTGAGAGCTTGGGCAGCGTAAACATTCTGTGCTGACTAAACTACAGAGACGGAATGATGAAGAGAGAGAACTTGAACATACAGGACAGATAGATAATGACAGTGCCATTGCAAGCGGCGTGTTGCTGAAATCTACCCTGCTTCCCCAGTCAACCTTGTATAAGGTCGACCGCTTGGACCTACCTTGTGCATGGTAGACTGCATATATGTAAATACCTTGTGCAGAGTAGACTTCTTATTTAGATCTTCCTTATGTATGTATGGGAGATTGCTTTGCGTGGCAGGCACTTTATTCTCGATTCAGTTTTATTTGTCCGCTCATTCAATCTGTCTAAAGTTTCTAACATGTTCGGAATACTTCTTCACGACTTTGACGTTGTTGTCACGGGCTGGCCTCACGTTTACTCATTTGGGTGCACAACAAAAGTTTCACATCTTTTCGGTTCGCTCACGAACTTCGAGATGGCTGCAAATAATCCCTTCTCTTTAAATATCCGATCCCTGTTCTCGCAAGAAAAGTAATTTGTGTCTTAATTTTTAATTTTTAATTTTTTAGACCCTCAAATATTGAAAAGGAATGCCGCACTCATCGCCATTCCCTTCCGAAGAGATCCGCGTGGAAACGGTTCATGAGAAGCTGCTCAGCGTGATTCGGGAACAGATCGTCAAGGATCCACTCAAGCTCGTTGCGGTAAGCTGATAGTTGAAAAAAAATTTCCTTCTCACCTATTAAACTTGAATTTTGCAAATTTATCAATCGATATCTCTTATTGTCGTCACATCGTAAAAGATGAATAACTATAAGTAGAAAGTAAATCGTCTTCAAACACGTTCCAGGTCAGCGCGCACGATGAAAGGCGTCGCTTGAGCTACGCCGATCTCGTCAAACAGTCGCGTCGCTTCCAGGCCTTTCTGCAGTCAATCGGCCTGAAACAGGGTGACATTCTCACGTTCATCATCAACAACTGCATCGAGTTTGTTGTCGCCGGAATATATTTTAAAAATCGATTAAACAAACCTTTTGGTTAAGTATTATTAATATTTTTACTTTTTAGTATTAAAAATTAAGTAATTTGACTTTAAAAAATAAATCACAGAAGCCTGGTACTCTTCCTCGGCACCTGGCTTGCAGGCGGTGCCATTTCGGGTGCAAGCGCGTTGTTCACGTCATGTGAGTTCAAATATTATTAAATAGTAAGCTGATCATATTAAATATATATATATATATATATATATATATATATATATATATATATATATATATATTTATAGACCCGGCCAAAATCGACCGGCTTGGATTTTGTTCAAAAGTTTCTAATAGGTGTTTTCTGGTATGAGGAATCGATTGGAAGTGGTCTTGTCATCAGAAAATGTCTCTGTCGTCTGCTATGAGGGCTTAAATTATTAGGCTTGCCGCGCTGGGAGGCGAGATGGATGCACGTCTGATGTCACTGCGCCGCAGGTTTTTGAGATATATAAATGAAAATATGCATTTTAATAGCCAAGATATTGATCTAAACAACGAAATAAGAAAAACTTGAAAATGTTGAATTTTCAATTTTTTTTATAGAATTTAACGTTTGAGGGAGCTCAGAAAACGTGTTTCTCATTTGCTACCAACAAAACCTATACAGCTGTATAGAGCTTGAAAAGAGCTTTCGAGTGAACTATTGGGTTTAGGAAATTTAGGATGCGCTGAAGTTTCCTAGTCAATTATCTCTGAACGGCAGTGCAAATCATCATTTCCGCGGCTTAGAAGACTTACTTCAGAACCATTTTCGTATGCCGAAACATACACCACAAGAAAGAACGTGAAATGTACTTCAAGCTGAACCCCTTACAATAAAATTCCGAATCTACGATATTTTGTTATAAATCAAAAGACTAGGTCATCTACTTTTAACAATTCTTCAAGGAAGTGCGCTGAAAAAATAATTGGAATATTCTAATTCGAATAAACTAAAAATAAGGATTATTGGGAGCAATGAAAAGGGCACTTCCGGCCCAACATTTATAGATAATATCAAAACATTGAAAGGGGTTCAGCTTGTAGCAAATTTCACGCTCTTTCTTATGGTGTATGTTTGGATGTGCGAAAATGATTATGAAGTGCTGTTTTGCACTGCCGGCCAGGGATAATTGACTAGGAAACTTTAGCGCATCCTAAATTTCCTAAACCCAATAGACCACTCGAAAGCTCTTTTCAAGCAGCTCTATACAACTGTATAGGTTTCGTTGTGAGAAAATGAGAAACACGTTTACTGAGCTCCCTCAAACCTTAAATTCTATAAAAAGTTGAAAATTAAACATTTTCAAGTTTTTCTTATTTCGTTGTATAGATCAATATCTTGGCTATGCATATTGTCATTTATATATGTCAAAAAGGTACAGCGCAGTGACATCAGACGTGCATCCAACTCGCCTCCCAGCGCGGCGAGACTAATAATTCAAGCCCTCATAGCGGACGAAAGAGATATTTTCTGATGACTAGACCACTTCCAATCGATTCCTCATACCAGAACACACCTATAAGGAACTTTTGAACAAAATCCAAGCCGGTCGATTTTGGCCGGGTCCCTATGCAGTTTGATTCTATTTGATTCTCTCGCAAATCGCGTCATATATATGTATTTATATATATTTATTGATAATAATAAACATCCTTATTTTTGTAAAGACGAGTTCGAGCGACAAATATCCGATTCTCGAAGCACTTTCGTCGTGACCGACAGCGCGCATCTGAAGACTGTTCTCGAAACCAAAGAGAAATACAATTTTATTAAGGTACAAAATAATTTGTTATCTTTTTTAATTTTTTTCTAAGAAATTAAGTGTGAAGTGTCGTGTATAGACAATAATCTGCATTCGTGACGCGGACTCCGCGCCGCTTCCGAAAGGCGTTATCGATTGGGCGGACGCTCTCAAGTGCGCGCCAGCAGCCGAGGACGATTATGCAAAGTGTAAACAACAAACAAACAAAAAGTTCCTTGGAACGGAACTATTCATAGCACAACTGTTACAGAAATAGCCTCAAATGTCTCGATTTTACGGATTTGTTTTTCAACTGATTAACTCTGTCATACTTTAGCCTGCCCCCGCTCAATGGCGAGTCTTCCGTACTCGTCGGGCACGACCGGCACGCCGAAGGGCGTCATCCACTCTCATATTTCCGTCGGCGCAAGTGCCGCGTTGTATAAGAGGCAAGCTACTGATGTAATTTGCAACAAGCAAAATGATTCTTTCTTAAAAGAGAGAAAACCTCAAGCTTGAAATGGCGCCTTTGACATGATTGAAAGGACAGAGAGAAACGTCCCGTTCCATATCCAGGTACTTCGAGCTGGGCTTTGGACAAGTCCTCGAAGGCAAGGACTTCTCGTGGAAGTCGGTATGGGTCTTGCATGACATAGTTATACAAAATTCCACTTTATCTTCATATAATTATGTTTCTAAACGTAATTAACTTTCGACACAAAGAAAGTAAAAGAATAATTATTTTATTGTTATGGTATATTTCTCTTCCCCTCACGTGCTTTCTCGAAATTTCATATGTAATTGTTCCATTTAAAAGGAGCACTTCTTGTTCAACATGCCCGTGTCGCATCTCTTCGCTTCTCTCACTCTGATGACGTCGCTCCTCTCCGGCAGCACCGCCGTGATCATGGCCGGCTTTGAGCCGAATCTCTACTTGTCGACCATCCAGAAGTATCGAGTTGGTGAAGGAAATAGCACGTTTAAAGGAGAAAAGAAACTTTCTACATCTATTGCTGTCTCTGCTTATTAATTTCTTCTCTCTCTTTTTCTCTTTCTCTCTCTTTTCTACATTTCTCTCCCTATCTCTCGGCTTCTATAACTCTTGCTCTCTTTCTCTGCCCATTCCTATCTGGTTCAAGATTCGAGTTCTGTACATGTCTCCACCGTTGCTGACATGGCTGCTCAAGGACGCAACTCCAGCCAGCTCCGACTTCTCCAGTGTCAAGATCATCATGGTCGGTGGCGCATGCGTCAGCACAGCGATCAGCGACGCGGTTCTCGCGCGTTTTCCGACTCTGCGCGTCATCGCCCAAGGCACTTTTTCATTTTTCCATAACTTTAGTTCCTTTCGTACTGTTAGCGTATTTTTTCGCATATTTATTTATATCTATGCATTTTTTTTTATGTTTATCATTAATTTAACATTTTTAAAATAAGGCTTGATAAAAAAGAGAGAAAATAGAAGCACAAATGATGACGTAAGAAAGGAAGGCAAATAGTTGCTTGTTAGGTTTTGGAATGAGTGAAGTGTCGGCATGCTCAAACATCTCCGACGTGTCACTGGAAAAGCCACACATCAACATTGGACCGCCGTTGCCAAACATTGAATGCAAGGTCGGCGAACAATCGATGAACTTTTTTTATTATTATTTCGGAGCTAAAGTATTTTCCAATTGAACGTCCTTTAAATATGTTGATCTGTGTAAAAATTTAATCGTTAAACTTGTTGTTACACTCGGAGAGTGTAAAACGGGATTTTTATTAATAAAAAAAATGTTAAACTAATTTTAAGTCTATAATAATTTCCCGGGCCTTCCTAGATTTGCATCAAAACCATGCGCAGGTGATTGACGTCGAGACGGGCGACGAGCTGCCCGACGGCGACGTTGGCGAATTCTGCATTCGATGGCCATCGCTCATGACGGGCTATCTGAATCGGCCGGACGAGACGGCCGAGATCATTGATAGCGACAAATGGCTGCACACTGGTCGGTCCAGAAAGAAGTGAAACAAACCAATCAATAAATTACAATCAATAAATCAATCAAAAAAATATATTCATCAAAGTTCAGGCCTCTTTTAGTAATTTATAGCATTACACATATGTATGTAGATCAGAATAATAAATTACTCTGTAGGCGATAGCTGCTTCAGTGACTCGGCGGGTCGAATCACAATTGTCGGCCGTTACAAGGAATTGATAAAAGTTCGCGTCAACGCGGCGACGTCCAACCAGGTAGCCATTCGGGAGTCCAGGCTTTGGGGCTGTAATTTAGACAAGTGTGCCAGTCAGACCACCTGAGGCGCCATCTTGGACCCCACATGGCCCCATACATCCTTAGGTGTCGCCGTTCGAGATCGAGGGCGTGCTCCTCTCGCATCCGCTCGTTCGCGAGGCTGCCGTCGTCGGCATTCCTGATCCGGATTTTGAGGTGGTCATTGGACCCATTTGACTTTGGTATTCGTTTGTGACATTTCTTCGGTTTTCTCCTACTAAATTATGATTGAAAAAGAGGTTTTGAACTAACTAAAAAATAAATTATATCAGGGCCTCGAGCTAATCAGCGCGTTCATTGTGCGACAGAGCGAAGCGACATCTCTGAGTGCAGATATTCTACATGAGCTTGTGAAAGGTCTGCGATCACTTGTTATGTAATTTGTTTCATTCTTCTTCTAGAAAATGAGAGAGTGCTTTCTCCGCGGAAATATGAACCTACTTTAATAATTTTCCAGTGAGCGTCCTCCTTTAAAGAAAAGCTCGCCGCGTTCAAGCGCCTCTCGGGCGGCGTCTTCTTCATCGACGATCTGCCCAAGAATGTGACGGGCAAGATTCTGAGGAAGACACTCAAGGAGATGGCGCTTGCTCAGGCAACGGATAGCGTTACTTTTTGATTTTTGCACACTCCAAACTGGAGTCTGATCATATCTTTGCGAGAATGACGATTGAGCTTAAAATCTTGTGTAATATACACTTTACTCGACCTTTGCTGGAAGATTTCGGTGGAATGTATTTCTTTTTTTATTATTTTGTTCAAAATGATTTCACCTCTTGATTTTCTCAATGAAACACTCTGATAACTTTAACAACGATTTGAAAGTATGACCCAACTCATGTAATAAACGAGATTTATTGGTGACAATAAGCAAGAGACACCGGTCTCACCGGATACAAAAACGGATAATCATATTTGAATTCCCACACCGTTTCCTAAAACGACAGTTCAGTTATATTAGAAACAACAGGCTACCGTTATCGATGGGACTACTGCCAAATGAAACAACCAGGGTGCAGGAACTTTCGGAACATTCGGAAAATTCCAAATTGTCCGATCAAAGTTCTCTGTTCTAAACTATCTCATCTCGACATTAACCACTTTCTTAACTTCGAAGTTGTTTTTACAATAAACATCGAATGGTTATAATAAAATCAAAAGAATTTCCGTATAATAATTGGATTAAAGCAAGGAATATTCTAAGTGTACTGTCATCGGTGAGAACATAATGCTTTTCAATCATCTGTATATGAACGTATCTTTTGCATTTTGAAGCATCCGTATTCTGCATTCTACCGAAATCTGTCCACTGCTTGGAAGAATACCGATGCTTTGATCTTGCTTACACCCACCGGGTCCTGATTATGGATTACTTGTAAACTTGTAAACTTGAATTCTGCACAGTTTCATTTTACATCTTCAGGTTTACTCCATATGTTGGGAGGACATTAGATGGAAGTGGACGAAAAGAAGAAGCGGCCAGTCACTCCGCGGCCGACAGCTTAATCGTCGTCTCTCCCGTGATTTCGCCCGCGATCGAACCATCCGGCTGAAGAAAGAATGAGAGGAAAGAATGAAAGGACAACCTCATTCTCTCCAGCTTGTATTGAAGGGAGCGGTGGGGTCCGCGCAGTTCTCGGGGACATCCGCGTACTGGATGACCAGCTTGTCGGCCTTCGGCTTTCCCTTCTGTAATGGAATGGTGAGTGTGTAGTGTGCGATAGAAAGAGAAGAAGAAGACTGGCAATGCGAGTGATGACGATGGTCTGCGTCTCGCCCACTTTGATCACTCCCTTCACCACGCTCACGGAGTAGTTCGAGTTGTTCGACGAGCGAACCTGCAAACGGAATTGCTATAGCAAATCACAAACTTCAGGTTTAGATATAAACTAAATTCTGAAATGCTTATTGTTAGAATGTTAGGAAAATACCAAAGATTAGGTATTAGAATGGGGAAACACTGGATGGATGAGTGGAACCTTGAAGGCGAGCGGGAGGGCAGTGTGGTTGATCATCTTGTGAGTGGAAGTCCCGCCAGCAGCAGAGATTGGGCAGGTCGGAGGATCGAGGGACAGTTCAACACCCATGGCTTAATTCAATTCAATTCTTTTATCGCACAGCCCATGTAAAGGAGATGCGCCATCCACCTCCGCAGCCAATCAGTACGGAATTTCTCAACTTTTTGAGAGAGGACAGAGAGCGAGAGAGGGAAGTGATAAGAGAGATGATGGCTGGGATGGCAATGGAGTCCCTTTCCCCTTTCAACGGAAAGGGAGACTTCCGAACATTCCTGGAGAGGTTCAATGCCAAGTACGGCAGACTCCTCACCATGAACCAATGCCTTGGACAGTTGGTTTGCATGCTGGAAGGTGATGCTCGAAGGGCATACGACGTCTTGCCAGACAACGTCAAAAATGCCGGATTTGGGAGAGTTGTCGACGCGCTTGAAAGGCGCTTCCTTGGCGATCCGGCTCTCTCAGCCTTTGAGGCTGATCAGAAGTTCAGAAGACTGAGAAAGAGGCATGATCAGTCGGTCTCGGACTTCTGTCTTGATGTGGAGGCTCTCAGCAAGAAAGCCTTCCCGGACGCAACTGAAGAGATGCTGGCAATGCTGAGGAAGTCTAGTCTGTTGGACGGACTGGAAAGCAGCCAGTACAGAAAGGCGATGATGGCGAGAATGGACGACTCGCCCGCCATAAGCTACGACGACCTCAAGAGCGAGGCGCTCAGGATGGAGCAGCTGGAGAAGAGAGAAGCGGCGTTGTCAGGCTTCCAGAAGGGCGAGTTCCAGGGGAGAACGGTGCCCAGACAAGGAGGAATGTCGTCAACGAGGCCACGACCACCGTGGACCTCACAGCCGTCGGCACGGCCACCGGTTGGACCGCCGTCTCGCGCGCCCTACCGGCCACCCTACCAGGAGTACAATCGCCAGCCGCTGACTCGTCCGCCACCTGCCGCTCCACATCAACAATTCGCCAATCCGCAGCAGCCACGCAACGCCCAGCAGTCGCAAGATGCGAGACGTTCGGCCGCAAGCGGACAGCAGCAGCAGCAAGTTCAACCCCAGCAGAACGGTCCGCCCGCTCAAGGAGCGCAGAACCGTGGAACAAGGCATGTGACGGTGGATGGAAAGAGGAAGAAGAAGCGGAAGTACAAGAAGACGTGCTGGGTCCCCTCCAACGCAACCAACGAGGAGACTGAAAGCCGACCCGTCATCGAACAAATTGAAGATCTTCCGCTCTTCCGAGGGCCGTCATGGCGAACTTGTGCCACTCTGAATGGAGTGGATTGCATCGTCACCATCGACAGCGGATCGGAGGTGACCATCCTTTCCGAGAAGGAAATGCAACGCATTGAAGAACTGTCCGGCGAGCCAGTCAAGCAATGGAGGCCACATTCAACCCTGAGAGACGCCTCCAACAACGCGATAGAGCTGAACTCCGCGGCGACACTCATCTTGAAGATGCCCTTCACCGAGGCCAAAGAGATTGGCGTGTACGTGACCGGCACCCCGGAGGCTGACAACGTCCTGCTTGGACAGAACGCACGATCAGTCTGGGAGAGGTGGTGGCTGCACACATCCGGAGAGGATGAAGAGCCAGCGAGAGTCATCAAGGCCACAGCCGTCCCACCACACTCTTCTGGCCGTCTCTCACTGCAACCTCCCCACGACCCTGCCGCCACGACCTTCCTCTCATCATCCAATGAAGTTGGCTCGACTCTTGTCTCGCCAGAGTGTGAAGTGCCGGTGCAAAATGAAACGAGTCATCCGCTTCAATTTGATCCGGACGAAGAAGTTGGAGTGTGGGCCTCAACCGCATGGCAGCCCATTGAGATGACACCCGACAACTCCGAGGCACTAACAGAGCGAGCAGATGAAGTGCTTGAGACAGTCTCAGCAAATGGCCGAATTGAGTCGGAAGCGCTGAGAAACTTGTTGAGAAGGTTCTCCGATGTTTTTGCGCTGAATGAGAATGAACTGGGGCAGACTAATTTGGTGCAGCATGAGATCGATGTCGGCAACAACCCGCCGATTCGACAGAAGCAGCGACCTGTTCCACTTGGCCTCAGAGAGCAAGTCAAGGAACAGCTGAAGCGGATGGAAGAACACGGAGTCATCCGACCAAGCAACTCGCCATGGGCATCACCATTGGTGCTGGTCAGGAAGAAGGACGGAAGCCTTCGGCTCTGTGTGGATTACCGACGACTGAATGACATCAGTGTGAAGGACGCCCACCCTCTGCCATCCGCAGAGCTGGCGATCCAGAACCTGAAAGGCAAGAGCCTCTTCACCACACTGGACATGCAGTCGGGATATTGGCAAGTACGACTCTCAGAGGATGCTGCCATTAAATCCGCATTCACGGCACTCGATCGCCTCTACGAGTTCAAGGTACTCCCATTCGGACTAGCAACAAGTCCAGCAGTCTTTCAACGCCTGATGCACGAAGTACTCAAGGAAGTGCTCGGTGACAGTGTGATGGTGTACCTTGACGACATCATGAACCAGAGACGAGGCCGAACACCTCGTTCTTCTCGAGAAGGTGTTCGCCGCATTCCGTA
The DNA here is from genome assembly GCA_945643635.1 of Allodiplogaster sudhausi. Lineage (NCBI taxonomy): Eukaryota > Metazoa > Nematoda > Chromadorea > Rhabditida > Diplogasteridae > Allodiplogaster > Allodiplogaster sudhausi. Next base: position 3,204,642 of record CALZFC010000001.1, on the reverse strand, counting down.
GGCACGGCCTACGCCTCAACTCCAAGAAGTGCCGCATCGGCCAGGAAGAAGTGCCATTCCTCGGCCACATCATCGACAAGAACGGAATTCATGTGGACAAGGGAAAAGTGAAGGCCATCGCTGAGTACCCCATCCCCCAGAATCCGAAACAACTGCGCACTTTCCTTGGAATGGCAAACTACTACCGGAAGTTCATCCGAGACTACGCGAAGACGGCAGAGGAGCTCTGCAGTAGACTAAGAATGCCGTTCAAGGAGAGGAATGATCTAGAAGACGTAAAGCGTTTTCAAGAAAGGCTACCAGGGGTGCAGCTTGTCGTCTTCAGCGGCGACAGAAGCAAAAGGCCTCTTTTCCAAGGGCCTTATATTGACGATCGCCACATTGTCGGAATCATTCTCCACAAAGAGCACTTTGAGCACATAAAGAAAGTGGCTGCCTTTCTAGGTAGTTTTCTTAATTGCTAATTTTTTTTATAAATTTAATACAATTGCAGGCTCAGTTTACTATTGTGCATTTCACAATAAGACGTACGAAAACAACGATTGCCACTACAACTGCAAGTTCTACTGTCGAAGATGTGGTCAGCGCAACACCCAAGGCTGTGAAGACGGCCAGGAAATTTCCTGTGAAGGCTGCCACCAGACTTTCCACTCACAGAGCTGCTTCAATCAACATAAGCAACAGGGTGCGAGAGGTGGGAAGTCCATGTGCCAGTCGACAAAAGTCTGCCACAAATGTCTCGCCGTGAAGCATGAGAAGAGGAAGGGACGACCCAACCATGTTTTCTGCCACGATTGCCAGTGTGATCGACCAAGAGGTCATGAAACGTGCTTTATTGCCCGTACAAAGCAGCCCAAGAGCATCTCGACAAAAACAATTGTGTTCGACATGGAGGTTATTTTTTCTGTTTATTATTTTTAATAAAACAGTTTTTTAAGACGATTATTGTGGAACAAGAAGATGGTATGGAACAAGAAGCTGTCTCATCCATGCCCTAAGATCTTGCGAGCAATGCAAGGGCAAGGATGAGGCAATCTGCAAACACTGCGGCGGCGAGAAGCAGTGGGAGGCAGATACATTTGACAATCCTTTAAGGAACATAACCGGCGAATTCGTCAAATTCCTTCAGTTACCAGTCAACAAGGGCTGGACGGTGATTGCTCACAACATGAAAGAGTAATATTAAAAGAAAACATACATTTCTAATTTAAATAACGGCGTTCGAGCTTCGACGAGAGGACGAAGCACGTCTCGATATTAATATTTCTCTATGAGAAGAAGGACGAGGACGTGAAGCCCTTGTCTACAAGCAGCCTCGCCTCTGCCGCCTTCACAACGGCTTATGCGAGGATGACCTTGTATGAAGCACTGGAAATCGTCGGTTCTGCGAATCTCCTATATTGTGGTTAGCATAATTTTAAATTTATTTTTAATTAAAATATTATTTCAGATACGGATTCGGTGATTTTCATAAAAAGAAGAACGAGGCGCATGTACACCCCCTTCTGTGTGTACATGCACTGTGTTTATGTCTCATTTACAAATTTGGCTTCCAGAGTGATCCCCTCTCTTTCTTTCCATTCGGCAATGTATTTTTCCTTCTTCTCATGAGTATCTGCGTCTGCTGGCCACCCGGATGCCTCCTAAATTTAAGGAATTTAAATATGGAATTTATTAATAAATCAACTTACGACTTTCAGTTTCACGAATGCATCGATGTATTCGCTGAATATTCCGTGGTTGACCCCGTCGCCATCCACGTTATGATGAACCCATTCGTCATAATGGCGAGCCTAAATAATTTTCTATGAATATTTGAAAGGTATTATTTAAAACTTACATCATACACCCTGCGGATGGCATAACCCTTCGAGATTGCTACTGGGATCTCAATGGTAGCCCACCTTCCAGTGAATATTCGTTCGTCGTCCTTGTGAAGGCATGCGCCGGAATGAGGGTCCATTTCCGTTGCGCAAGTTCTGCATAAGGGATATAGCAATTTATTGTTGCGGCGCACGGGGAGAACTGGAATACGCAGATCTCGAGGCGCAAGAACCTAAATATATGTATATATAGATTTAAAAAAATAAAAGTTCTTACGTCACATTTCACGAATCCTTTGACTTTAAGGTCCTCAGGGTTCGTGATCGGGCAGACGAAGTCTCGGCCGAGCAAGTCTCGGCCCTTTGCCCTTCGGATAAGGCTTCTTCTTGTTAGTGCTCGGGTAGAGAGAACAAAAGTCCCAATATTCCAGCGTTTCATTGTCGGCAGCCTTAGCAAAGAGGGCAAAGGCTTCAGTTCGGCCACCGAAGAAGGCATCCGAGATGTTGAGAGGATCCTTAAAATTCACTAAATTAATAATAACTTAAAATTATTTAGCCAACATCAATTGTAGCCTTGTCGTTGAAGAACGATGCCATCTCTTCGTCTGCCTTTAGCATTTTCTTGATTTCACATTCACGATAGAGTTCAATATTATAGCTTTGTCTCAGAATATCGAGACGTGCTTCGTCCTCTCGTCGAATCTCGAACGCCGTCTTACCATTAATAGTGACATCGTCAGCATGAGTGCATTTGCACGCATGCCAATAGCACCCGTGCACCTATAATTATTTTGTTAATATTAATTTAACAGAATTAAAACAACCTCGATGAGAGTGTCACGACCGTTGCCAGCAATGAAACCGTCCGCTTTGAAACGGGTGCCTGGGACTTGGAACTCACCACCGTGATCCCTATCCCGGATGGCTCGGCCCTTGACATCACGTTCATAACTATAAATGTTTTACAAATAAGAGAAAAATTGCATTGAGGAGAAATTTAAAGAATATAAAATTTAAAAAAGAAAACTAACGCCATGAATTTCAAGGCTAAACGACTATGTCTCTCAAGCGGCGTGACGGCTGGCTCAATTGAAAGCGTATCTTCCGGCAAAAACTTGCGCCGAAAAACAGACATCGCTGCGCTTGCTGCCGTAGTCGCTTCCATGAAGACGTGAACGCCTGTCATTCCATAGCAGACATCGTCAAAGGCATGAACTCCCTTGTGAAGAACGAGAACATCAGAGTTACAGTAGCGTCTCATATCTTCGTTGAAGTTGAAGGTGTCGTTCTTGTGCGCCTCGTACCAGGTGTCAAATTCTTCTCTGACTTCTGATCTCATCTCGTCAGGGCAGAAATAGTCCTTGGCAGGCATAGGTCCCACGTAGTTGAAATTCTCGCTGCGAGAGAATTTGTGAGGGAAGAAGCCTTAAATAATACATTTTTAAGGGTAAATAAATTTTAAAATAATATGTCTTTCTAAACCTTTGGCTGTCTCTTTGATACTGAACGGTGCAGGGAAGGCACGCAGAGGCATCGTCAGCAAATTTAGAGAGTCGATGAACCGAACTTTCCCGATCTTCATATGCATGAGCTTGCGACCGCTGAGGATGAGCCTCTCAGGGACACTATACGACTCGTCCGAACACAAATGCTCGAGAAGAAACTGCCCATCATATCTAAAAATTGTAGATTTAAATTAGAAATGTATGTTTTCTTTTAATATTACTCTTTCATGTTGTGAGCAATCACCGTCCAGCCCTTGTTGACTGGTAACTGAAGGAATTTGACGAATTCGCCGGTTATGTTCCCTAAAGGATTGTCAAATGTATCTGCCTCCCACTGCTTCTCGCCGCCGCAGTGTTTGCAGATTGCCTCATCCTTGCCCTTGCATTGCTCGCAAGATCTTAGGGCATGGATGAGACAGCTTCTTGTTCCATACCATCTTCTTGTTCCACAATAATCGTCTTAAAAAACTGTTTTATTAAAAATAATAAACAGAAAAAATAACCTCCATGTCGAACACAATTGTTTTTGTCGAGATGCTCTTGGGCTGCTTTGTACGGGCAATAAAGCACGTTTCATGACCTCTTGGTCGATCACACTGGCAATCGTGGCAGAAAACATGGTTGGGTCGTCCCTTCCTCTTCTCATGCTTCACGGCGAGACATTTGTGGCAGACTTTTGTCGACTGGCACATGGACTTCCCACCTCTCGCACCCTGTTGCTTATGTTGATTGAAGCAGCTCTGTAAGTGGAAAGTCTGGTGGCAGCCTTCACAGGAAATTTCCTGGCCGTCTTCACAGCCTTGGGTGTTGCGCTGACCACATCTTCGACAGTAGAACTTGCAGTTGTAGTGGCAATCGTTGTTCTTATTGTGAAATGTACAATAGTAAACGGAGCCTGCAATTCTATTAAATTTATAAAAAAATTAGCAATTAAGAAAACTACCTAGAAAGGCAGCCACTTTCTTTATGTGCTCAAAGTGCTCTTTGTGGAGAATGATTCCGATAATGTGGCGATCGTCAATATAAGGCCCTTGGAAAAGAGGCCTTTTGCTTCTGTCGCCGCTGAAGACGACAAGCTGCACCCCTGGTAGCCTTTCTTGAAAACGCTTTACGTCTTCTAGATCATTCCTCTCCTTGAACGGCATTCTTAGTCTACTGCAGAGCTCCTCTGCCGCCTTCTCCTGTGCCCCGGGATATGTTCGAAGACTCTTGAATGTGCTCTCATCTTTCGTCACTTCTTTTTTCAGATACGCCAATCCAACAGCAATTGTCTTTGACAGACAATACTTCTCACCTGAAAGATTAATGTTCCATCTTTAAAATAAACTCCAAAATCTTACCAAAAATCCTGGTGATGTTGGTGTCATCTTCCAGGGCTGCAAACGATTTCTTGCCGGAGCCAGCGGGCGAATTGACAAAAGTTATTTTGATCTCGAGCTATAAAATATTATCTTGCTTAAATGTATATTTCGGAAAATATAGCATGGGCTATAAAAACATCTAGATGAATTTAATATTTTGACAAACCTTGTCTGCGACAAGGGCACTGGCAACACCAGTGCTGTTTTCGGACATGGCAATTTCTCTCCGCACGACTTGGGGCTGTACATCCTCGACTTTACGCAGGGACAAATGAGTTGCAGCCGTTCCACCTTGTTGTATGATGCTGAAGCCCACTTTATCCGCCCCTTCGGGCCTTAGCCTTCTGATAACGTCCACGATCACCTTAAAAATAATAAATTCTAAATATTAACCGAACATAAAAATACTGTAACCATGTCAAATAGTGCAGTGATTGTCTTGTTAGCCAGTAGGGTAAAGTGCAGTGTGATCCCGGTGTGTGTCATCGAGAACCTGACATTTTTGCGAGTAGTCGTCTCCTCTATCACATAAAAATCAGTGATAGGGTGGACGTTTCCATCAATTACGAGAGGGTTCTGAAAATAAATTTTAAAAAACTTTTTAAAAATACATTTTAAATTAACCTCTTGGAGCACTTCTTTGTCTTTATGTTTCTCCAAGCTCTCTGATTTTCCTCTGCCCTATAATTGGGCGTTATATTCAAAAAAATGCACATCATAATAAATTACATACCTGTTGCATGATGGCGTCCTTCTCACAAGCCATTTGCGAACTTTCTGGTTGTTCTTCGCTCTGTAATATATTAATTAGTTTTCAAAATGGATTTCGAAATACCTGGGTTTCGTAGTCACTCATCACATCATGGAGGGCTGTAGGAGCTGGTTCAGAGGGCTAAAATTTAACTTTTATTTTAAGTTTTGAACTATTAAGAAATACCTGGCTCTCGTTCTCTGTCATCACATTCCGAAGCGCTCCGAGGGGTGACTCATCGTCAGGTGTCTAAAAAATTGTGCATTTAATTTACTGTTTTTATTATTGCGAAATACCTCTTCATTGCCATGCCAAGAAGATGCTCGTTTTACTTTTATTATCATTTGTGCGTCAGCCTTGCGTTTACGCGTTATCTGCAATTTGTAAAATTACTGTGACCCAGACGCAAATATAAAAAAAACCTTGGCAAAAAATTTGTTGATATCGCGCGACGTCTTCATTGTTCTACAAAAATTATTAATTAGTATTAGTTTTACGTTTAATAGCTGGATGAGCGAAAGAGTGTATAATTCACAGCGTCTAATTCAAAGTCTAGAAAAGGAGGAAAGAAGATAAAACCGCACACCTCAGGACGGATGATGTAATGAATTTTGTTTAACTGTAAACTTGAGATGTGACCGAGCCTCGTGCGATGCGGCCAAGAATAGTGAGATGCGGACAAGAATGATGAGATGCGGCCAAGAAGCCCTAGCTGCTGCCAACATTACAGATCGCCTTGCCTGTCGGCAGTGTCACAGTCAAGATGGAAAAAAACGCAAATGTCACCATCAGCAGCTACAATGCAAAATTATGTAAGAGACTGTGTGAAAATGAGAGAGTGAAAGACAAAAAAGTTTCTACTGATCTTTATCTCTTTCCCGAAGACATGTTGCGAGCACCTACTGATTTGTTTCTTTATGTCTTGAAGAGGTGTGACGAAATCAACGTGAAAAAATTTTGTTTAAATTGTCTGATAAGGCGTATTTAAATAAATGCGTGTTTATACATTAGTTTCTTTATACTGTTTACATAAAAGGACAAACTTACCTTAGAATGATGAGAACTCACGAGACGTTTTCGAGGCATGTGCTGAAAGAGCTAAATATGCATAACTGCAAGTAGAAGAAAAATGTGTATGCACATATATTAAAAAGGAAAGGATGATGTGTATGTGAACATTGATTGATTTTTTTAGAATGACGAGCATTAACGATATGTATTCAAAAACTTCATGCGAGCATTTAAAATATGCAGAGCTGAGTGAGAAGAAAATTTGAAAATGAATTATGTGTGTGTTTACAAATTCTATAATTCTTAAAAATGTAAAATGAAATTCAAAAATGAAGGGTTGAAATTGGTGTAATTTTTATCGAAAACGAAGGGCTAAAACTTTCCCGCATTCGACATTTCACATGTGTATGTACACTCCCTTACTCTCTTCCCTCGTTCATCCCATTCACCCTCTTCCTGTGTGTTCACCCTGTTCATACACTTCTCTGAGCATCCTGAAAAGTATTAAGTGTCTCAGAAAACAGGCGAAGTAGTATACTTATTATCAAATTCTCTCGGTGTTGATTTTTTTTGTGATCTCTGGTTCGTGCGGGGTGAGTGGAAAGGCGAGAGATTATGGCAAGAAGTGAGAGTGTATACAGTTGGAGGGATGAGTCATGGGGGGAAGGAAGTGGTGATATAGGGGGAAAGTGATGAAAGAGAGAGAGAGAGAGAGAGAGAGAGAGAGAATAGAAATATAGAGAAAGCGAAAGAGAGTAGGAGAAAGAGAGAAAGATAGTAGAGAAATATGGAAAGAACAGTGGTAGAGCGAGAAAAAGAGAGAGCAAAGAAATAGAGAGAAAGATAGATAGTGAAAGAGATAGAAATAGTGAAAGAGAGAGTCCTTGGATGCATGCATTCTGCCGTCCCCGTTGGCTGTTTAGATCCTTTTCTACAACTTCTGATATTGTGCGACAGTTACGAAATATTTTGTTTTGAAACTATGTAGAGAGTAGAATGTTCTAGTAGCTGTTAGAGAGAGATAGAGGCAGAGAGAATCAAGAAATAGAGAGAGATAGAGGCAGAGAGAATCAAGAAATAGAGAGACAAGGGCGAGTGAAGAAATTGAGAGTGAGAGAGAGACCACGAGAGATTAGAGAAAGAGAGTAGAGAAAGAGTGTAGCAGAAAAAGCATGAGAAAGAGAGAGAGATTAAGGAAATAGAGAGAGAAAGAGAGAGAGTAAGGAGAGAGTGTGTTCAGAAAGAGAGGTGATAAAGGGAGAGTGAGTGAAATAGAGAAAGAGAGAGAGAGAGAAAGAGAGAGTGCAGAGAGAGAGAGAGAGAGAGTGTAGAGAAAGAGAGAGAGAGAGAGTTCAGAGAAAGAGAGAGCGCAGAGAATGAGTGTATAGAGAAAGAGAGTGTAGAGAGAGATTGTGTGGAGAAAGAGAGAGTGAGAGTAAGAGAGAGTGAGAGAAATAGAGAAAGGGAGAGAAAGAGAGAGAGAGAGCCGAGAGAGAGAGAGTGCAGAGAAAGAGAGCGAGATTGTAGAGAAAGAGAGAGAGTGTAGAGAAAGAGAGAGTGCAGAGAAAGAGAGAGAGAAAAGTTGAACCCCCCTGGGGATCGTCAGAACCTCTCAGAGTGATGACGTCATAGAGAGGGGGTGGTTCCCCAAAAATCATACATACGTCGCGGTAAGTGATGACGTCATAGGGTGGGGGGGGGGGTGGGTTTCCCCAAAAATCCGGTTGGTTTGAAGCAGACAGCAGGAAAAGGGGGCGTGGCTTAGGACCGTGGGAAAAACACGCCGCTGGGACACACACATCTCTCTTACAGTCCCGCCCAACATTTCAGGTACATAAATTAATTAGATTAATTAGATTAATTTAAATAATTTCAATTGGACTTTGAGCGATATTATGCACTTTTACGCAGTTTCTTGTGTTTGTTAGGGTGGTTTTTGACGTGCTGAACAAGTACATACAGTCAGATTTTAAAAACAATCTCAAATGACCGTTTAAAAACGAATTCGGCTGGTTTTAGGAGGGTCATGACCGTCTTTTAGGTGCTGTCGTCTTGTGTTATCGAAGGCACCTAAAACACGGCCATGAGCCCTTCTAAAAACGGCTGAATTCGTTTTTATACGGTCATTTCGCATTCTTTTTAAAATCTGACTGTATGTACAGTCCCGCCCAACATTTCAGGTACATAGATTAATTAGATTAATCTAAATAATCTCAATTGATTTTTCAGCGCATAGGACGCATTTCAGTAGAGTTTTAAGGTTAATCTAGACTAATTCCACGCTGCTAAATACGTTGGAAACATTATTTTCTTAAAACAAATTGATACTAACGAGAAAATTCATATTTTTGCCAGAAACATGTTTGAAAATGGTGCGCAATGTGCTGTATTACATGCGCAATGCGCTGCATTTTTCGAACGGGTTTCAGGCTAAAATGTGAATTTTCTCGTTAATGTCAGCTTATTTTGAGAAAATAATGTTACCAACGTGTTTAATAGCGTCGAATTAGTCTAGATTAACCTGAAAACTCGATTGAAATGCGTCCTATGCGCTGAAAAATCAATTGAGATTATTTAGATTAATTTAATTAATCTAATTAATCTATGTACCTGAAATGTTGGGCGGGACTGTACTTGTTCAGAATGTCAAAAACCACCCTAACAAACACAGGAAACTGCTTAAAAGTGCCTAGTATCGCTCAAATTCCAATTGAAATTATTTAAATTAATCTAATTAATTTAGGTAGCTGAAATGTTGGGCGGTACTGTACATACATACATAGGCATTTCCGCAAAGAGCACCGATCACACTTCAAATGCGATTCCGTTTTGTTAAATGTTTCCCTGATAAGAATGTGAAGATTGCTCTTTGTTAAGTACGAAAACTCTGATAAATGCGTACTTTTTGTTTTGAGATTTGACAGAAATCCACTTGCAGTGTTTGTCCCAGAATTGCGTGGGCGTATCCAGCACCGCTAAACTTAATTGGGACACGAATGTATTGAATATATTTTATATATCCTTAAGATTCTCTGGTAGTGTATCTCGTAGAACATAATGTTCGTAATGTCCATGTTTTCTGGAACATTCGTGACAACATTGTGTCGGGCAGTAGTGTAGTATGTAGTATGTTTATACTACATACATACATACATTTGTAAGTGGAGCGCGCACGATGGTCTACAAAAAGATGGCGATGATGTATTGTGCGAAAAAGATGACCGGGCCAGCACGTACCATTTCCGTTCGAACAAATCACTTCTTTTGTTCTCTTCAATTATTGCATGCTCTCTAACTCAAGAGTGAGAGCTTGGACGGGGACTTTATATTTGAATGCGAAGAGCAAAAGTGGATCTGATCATTCTGTGCTGATTAAACTAGAGAAAAACGAAAAATCCAAATAGAGGAGGAGAAAGAGCGAGCTTTAGTAGGACAGATAGACTTTGACAGTGCTTTAGTAAGTGATGTGGTGCTGATCACTATCGTATTCATCCTTCCCAAGCCACCCATTCATTCTCTAGAACGTTCGGTCAGAGGTCCGCCGAGGCTCAAAACAAATTTGTTCTGCGGAGTGTGCCAACATTCCCGTACTTTTTATATGCTATAGAAAGGAACCTTGGAGGTTTTCTTTACCGCACCGTGAAAATAATAACGGACTGATTTTTCTCAAATGCACCCAGCGCTCCGTAAAAAATATCGTAGATTTGAAAGGGCGAGAAATAGCGTGTGAAAGTGGAGACTGAGACTAGCCTGTACGCTGTATAGTTTGTCGGGCCTCACTCGTTTCGAGACTGTCCTAAACGCTCCTTGTCAGCGATACCCGAACCCATGTCGCGTTGTTTTTTATCTTCTTTTCTTTTCTTTTCTTTTCTTTTTTTTCTTTTTTTTCTTTTCTTTTCTTTTCTTTTCTTTTCTTTTCTTTTCTTTTCTTTTCTTTTCTTTCTTTTCTTTTTTTCTTTTCTTTTCTTTTTTTTTTTTTATTTTCTTTTCTTTTCTTTTCTTTTCTTTTCTTTTCTTTTCTTTTCTTTTCTTTTTTTTCTTTTTCTTTTCTTTTCTTTTCTTTTCTTTTCTTTTCTTTTCTTTTCTTTTCTTTTCTTTTTTTTTCTTTTCTTTTCTTTTCTTTTCTTTTCTTTTCTTTTCTTTTCTTTTTGTGGAAACTTTTGGTATGCTGTCTCCAAAACCAAAAAGGATGATTTTCGAGATTTCCTTAAAATTAGCGTTTGTGAGTTTTCAGCCTAGAGCTTCCTTTCGAAAATCGTTGTCTTTGAGAGGTTAAGCGCCTCAAGCTATGAACCAATTTGATCTAAGGCATATTCGCAGGCAGCGATTCTTAATTTTCGATCTTTCTTTTGAGGCTTAGCTTTCGATGTTGGAGAAGAGGGGCCAAACGAGCACAAACAATTTTGGGCATACACTTTCGTACTTTTCTTGAAAACCACAATTGGTTGTATTCCGTCACCCAATTGATAGATCGTTCCATTTCAAGCGGCGTAAATGTTCGTTTAAAGTTGAAGTTTCATTTATTGCATATAACACACTGAAAAATAGAAGATAGTACATAATACTTCATAATACATAATACACATAAGATTAATCTAATGGATTTCGAGATACTTGAACGTTTAAACGGATATTACTATATATTCGGCGATTGCACTCCTTTTAGAGGATTTTCACTTTCAGCTTGCCATCTATCAAAAAGTAAAGAACATGCCGCACTCGTCTCCGTTCCCATCAGAAGAGATCCACGAGGAGACGATTCAAGAGAAGCTGCTCACGGCGATCCGGTTGCAGATCGTCAAGGATCCTGTCAAACTCGCCGCGGTAAGCTAAAAAAAAACAGTATGTATGGATAAATTGAACGTTTTCCGTGAAAATGCGATGATTTTAAGAGCAGTAAAACATCAAGTGGTTAATACTGGCAGTACGTGGGTATCGAACAAAGTTCTTCTGGAAGCTTCCACTCTTCTTCCTGTTTAATTATCCAAGTTTGAGGTGACCAACTTGTAAAAATCACTACGAACTTTGTCCACATCGCACCAAGGAGCCGACTTCTGCCCCGGACCTAAGAACATCCCAGAAGATTCGGGAAGGGACCGACTTCAGCCCGGGGCATGGAATTTTTTTAATGCACGTGCCTGAAGCGTCCTAAAACATTCCGTATTTCGCAGAACATCATGGAAGGTCTGGACGGGTAAGATCCCAGAAGAAAGGGAAGTAGGCCTTTCGAGGTTATCAGATCATTCGACAGGATTCCGAAAGGCGACAGAGAGGATTCTTCTGCGTATGGCCCTATATTTCCCAGAACTTCCAGAAGGGGCGACTACTTCCCCGCGCCTGGGAAAATTATAAAAGGTTCGAGAACTTGCCAAGTTCTGCCACGAACATGGAATTTTCAAGGACATTCCGAAATGGGCCAACGTCTTCCCCCGGTCATGGTAACATTTCAAAGGACTCCGGAAAGGACGAAGTTCAGCCTCGGGACATGTAATTTCTCGAATATTCCGGAAGGCTCGTTGAACATCACTTTGAAAGGGCCAAACTCTGGTGCCTCGTCGTATTCCGTTCCGGTTCCTGGTAGTTTTGAGAAGATTTTGGAATAATTCATCCCTTCCTTATGTTAGCATTTAATTCTCCAAGAAATTCCTGTAGAGACCATATGCTTTCTCAGCTCCAAGAATTTTCCAGAACATACCCGAACGTCGCACTACAGATTTCGGAAATATCCGGCTTCTACCGGCGAAAATCTGGAATGGCCAACTTCTTCTTTAAAAATGGAACTTTATAGCATTGCGAAAAGGCCAGAGCATTCTGGAGAAGGTTAACATCTGCCTTTGCTCCTGGGAAGATTCGTAAAGGTTCCTGAAAAGATCGAGTTCGGCCCATGGATGTGGAATTTTCCAGAATATTCCTGAAGTTGTCAACGTCTGCACCCGGTATTGGGATCATTACAGAAGATTCCGGAAGAGATAAAGTTATGTCCCGGGACATGGAATTTCACAGGACATTGCGAAATGCGCCAACGGTTGCCCCGGTCTTGGGAACAATCGAAAAGGTTCCTGAAAAGACGTAGAAATGCTGTTGTGCTTTGAATTTTCCAGAACATACCGCAGGAGCAAAGAACAGAATTTCGTAATGGAGAACGTCTATCCGGGAGGTAAATTCCGTTACAGGCTCACAGATAGCGAGGCCACAAACGAGTCCACAAACCGGCTGATGTCTCTAAATGTTATCAGATCGTAATTATGTTTTGAATATATAAAAGAAAAAATCTCTTCAACGAACATCTTTCAGATCAGCGCGCACGATGAAAATCGTCGCTTGAGCTACGCCGACCTCCTCGAGCAGTCGCGTCGCTTCCAGACCTTTCTACGGTCTGACGGCCTGAAACAAAGCGACATTCTCACGTTCATCATCAACAACTGCATCGAGTTAGTAGACATTATGTTATGCATTTAAAAATTCATCTACAGAGCTATTAACCAAATGATTTTTGGTACAGCCTATAAGACAACTTCACAGAAGCCCCGTTCTCTTCCTCGGCACTTGGCTTGCCGGTGGTGCGAGTGCATTGTTTACATCATGTGAGTTCAAATATGATGATCATATTGTATATACATATAATCATCCTTCTTCTTGAAAAGACGAGCTCGAGCGCCATTTATCCGATTCTCGAAGCACTTTCCGTTCTCGAAACAAAGGAGAAATGCGACTTTGTTAAGGTACAAAAGATTTCGCAGCTTTTCTTTTACAATTTTTATTAACAAAATTGAAATAAAATAAATGAATAAAAATTAATAATCCTGTAAATTATTATAGAGAATAATCTGCATTCGTGACGCGGCTGCTTTCCGATTGGGCCGAAGCGCTCAAGTGTAAACCAGCGGCCGACGACGATTATGCAAAGCGTAAACAACGACAACAAAAAATTCCATATTCGATTTGAACGTGACTATTCGTTAGACAATGCTTCCGGTAAATCGGACAGTTGCCTCGTTTTATGCTATTTGTTTCTCTACGTATTTACTCTGCCACTCTTTAGCCTGCCCCCATGGCGAGTCTGCCGTACTCGTCGGGCACGACCGGCCCGCCCAAGGACGTCATTCAATCTCATATTGCTGTCGGCGCAAGCGCCGCGCTCTATAAAAGGCAATTCATGTTATACAAATGATTGGGCTGTTTTCTTATTTAACTTTTATCGTGTCGAAAAGTAAGTAGCTCCCGTTATTTCTCCAGGCACTTCGAGTTGTGCTTTGGACAAGTTCTCGAAGGCAAGAACTTTGCATGGAAGTCGGTATGGGCCTTTTTTTGCTTTCATAAAAAGTTGACCTTTCATTATAGGAGCCAAAAACTCAGTTCTCGCATTTCATACAATATCATCATGTATAAACAAATGACTATTAATAAATGAATACGTAAATCATTATGTAAATATCTCTCGAAATTGTTCTCTCTAAAAGTCGTAAGATAATTCTGCGTTTGGGAGGAGCACTTCGTGTTCAACATGCCTGTCTAAAACTTTGCCTCGGTGACGCTGAACACGTCACTGCTCTCCGGCAGCACCGCAGTGATCATGGTCGGATTTGAGCCCAAGCTCTACCTCGAGATTATCCGGAAATATCGTGTATGTTAACCAAATTAACACATTTATGTGAAAACAATAACTCTTAATGTTGTTAATTCGCATACATGATATTACTTCTCAGCTTTCTTTCTTGATCTCTCTCGATCTTTCTCGTCCTCTCACTTTGTCTATGTTCCTCTCTCTTTAATCAGGTTCAGATTCGGGTTCTCTACGTGTCACCGGCGCTACTTTCATGGATGCTCAAGGATGCAACTCCGGCCAGCTGTGATCTCTCTAGTGTCAAGGTAATGAAATACATTCACAGAGATAAATAGATAGAGAGGATCTGACAATGAGTTGAGAAAGCATGAACGTGCATTGTTGAGGATGAGAATGTCCTCTCATTCTTTCTTCTCATTCTTTCTTCAGCCGGATGGTTCGATTGCGGGCGAAATCACGGGAGAGACGACGATTAAGCTGTCGGCCGCGGAGTGACTGACCGCTTCTTCTCCTCGTCCACTTCCATCCAATGTACAACCAACATATGGAGTAAACCTGAAGATGTGAAATGAGACGTGCAGAGTACAAGTTTACAAGTTACAAGCAATCCACAATCAGGACCCGGTGATTGTAAGCAAGATCAATGCATCGGGATTCATCCAAGTAGTCTACAGATTTTGGTCGAATGTAGAATACGAGTGGCATAAAATGTAAAGAATCCGTTCATATGCAGATGATTGAAAAACATGATGTTCTCATTCGACGACAGTTACACTTGGAAGACTTCTTCCTTTACTCGAATTGTTATACAGAAATGCTTTGGATTTTATTATAACTATTCGATGTTTCTTGTAAAAAGAACTGTGAAAGTTATCAAAGTGGTTATTATAGAGATGACAAAGTGTAGTACAGTAAGTACTTCGGGAAACGCACTGGTTCATCGGAAATTTTGGAACCTTTCGTTAGTTGCGAAAGCTGCTGAACCATTGGTTGTTGGGAAGATATAAGTACATCAATTTACATACATACATAGTATGTAGATCCATTTGGTAGCAATCACATCGATTACGGTAACCTGTTGTTTCTAACATAATTGACTGTAGTTTTGAGAAAAGGCGCCAGAATTCAAATATGAATATCCGGTTTTGGAACCAGTGAGATCGGTGTCTCTTGCTTGCTGATCCTCTTCTGTGCGGAAGTCGCCGCGCCGCTCGCAACGCTGCACTCCATGTGCATGAAGCGTGGAAGGCGGCCGAGGCAGCAGCGAAGACGGGACACGAGCTCACGCCTCAAGAAAAACATTACAGGCATGGGTGCTAGAGAGAGAAAGAGAGAGAGACACACAGAGAGAGACAGAGAGAGAGACAAAGAGAGAGAGAGAGAGAGAGAGAGAGAAGGGAGACTGACATAAAAAGGAGAACGATAAAGCGAAATAAGAAAGGAAGAGAAGTAGACGGTGAGTGAAAAGGAGAGATACAAAGATATACAGATAGTAGTGCAGTTTGAGTTTTGGAAAAAATACAAAAAAAAAGAGAGGCGATAGCATTATAGAGGTACAGTAAATGAGCTGAACAAAAAAATTATTATTAAAAATAAATAGATAAATAAATAACCTATAGCATCGAATGCAGAGAAGCACGACGACAGCGTCAAAGGTCGGAAAGAGCGTGACGACGAAACCGACGAACTTGACAGGAATCGAGACGCCGAGACGGAACGCCGGCAGCAAGAGCATCACCAAGCACGGCGTGTACACCAAGGCGAGCGGGATCACGAGCTGGAGATCAATATTTAAATCGATACATTTCGATCAATATATTTCAACCGATTTCTTTCAAACGATATTCATTCATCTTTTTTTTTCTTTTTGAAAAAAAGCAAAGAGCGAAAAATGAAAATCATGCGCATGCCGCGTGCAGGTGTTAAAAGGACAACATTTAAAAAATGTGGAAAATCCTTTAAAATTAGTTGAAAATTTGAAATTTGAAAAGAGTTCTCTTAGGTGCCTGTAGCATGAGAGTGTAGAAGAGCTGCCGCTGCATGGCAAGCGTGCGTGGCGAGATGGCGCGACCGCCCGATCGACCGCGACGCAGCCGCCACGCGATGCGGCCGGAGAGCGAGAGCGAGCTCGCGATGCAGCACATCATGATGACGAGGAAGACGCCTGTGCCGACGGAAGGAGCCAAGAGGAAAGAGCCGTCCTTGGGGTGCTTAAGAGAGCCTGTCTGAGATACTCGAACATGACGGTGCAGGGAACAAAAATATTTTTTGATTTAAATTTCTTTTGCAGGGCTTATGTAGCATCATGAGAGCTTCCAAAAAAACTTTTTTTCAAAAAAATATTTTGAAGGTATGACAACAGTATACATTGATTTACCGAAAATATTAAATTGACCATAAAGTTCGTAAAAGCTAACCAAACTAAATTTTGAAAGTATTATTAGATTCGTCATCTAAAAGCGCATAAAAGTGCCTGAATAAGTTTTTCATAAAACTTTCATTATAAGGTCGAAATGAGCACTTATATCATGGGAATGCGCCATTAGAGTGCCAAGCCGTAGAAACAGCGTGATAAGACCATATCCATTTGATAGAGCGTCATTTCTTACCCCTAGAAAACTGCCTCTCATGTGGATCCTTCTACAAGAACTTTACAATGTACGGGGGTGAACACCTCGTAGAGTAATAACCCGCAGAACAAAAAAGGGAATAAAATGCGTTTTTCTGGCTCTTTTCAGAAACCAAAGATACCATTGTGTTTATAGTGCAGAAATGCATAAAAATGTCACACATTATTTGTTCATACCATTAGGTTCTCAATGACTTTTTCGCCAAAAACTGTATTTCTGGTCAGCTGGAGAGAGGTTAGTGCATGTAGTCAGAAAAGGAAGAAAAACTGCGCCTAAATACGTATGTCACGTGAAAGCCGAGTCTTTTCTACGTGTAATATACTATCTTCCTGCCGAATTGTGCTACGGGAAAGTTTGAATATATCCCCTTGAAGCGCGCACTCACAGTGCGGCCTGCATAGAAAATCCACTTTAACCTAGCTATCCGGCTTCATTCGCGATATCGGTTGATGTGGTACATAACATCTTATTCAGCATGTCCTGATACACAAAAAATGCTGTAACTATTTTAAATTCTTGGGTCTTTACTAATAATTTCAGCAGAAACTCTTTTTGGATTGTGCGCAAGCGACAGAAAAACTGTCCGCAGTCAGAAAAATATGGAAGACTACACCTAAATGAGCATTCTATATGAAAGCCCAGTCATTTTTGCGTAGAATATACTTCTTTAGTATAGAATTCTTGGGGGCATAGCAAAAGCGGAGCGGTCAGAAAGTGCTGCTGTTAAAAGCGGGGCGGTCAAAAGCGCAGAGAATAGATGTAGAACGAGCGCTGCGCATTTGACCCATGCTCTTCTATTTGCTGCGATGCGCACTGTGAGTGCGCGTTTCAAGGGGATATGTTGAAAGTTTCCCGTAGCACAATTCAGCAGGAAGATAGTATATTACATGTAGAAAAGACCGGGCTTTCACGTAGAGTGCTCATTTAGATGTAGTCTTTCATATTTTTCTGACTACGTGCATTTTTCTCTCGTCTGCGTAAAAGGCAAAAAGAGTATCTGCCAAAAATAATAGCGAATATTTGCTAATATAAAATCATCTACGTGGTTTTTTTTGTGTGATAGGACATGCGAAATGAGATATTTTGCAAAACTTCCCCTAATATTGTGAATTAAGCCGGACAGCTAGGTTAAAGGGGATTTTCTGGGCAGGCCGCACTGTGAGTGCGCGTTTCAAGGGGATATATTGAAACTTTCCCGTAGCACAATTCGGCAGGAAGATAGTATATTACACGTAGAAAAGACTCCGCTCCGCGAACAAATAATGTATGACATTTTTATGCATTTCTGCACTATAAACACAATGGTATCTTTGGTTTCTGAAAAGAGCGAGAAAAACGCATTTTATAGAATTTTTTTGTTCTGCGGGTTATTACTCTACGAGTTGTTCACCCCCGTACATTGTAAAGTTCTTGTAGGAGGATCCACATGAGAGGCAGTTTTATAGGGGTAAGAAATGCCGCTCTATCAAATGGATATGGTCTCATCGCTCACATCAGTTTCTACGGCTTGGCACTCTAATGGCGCATTCCTATAATATAATTGTTCATTTCGACCTTATAATGAAACTTTTATGAAAAACTTATTCAGGAACTTTTATGCGCTTTTAGATGACGAATCTAACGATACTTTTAAAATTTAGTTTGGTTAGCTTTTACGAACTTTATGGTCAATTTAATATTTTCGGTAAATCAAGGCATACTATTGTCATACCTTCAAAATATTTTTTTGAAAAACGTTTTTTTGGAAGCTCTCATGATGCTACATAAGCCCTGCAAAGGAAATTAAAATCAAAAAATATTTTTGTTCCCTGCACCTTCTGCTATGGCCATGGTCGAATATCTGACATGAGACAGGCTCTCAACTGAACCGTAATCCAGGTATTTGAATTTTTCTGACCATTCTAGAGACGTCTCTCTAAATGACATGCTCTCTCGCACTTGTGACAGACAAAAGCGCGCTAAGTCAAGTTCGATTTTTTGATTTCTTCCAGGCGAATAAAGCAGAGAAGCTGCTGCTGCTGACCCAGTAGAGTGCGCCAATGAGTCCACGTCCCTCGTCGGGCATGTCTCTGACATACTTTCTGACCGACTCGTACACGAGCACTTCTACGCTGCCCCAGAAGTGGCAGCAAGAGGCGTACCATGCGGCAAACTCGAAAGCGTAGATCAGCATGAGAGAAGCGATGAACGCTGGGTTCGCGAACAGCGACACGTGGTGCGGCCGGAAATTATTGCGTTTAAAATACACACTATAATTATACTTCACAATTAAAAAAAAAGTAGCGCCAGACTGATCCTTTTAGTTACTAGTTACAAAAACAAATACTTAACCGTTTCTAGTCTCTCTATCTACATACATACATACATATGTACATTCGCCATTCTCTTAGGCAATCATAAGCTCGAAAGTCAACAGATGGAGATAGTGCGAATGACAAACGGATGAGTATTATTATTTATGTATATATATTTAATTAGCAATTAATTAAAATTAGATTAGTTTGTTGAAGAGGTGTTTGACGCGAGCATCAATTCTTACCATTCAATGACGACGAGTCTGTAGAGAAAGTGAAAAGCGAGCAGAACGTAGACTTCCGAATAGAGCGAAGCGAAGACGGCGATGCTCCACTTGCTCGTGAGCCAGCCCGTCGGCACCAGGATCACGACGTCGTCGAGGACGGTGATAATCTTAGTTGAACAATCTTTTTGTTTGCCTATTTTGTCTTTTCTTCTGAAATTACATGCACCATACCTTGAATACCAGGTATTCGAGGGCGTTGTTAACATTTAGAAAAAAGGATCGAACTGATGGCGAGCAATATATGTAAAGGATACAAAAAGACATCTTATTTGCTTTAAAATTTGTAATTATTAAAATTACACAGTCTTACTGGATTTATGATGAGATACGCGCACGAGTAGAGCGTGTTGTGCGCGGAGAAGATGAAGAGAAGATGGCGATAGCTGCCAAACTCCTTCCTTGTCCGAGTCGCAATGATTGTCATGAGCAAGGCATTTGAGCCGAAAGCGATCGCTTAAATGGTACTTTGCGGGTAGCATTGGCATTCTTTACCGTTAGCACCAACGGTTTACAAATATGAACTTCCACATGTGTCTGTAGACTTCATATGCATATTTGTGCAAACAAACGATTTAATGTTGTATGCTCATTGCGTGATTGTAGTAAAATAAGTAAATTTCGAAGAAGAAATAAAAATACATACTCACCAAATGTGGCAATCATTGCAATGTCATAGGCGTCCATTTGTATGAAGCTGTACACAGTGGTGGCCAGACGTCGAGTTTTGAGAATGGGATTGAATTAAGAACGTTATGCAATCGACTGACAACTAATGACTTAAGGGAAAGAATCCATGTTCAAAAAGTCAGCAAAAGCGTCATGCATAAAAATGCAGCATTAGAGAATATTGCAAAAATTTCATGTCTGCTTCTAGCTCTCATACATATTTTGTAGCCTTCTTTCAGCAGAGCTTATTCATTTTTTTATCATAAAGCCAGTGTAAATGTCTTCTTACACGAAAATACGATTGACGCGGAAAAGAGCCAATTTGTGCGACGAAAAAAGGGATGGCCGATAACACTGCACATATGTATGTGCATACATATATAGGTATTAAATGTAGATGGGTAGGACGAGGAGAACAAACAACTTTAGAGAGATAGAAGGAGAAAGACACACACTCACAAAGAGAAAGAGATATAGGGAGAGTAAGGATACGAAGTCATCGAAATATAATGAATTGGACATTTCTTACCTCGACCAAGCATCAGAAAAAGAGCATATTGACATATTTGTGCGCGTGTGTAGACTTATTATGAATATATAGTTGCTTTTTCAATGGAATGCCCAGTCATTGGAAGCTGAATCCTCATCGCGGACATATTTAATTCTAGCAAAGAGACGGAGCAAGGCCAATTAAACCTGTTCCGCGGACCAGAGAACTCTGGAGTGTGCTCTTTTCTATCGAGCAAATACTTCTTATTTTCCCGCGTAAAATATCGAGGTTTTTTGCCTGTCTTCTTGAGAATGATGAAGGAAGATGGCCTTCTACTACATGTATGCATGCACATACATATGTAATATAACGTCGTGTTAATGAGCTCTATTTTCCATCATTCAGCTGTATGGCGTCGATCATCAAGACAAGTATTGCCTGACATTTATTGAAAACATTTTGACATATTGATAATTAAGTATGTATGCACATACATATCTCTATGAATCCATGTACGATTCTATGTCATCTTAAATGTATTTTCCGCTTATTTCCGAATGATAAATTCGCATTTCATTAGGCTGTGTTTTCTTTCTAAGAAGTGACATACAAAAGATGAAGTAGCGAGTAAATGAGTTGTACAAATTGCAGTGTCTGTAATCAAGAAGGCTGTTCTTTTAATTCATGATTTGCTAAAAGGCCTAGTTTTCCTACTATACACATGTGTATGTGTATATACGTATTTGAATAATCTTGTAGTCCTATGCTCGATAATGAAGACAATCAATGTAGCATTACAGAAAAATAGCAGAACAGCCATGTATAAAAGCAAATGTTTCGTTAGCCGAGGTTGTATTGCTGAATATGCCTTATTCGATGAATGTTTATTGTTAGAAGAACATCAATTTAGTTTTGCACTTTTAATGCACGCATATCCAAGAAATCTATTACTCGGCAGAGTTAGTATGACAATAATTGAATATATTACAATTCAATGTTTTAAAATAGCTTATTTATTTTCTATCAATATGATGTGAGATTTCAATACAGAGAGGCACAAGGACTTTGGAGGACATTTGAGAGTACACTAATCGTATCCATGCAGAAATTCGGCCGAAACTTACATGCAAAAGCTTGCTAAAACAGATTTAAAAGAAGAAACTGTTAGCCATATGCGACTAAAAAAATCTAAAATTTTGGAAAATTCAAGCAGAATACAATCGAGTTACATTATCCTTCAACGATGCAGACTTGTACGAGTCATCCGTCGTTGAGTTATTCTGCAAATTGCAGACGTTGACGGCTGATCGGCAATGTCGAGCATCTACAAATACATATAACACTTTTTTTTGGATTTCCCTAAAGAGATTGTCCAGTTACCTAAAAAAAAAAAACTAGCGCAGTAACGTATGGTAGATTTTAATGTCCTTGAACATTTTCTTTAAACATGGACTATCAGGGAATAAAAAATGAGAGGGAAAGTATGGGGAGAGAGTGCACTTCAAGGGTTTTTCAAGAATTTGTGTTTTTTTCCCGAAACCTTTGGAATGGTGATCCTGCCGCGCCATAGACAGAGGATGGCCGCGAGTCCTCTGCCGACGGCCAGCCGATATGAGCGATGGACGAGGATGGCCATGAGCGAAGAGAGCGTCGCGTGGCAGTTCAGGCTCATCGTCGATGAAAGCGTCACCACTCAATAAGAAGCATCCATTTTTGATGTAAAACAAAGTTTAAACTCGCGCCATTTCTCCAAATTCAAACCGCATTTTCGCGTTGTTGATCTACTTAAAGGTGGTAAAAGGGGAATAATTAACACACTCTTTTTTTCAATGCGGATAAGTTAATCTTGGCATAAAACATATATTCTGAGCATTAGTAAAGGTGAAAGCTGGCGAGTAGGGAATCAGCTACAGTATGGCAGAGTAGCACTCCTATTTTATATGCTCTCTTGATCAAGCAACTTTATGAACTAGCGCATTCAAACTGCTTTTCCAACGCTACTGTTGAATTATTTCCCGGATACTTCCTTTAAGTTAACTCTGATTTCTTTGATCTAACCACCGTGGTCGATTTGATTTGCCGACAAAATAGACACGAAGGTTGTTATAATCGGCATGAGAATGAAGAGGTATGGAATGGATGTCTGCGAGGAAGAGAAAAAAACTTTAGCCTTAGAACATTCTTTTTTTTATCAAATGAAAGATTTATATTTTTTTAATCTATTTTTATATTTATATATTTTTTATTTATTATTAGATATTTAAATTTTCCTCACCATAGTTGTAGGGTCTCTGTAAATACATACATATTATGATTGCGTGGTTTAGGCAAAAAGGAACAAATTCAGGCGTGAGTTTGGCTCCTTTTCAAACATGTCTACTTTGCTTACCTGTGCTAGCAGCTGAAGCGTAAGCGTACGATGAGTTCGTTGTGTAGCGATGCTCATAGAATCCGCATGCTTCTTTAGCAGGCTGAATAGAGTTGGTTTTTCCACAACGACAGCCAACAAAAATGTAAGACGAATACGAAGAAATTGTTTGTATAATTTTAGCATTATTATACCATATTCGTTCAAAAAAGCGCACCCGAAAATGCGTGTGTTGCAGTAGGCGATGACGATGCTCATGAAGACGGCGTGTGAGACGCCGCAGATAAGAAAGATAACAATGACAAAGTTGAGCCGTGGCGAGTAGAGCACAAATGAGTTTCTACTCATTAGGTCCAAGTCGTTGGGATAGAGCTTCAAAAAATCTTCTATTTCTTCTTTCTTTTTTCTTCTTCTTCTTTCCTTACCTCTTTACTATTGTCATATGCATACAAATGTACTATATGTAATGTTGCATAAACAGCTAATGGGACCATATAAGTTTAATCCTTTCATCTCATCAAACTACGATTGAAGAAATAGACAGAATAATTACATACATACATACATATATACAGTACTGCTCAGTGGCCACAGGTGTCGGGGGGGGGGGGGGGTGTTGAGCATATTAAGCAGTAAACAGCTTTATTTTCAGAATTCTTTGTTATTTTTGTGTTCAGTGTAATTTTCTGCATCGATGAAGTTCAACAACTTTACAAAATGATGCATATCCGTTAAAATAGAAAATTTTGCAAACTTCCTACTCTCGAAAATATGCAATTTGCCGTAGGAGGATACGCGAGAATAAAATTCAAGTGTTCCAGCTGTTCGAATTACATACATATGTATATTCGTGATTTTCTCTTTCTCTCTATTACTCTCTCTCTCTCTCTCTGTTTTATTTTCTTTGAGAGCCGCACTTGGTATATTTGTCCTTGCACTGGCGTTGGCAAATGAGAATAATATGGCCAGCATGAGAACAAAGACGGTTGGATCATTTTTTAGTCCATTTTTTATGTTTGAATTTATGGGACCTAGTTAATTGAGATTGAAAAGAATGAGAAATACATATGTGACTGTGAATAATATTAAAAAAATATATATTTAATGAGAATAAAACGTATTATTATTCTAATTGTTGCATATTGACTTTAATAAAAGATATATCTATCCTTTCAACTTCTATTAATGTCGATAATTAAAATAGTATTCTTATAACATATATTTTAAAATATTATTCACATGTATGTATTCAGATTCTTTTCAGTCTCCACTAAATAGATCCCATATATTTTAATATTAAGAAATGCAATGATAACTGAAAAATCAAGTTTCAACGTTTGCATGATGCAATCTGTGTTCGTTCTCGTGCTGGCCACAGTTGTCTCATTCGCCTACGCCCAGTGCCAGGACAGCCATTTCAGGTGCGGCTATCAAGGACACATACATATGTATGTATATGTATTTAATAATGAGAAAAAATGGATAATTGTTTTATGATCTTATTTCGTGAGATATTTTAGAGGCAGTCGACTTCAACTGGGGAACTTATTAGCGTTCCCTTGGGGATGCTGAGCAATTTGAAAAATATTTCCATGAATTAAAAAAAAAAGAAATTGAAGCTGCGCCGCCTGGGTGCGCAACGGCTTTTGCAGCTCGCTACACTATACAACAGCGCAGAAGTCGCAGTTCTGCCAAGACTCGTGCGGACTCTGCGTGACCGTGGCCGCCGTATGCCAGGATAGCTCTATCAAGTAAGCGGGAAGGAAGGAAATATAGATAATCAGGCGGCAGACAGGAAAAGGAGAGAGAAAGAGAAAGGAAATATAAAGAAAGAGAGAGAGAGAGAGAAACGACTGTGGGAAATACGTAATTCTACAAGCTGCCCAATCTTGGCTTCCTACGGTTTCTGCACGAGCACAGCCTACACGACAGCACAGAAGAAGATGTTAGTACTTGAAAGCATTAAGTGGAGACAAATTCAATGCAGGATGCTATAAACGAAGTAATTAGCTGAGTGAGAGAAATAGAAAAAAATATATTTATAAAAAGCGTAACTCTAACAGATTCTGAGCCGTGACGTGCAACCTGTGCTACGCCGACCAAGGATGCAACTTGGGCCAACTTTTTGGGGCCCAGCCCTGCCCTCAGTTTTCGGGCCCTCAAAGTTTGGGAGTGGCTGGCCACGGCTTTTGAATTTTTTTGACAGGGCAGCCCGATTTTTTTTTAGTCAAATTTCAATTTCTATTTCATCATTTTCTTAGCGAAAACTTGTTTCTCTTAGCTTCTATGCAGTTCACTAGGCTTTCGATCTATTTCATTCCAAAGCGGAATACAACTCCTGAATTTCGATATTACTATGTGCAGTACTTGTTGGGTTGGTCATCAGCATGATCGCTAGCACATTAGAGAAAAGCAGACCCAATCGGGCCCAGGACCGGACCCTAGGTTGGGCCTGGCCCGGCCTTAGAGGTGCTTTGTAAATTGGCTCTGGGCCTCCGCAACAACAACTGCAAGCTCAACCGACACAATTCGCGTTTCGCGCACAATGTAATATATACTACTAATAACATTAATATTATACAATATATTATTATTATTACGACTAATAAAGCGCCAAACATCGGTTTGTAACAGATTTCTTCTGAAACCATCCATTCCTCCTCCAGTTTAATTTTCCAAGTTTGAGGGATGCAAATTGTTAAGTGCACTAAGAACGTAGCTTCTTTCCTTCCACTAGGAATGTTACTACTTTCGCACCGCGCGAAGAGGCCGGCTTCTGCCTGAGGCCTGGGAACATTCCAGAAGGTTCCACAAGGGGCAAACATCTGCCCTCCGGCCCGGCCCGATTTTCAAAATAGTACGGTATCCAATTTTCGAAACACCGAAATCAAAATTTTTTTCGAGTACACCTTCTAACTCGGGGCAATTATCAGTCATGGTGATGAAATAAGAGGGGTAAAATGGTTCAAGTATATATGTATGCATATACCATTCAGTAAAAATTTCGAAATCAGTTGAGTATTCTCCAATTTTTCGAATAATCGGGCCCAAACGGGCCTACGGGCCGGCCAGTGTTTCCGCAGGCGGCGGCCTGGCCCGAACCGGGCCGGCTGGGCCGGGCTTAGCAGTTGACATCTCTGACGCCGAGACGCCAGGCCGCTGAGCGTTACTGTATAAGTGGTTCCTATCGCAGATATGAAGGGTCCTGAATCTTACCTCAGCGAAGAAGCGTGTCCGATCCGATTCGGAAGGGAGCGACAGCGCGAACGTGAGCGTTGACGACAGCGGAAGCATGAAGATGGCGGCGACGATGGCCGAGAAGCGACGGACGAGCAGAGAATCCGGATCGAACGTCTCCGAGATGACGTGCAGACGGAAGAGGAAGCCGGTCATGACGCAGCTCATTACGTTTCCGTTGAAGAGCGCCCAGAGAGTCTGGAATGATTATTAAAGGAGTATATAATTATGAATAGAGATTTGGTGAAATGGGTAGTAAAAGAAGAATGCATGGCCACAAACTACAAATGATGTCCTCCTGTTTGTATACTTCTAGTAGTATTCTAGCTTATTAATGGCCACCTAAATGGTTACCTTACTGAACATGTTACAAGTAGAAAATAAGGTACTACTTACTTACCATTAGCTTAGATTGTCTTGATGAACTATAGTGATAGCATAGAGAAATAATTTTGCAGTAGACTAAGTGTAAATTAACACTTTCATTCTGGCGATACTTTCTGTGACTGTATTTTCTATGTGTAGTATGTACATATGTAATTCTAGTTTTCAACTTGCATATGTATGTGTAGCTTGTAATTCTAGATGTAAAATAATCTCCCGATGCCCATCGCCTACTTCCAATATGATAGACTCCGTGCATTCCTTCGGCCTGATAAGCGAGTAGTAAACAAGTGAACAGTAACTAATCAAGCAGTAGTAATTAAGTAATTACAATTGCAATATGTC
The DNA here is from genome assembly GCA_945643635.1 of Allodiplogaster sudhausi. Lineage (NCBI taxonomy): Eukaryota > Metazoa > Nematoda > Chromadorea > Rhabditida > Diplogasteridae > Allodiplogaster > Allodiplogaster sudhausi. The sequence continues at coordinate 3,177,926 of CALZFC010000001.1, read as the reverse complement.
CGGCGACAGGCGTAAGTGGCAGGAAGGAGAGCGAGTAGCCGCCAACCATCGGTAGCATTGTTGAAGGCATGCACACCGAAATGATGACGTCACAGAGTGAGCCCCATACCTTGAATGTTGCGATGATTTGGGCCTCCTATCACAATTGAAAATGTTGTTTTTCGATTGAATATTTCTGGAACGCCTAAAGTACAGCGATTTAACAGTTTAGTAGTAAGTATTTTTTTTTCATTTTCAATTTACTGAACTTTTCCTCCTGTTCTACAATACCGTATCTTAAGCATAAAATTCAGAAAAAAAGAATAATTCTTCAGGAACGAACGATAATGCTGAGAAGAATGTATTTGTAACGACCGATCACGCTGTCCGAATGTCGAAGAATGAGAATGATAGTCGTCGTCGTAGTCGTCAAGTTTAGCAGAAGTGAGCAGACGAAAAACCGCCTCAGAAAACGTTCCGATTCTCGCAATATTGCGAATGAAGTTCCTTTAAAATGATATGGTCTCATTTCGCCAACACAGCAATGCTAGTAAAGTGTAATAAAAATAAAACCATATAAAAATTTTACCGGAACCTTCTTACATTTTTATATATTGAATATATACATATATATTTAACATATATATTATATAAGACGAGATTTGCGAAAGAATCGTAAGGAAGCCAAAGGGCCGGGGACCCGGCAAAATTAGATTTCGTTCAAAAGCTCTTTTTAGGTACTTTTTAACACGGCGAAACGATTGGAATGGGTCCGGGAGTTCGAAATCGCCATTTTAGCGTGCTGTGCGATGTTTAAAATTCGAGAGCCCGATGAAACTAGCAGAGATGGTCGCACATTCGCGTTCACTGTTTCGCGCGCAATAAAGCAATATTCGTGAAAATTTTTTCATAAATAGACAAGATATTGCTTTATAAAGCTACTAAAGTAGAATTTGAAAATATTCACTTTTCCGATCTCAGCGGCCTCTAGACTTTGGAGAGGCGCCATTCTCTTATATGTAAAAAAAGGCATGGGTTTTCTCTCTTAAATTGTAGAGCAAAACATTATCTTTCCAAAGAGCTATAGTATGCCATATAACGACGAGTTCTTTTATGTTTCCCAGTCATAAAACTGTTGAAATACTTACGGTTCAGCGTTTCTTTGACCTATGCACCTGGTAAGGTAAGAAGAATGCATTTTCTCAACTAGGTGAGGATGATTTAGTGTATTGTGAACGAGTTGAAGCTGAAGTCCATCGCCCCGGGGTTCGATGCCCCGGGCGATCGAATTATTTTGCCCTACAATTAATAAATTTGTTTTGCATTTAAATTATATTTAAACAATTACATAAAACCCTACATAAATTCCCTATACTACCTTCATGCGGTATATCGCTTGTGTTGCGTTTTCGGCGTGGGTAACGCCCAAGTAAAGGGTATGCCGATGCGCATGCACTGAACCGTGCGTATTTCAACAGTTTTATGACTGGGAAACATAAAAGACCTCGTCGATATCTGGCATACTATAGCTTTTTTGCTATAGTATGCCAGATATCGACGAGGTCTTTTCGATACCCGGACATTTTGATACTCTCGCAAATCGCGTCATTATATATATATATATATATATATATATATATATATATATATATATATGTGTGTGTGTGTATATATATAGAGGAGAACTGGACCTGATTGAAAATTGCTCATTTCGGAGGTCATGACACCCTTGACATTTTTTATGTCAACTTGCAGAGCGCTTAAAATTAGGCGTGATAAGACAGTAAGAAGGTTGAGAAGTCGACGATTATCTAGTATTTTCCATAGACATCTCCACCACTTTTCACAACTAGCCTCCTGCGTTTTCATGATTCATCGCTTTACACACTATACTTACTTTCTGTTGCTGGGAGAAGACAGCAAAAAAAATCATAGCTATCTGCAAACGTATCATTTGATGGTCTAAATATCACGCTATATCAGAAATCGGTTCTTCGTTTTTGTAATTAGCCTCTGCAAACACTTTTTTTGCTTTAAAAATAAAAAATAATGAGAGAAATACATATCAAAAAATTAATTTTTTTTTGTTTTGCAGTGATTCACTACGACGCAATAATTAATTTTATTTCAAAACAATTAATGCATATCCGTTATCTGAGAACAAACATTAAAGCATTTTCTAGGAGTCTTTGAGCCTGATCTGGGAATGAAAAATGAGGGGCCTAGTTCTTCTTGAGGTGTTGGTTGATGAGCGCCTGGACCTGCTCGTTCTTGAAGAGACCGGCCGTGAGTGGGAAGTTCTTCTCGAGGTCAGCCTTGGCCGTGCCGGAGAGGGCGTGGTACTTGTCGAAGTAAGAGAGCGCCTGTAAGGATCGTTTTTTTAAACAAATAAGTAATCAGTTGAAGTACATATTACTAATAACGAAACTGATTGAGAAATAAATAAAGTAAAATAAAACAAAATGAGATAATGCAACGATTCTGTACCTTAGCCTTCAGGTCATCGAGGGAGGGCTTGGAGCCAGCGAGGAACTCAGAGTGGAGCTTGCGACCCTCCGTAATGATGTCCGTGGCGAAGGTCTTGGCCTCCTCGCCCAGCGTGTAGATCTTCTCCTTCAGCGCCTTGTTCAGCTCCTCGGCCTTGGCTCCGAGGGTCGCAGACTTGGCCTTCAGCGCGGCGATGGCCTGAAGCAGTTACTTGAACGGGTGCACTAATAAGAGAGAGAGAGAGAGAGAGAGAGAGAGAGAGAGATAGCGAAAGAGAGAAAGGGAAAGAGAGAGAGATTCAACTGAATGCGCTTAATGAGAGAAAAGAATCGTTGATTGCTGCAAAATGTTTTAAACGAACCTCTTCTTGTAGTTCTTGTAGTCCTTGGAGACGTCCTTGAGAATCGCCTTGTCCTCGTCGCTCAGCCCGGTCGCGAAGTCCAGCACCGACTGCGGGATCAGACCTGAATTTTGTTTAGTTTATTGCTATTCTCGTCTTAAAGTTACGGCAGAAGTTTTTTTTTTAATATTAAATAAGAATTTTATCGCTTTAATAGTAAGAATGTTAGGAAAGAAAAAAAAACTTCTCGCCTTTGTACTGCTCGGGAATGTCCTTGACGTCGTAGTCGGGAACGGGCGAAGCGAGGACAGCGAAGGCCGACAGGGAGAGAAGGGCGAGCGAGCGGAACATGTCGTTTACCAGAATGACTAATTTATGTAAGTTGCCGCCGAAGAATTAGTTTAGCCAGTAGAAAGGAAAGATGAAAGAGAATAGGAGGTGTCGGTCAGTCTGTGATGATCTCCGGTTCTGTCTCCTTGCCTATTTATACGTGTGGATTTCGAGTGAGAGAGCGTACACATCGCGGAGAGTGCAGAGAAATAAAGTAGAATGCAACAATATTACACATTATCTGACATAGGTTCAAAAGCTTAAGATGTTTTCAATATATCTGGCTTTCTCCACCTCTCTCTGTCTGTCTCTCTCGCTCTCTCTCTCTATCTCGCTCTCTCTCTGTCTCTCTCGCTCTCTCTCTCTCTGTCTCTCTCGCCCTCTCTCTATCTCGCTCTCTCTCTCTCTCTCTCTCTCTCTCTCTCTCTCTTTCTCTTCACTTGTCATCTCCATATCTCTGCTTCTCTATCATTTTTCCACTTTTTCCATGTCCATTTCAAGCTGCCATTGCAAATGTTGCCTTCCCATCTCCTTTGAGTTGCTTGTCTATCTGTGGATGAGATCAGAAAAGCAGTGCCTGTGAACAGACATTGGCGAAGTCTTCGCTTCGATTCTCTTCGACATCTCATCTTTTATATTTTGAAGAGTTACAGAAAGTATTTGATCCTTGTGATATTTCGATGGACCAAGAACGAGGTGGAGTAAATCCTGGACTTGAAAAATTACGGGACAAATTTCAACGGGACGTTCTGGACTTAGAAAATTTCAGTGGGAAAATTTCAACGTGGACTTCTGGACTTAGAAAAATTCAGGACGAAAATTTCAACTATTCTTATAAGAATCATATGTAGGTAGAATTTATTGACGAAAGTGTCGTTTTCTTAGTTATTCATATTAGATACATATCACTCAACATCGCGATTGGTTGCAAATACTACGGGATCTGCTGCGGCTTCTGCTCCGACTGCGCTGAACAACTCCGTCTCCTTCATTGTCGAATGTTAGACAAGTTTCTGTACATATTCGATTAGTTTCTGGGTACCGTCTTGTGAATTTATTAGCTTTTTTTGTCTTTAGAGGACAACTTATCATAATTGGCAACTGTGAAATTTTTTTAAGTAGATATGTTGATCAATGTTTGGATAAATATAAACCGCTTCTGCTTTCGGCTGTAGCTGTTGATGCTCTGAACTGCACCGCGCCTTTGTGTCGCTTTTTGAGATGCACATACTGGGTAGAACTGCTCGAGTAGCTAGAATTAGTCAATTATTGTGTATGAAACACGTTACTAACAATTGGGTAAATATCAAACGAACGTTGAAGATAAATTTGCGTTTTGCATGATTCTTTCTCTTAAGCTGCCGGTCAGTTTCATTCTCAAAAATTGATGTCTCAACCATGCGAGCGAAAGCCGATGCATTCTTTGCATTTTCAGCCAACGCTGCGGCGTCCTCCTTGTAGATGAATGTAAACTGCAGGTCTAAATATGATTTCAACGATTAGCATAAATTCCAAATTCGATAGCTTTTACTAGTCCTAGCCTCTGTCCCGTGAAGCCGGTGTGCTTCGCTCTAGCAGAACCTTGACAGATTCCTAAGCTTGCTCACCAGCTTCCCGAGCTGCCGTTATATTACCACGACGTGCAGAGACCCCCGCCATCTGACAGCTTACTCTCTCATTTAATTTTTCTCTACCTACAAATTGTATTACTATCATGCACGGAGCATGTCTATGACACTGCTCAAAACGCTTAGTATGTACGTATGTATTTATGCACGTACATTTCTGTGGGAGAAAAGAGAGAGCCAATGTTCGAGAAAAGAGAGAGCGAGCCTTGGCTCTCGTCTGTCATGGTTAGGCCATTTGTTTATAAGGCTTGCAAGATATGCTGACTCAAATGCTCGCTAGCCTCTATAACAAAAAAATGTGGCACATTTATTAGGAAAAATAGCTCTTAGATTGTGAATGATAACTTTGTATTCAAGAAACAGCATCTGCTTTTCAGCAAACGATCACGCGTTGTGTCCTCACCGATTAATAGCGGTCTCGCAAGCATAAATGTCGTCATTCTGCCTGAAACCAATACAATATGCATTATATCATACAGACATATGTATAACGCATAAGATTTTATGCGTTATACATATCGAAGCATATATCAATCAATCTTCAGTGATTGATATATGCTTCGAGACGTAGACAGTTAAGGCAGGATGCTGAAAGCAAAGATGAGAACGGTATACAGGAGGACGATGATCGAGGGGGGAAAATAAATGCCTGTTGAAATTGCCGGCTTCCCCCAGCGAGTAAGCACTCTCTCCTCCTCGCGTGCCTTTTCAATGCCGCATGAAACCGCTGCTTGAAAATTGCACACGCGAATGAGAGCGTGAAAGGACTCGCCAACCTGAAATCCTACGATTTTTTGTTTCGCCGATTGAGCATCTTTAGAAAACAGAGAAAATTGCCAGAATTTTAGGCATGGAATAGAGGAGAAGAGCAGTGACTTTGTCTGTCGACTTCGCCAACTTCCATCACAGTTGCAAGCATCTGCTACAAAAATAAATAGATTAACGATTTTTGAAACGGTAAAAAATTTCTAATTGTAAGAAGAAAATACATATATATGTATGTGTCTTATATATACATACATACATATGTATATCGTATTTTCTATATTAGTACCACCCCCCCCCTCTCTAATAGTACCTCCCTCTGAAAGTGCCATCGAAAAATAGAACCCCTCCCTCTAGTAGAACCGCCCTCCAGTAGTGCCCCCCCCCCTAACAGTCTAAGACCTCAGCTCGAGATGTACCTCGAATTTATCTTGGAGGCATGAGATACTCTCCCCAATAAAACGATGGCAAATCCATGCGAGATATGTGGTAAATTGGACATTACAGTGATGATTCCATAGAATTCGAGCAATGATCCTTCCTTTTTGAGCATAAAATTTTGTTATCAAATTTTTAGTAGCTCACATTGAAAAATAGTACACCTCCCTCTAATTGAATCCCTCCCTCTAATAGTGCCCCTCCCCTGCAAGGGTATTGAAAAATAGAACCCCGGGGGTACCAATAGAGAAAATACGGTATATATATATATATATATATATATATATATATATATGAAAAGAATAATAATTTATGCTAGATTAGAATTTGCTCACCGATGGACGGGCTCTCCTGCAGCGACGACAAAAGAGTAGAGATAGTGCTCGTCCAACCGTGTGTCGGTAGGAACGATGGACAAGAATGGCCATTAGCGATGAGAGGGTCGCGTGGCTGTTCAAACTTATTAACGCCGGAAGCGCTACCACTAAAAAAAGAAAGCCTACTTCACGCACTTCGAGAAGCTTGTTTTGAGAGCAGTTTGTGAATTTGTAGAAAAAGAAAAAGAAGTTGGAAGAAAACAGAATTTACAGTAAGAGAAGATTGGTAAAATGTAAGTAGATATTGGAAAAAAATTGCAAAAGAACATACTACTAGTATTGATCAGATCTTGCGATGCGATAGAGGCAATTTTTGCCACGAGAGGGCAAAGGATGAAGAGATACGGTAGCGAAGTCTAAACGATTAAAATTCTAATGGAATTAAAGGAGTCGGCAAAAAAACCTAATTTTACGCTCTATGGATGATTCTATCTACATATGTGTCCTACGGATTATGCATGCATATGCATCAACAAGATGTAATGTTCAAAACCAAAAAAGTGAAATGGGTAGTTTACATATGAAGTGTATCATTTTTAAATCCCTCTTCGGAAGGGAAGATTAGTGCGCTTTTCCGTTCTTCAGGTGTAACATTTGTCGCCAACTTAATTATGGCCTCAAAGGTTTATCAGAAGCATATATTTACCTGGGATTACTAGGGACATCGAAATTATTCATAATTCGCGCAGCGGACGCAAATCGTATAATTAAAATGGTTGGATCTTGGCAAATTGGAAAGATCTTAAAATGGTTGGATCTTGGCAAATTGGAAAGATCTTTTGTCAAGAATGCGTTGATCAAACCAACCGTACTTCAAGTTCAGGTATTTCGTGCTAGGAGTTTGAGATTTAATGCTATTTTAACCATGTAAAAAAAATTATTGAGAAGTTGCAAACAGCACTTGTGCAAGCAGCTGCAAGGTTAGATTCCGATGAGTCTTTCTGGTTGATTCGCTCATCGAGGAATGATGTCGTTTAAGCATACTGGAAATTTATTTTAAGTTTGTTTTTTCTCATCCTTCATGTTCAAAAGTACAAATGAAAGACTTTATTAGGAACATATTTTGTTTATTTAGATGTCTTTATAGCCTACTTATGTATGTTAGAAAATACATTCATATTATTTCGAATTATTTGTTAGAACTGTCTTTTCATAGCGTACCTGAAAATGCGAATGTTGCAGTAGGCGATGAGAAAAGCCATAAAAGCAATGTGTGCAAAGCCAGAGGCAAGGAAGATTGTAATGAAGAAATTGAGCTGTGGCACGTAGAGGATAAAGGAGTTCTTCTTCAGAAGATGTGCGGCATCGGGGTAATTCTATGCAAAAATTAACAAATAATTTAAAAAAAATAAGTTCTTAAAGAAGCAGTTCACTGAATAATTGACAGATGCTTTTGAAAACATGAATCTATTCGTATTTGTCTAAAACGTACATGCTGAAAGTTTTAGCCATTTTTTCTACTTGTTAAACAGTTAAATGCCTGCAATACATATGGCTTTTCCAAGGAAAATTTATCACCTCTAATCCGAAGAAGGGCCAAACATTTGAGGGCGCGCGTTCAAAGTGGACCTAATGTACTACTGTCAAAAGTGCATTAGCAATTTTTTGTGCAAAAAATCGAAGAGTAAAATAAAAATCACTCGGAGGACCTCGATAAAAAACTGAGTTCGTTCTTCCTCGTAAGGGAGTGCGAGCGCAAAGCTGAGCGTCGCCGGCAGCGAGAGCATGAAGACGGCGACGATGACCTTGCGGAAGTGGCACGCGAGCATGGAGGCCGGCTCGAATCGTCTGGAGACGGCGCGGAGGCGATAGAGAAAGCCGACAATGATGCTGCTCATCACGCTTCCGTTCACAAAGACCCAAGTGCACTGGAAATAGGAAAAGGCCCAGGCGCACACCGGAAATTGGCAGCAAAAAAATCGTAAAATAAAAATAAAAATTAAATTAAATAGGAATTGGCCCAGGCGGACTATAAATAAGAAAAGGCACAAGCGCACCGAAAATTGGCAACAAAAAACAAATTGTAAATTAAAGAAAAAATTAAAATTAAAATGAAAAGAAATAAACGACATTCCGCATCTCTCTGACAATCAAAATGTGCGCGATAGTTGGCGTGAGTGGCAGCATGGAGACGGAGTAGCCACCGGCGAGCGGGAGAATGTCAACGGGCATAAAGATCGAGATCATCACGTCGCAGACAGAGCCCCATATCTGAGTACAGTATCCTTCCTCTCTTCTTTTAACTCAGACCAGAACTCAATTTGTTACAAAAATTATCTCCAGAGAGATTTCATTTATCGAAAAAAAGCTTTTTATCTCTTTTTTTTTAAGAAACGAAATAGATCTCCTTACAATTATGCTCAGTAGGATGTATCTGTAGTGTCGCATGGACTTGTCCGAGTGACGAAGAATCAGCGTCACAGCGAGCGTGGATGTCGTCAAGTTGAGAGCAAGTGAGCATAGATAGAAACGTTGCAGGCGCAAATCATAATCTGAAGAGAGAAAGAGAGAGAGAGAGAGAGAGAGAGAGTGAGAGGAAGTAGCTTCTGTATACAACCTGGTTTAATATTAGATCTGAATACAACAGTAATCTAAAGTATGGTTTATCAATAACTACAGTAAACCTTTGTGGTAAGAATGAGCAGAATCGCCGTCGCAACATCGCACTTCAGTCATGTCAAAAGGAGTCGTCGAAATTTTTTGAAGACGACTGGACGAAAGTCGTCCAATCTGACATACCGGTAAGCGCTAATGCTTCGCGGATAGAGAGATAAAGAGAAAGGGCGAGCTAGAGAAAGAGCTCTAGAGAAAGAGAGAGAGAGAGAGTGAGAGAGAGAGATAGAGATAGAGATAGAGAGAGAGAGAGGAGGTTGGGAGAAGAGAGAGAGAGAGAAAGAGAGAGAGAGAGAGAGAACTGGAGAGAGAGAGAAGAATGGCCTATATTGGCTGACTATATATGTACATACATACATACATATTCAAAGTGGCACCTTAATTTTGTCATGTCCCATCTTACCGCAAAGGTCTTTGGTAAACACTGAAATTACGGCTTGTTACATAGTATATGCCTCAGATTATAAGCTTCATATAAGCCTGCGCATGCCAATCACAATACTGACGCCCCTCTTTCTAGCCTGCGCTGTATCAAGCTTTGTACCATAAAGTGCATACAATGAAGCATCATGTACTCTCAATGCACCTACATATATGTAATATACTATTAACAATAAGTAAACATGCTTATCGGACACATAATTAAGCCTGGCAAGGCTTGGCTAAAAAGTGCAGTACAAACAGAAAGAGATATAATTGCTATCTATATGTAAATGCAGTTGCTAGTCTCTCGAACCGCCGTGGAATTCTAATGTTACTGTTAAAATCGTTGTTGGAATTTTGTTTGCCATGGTTGTATTTCATTTGAAATAATTCTATTCGTAATAGTAGCCGAATCTCTTGTTCATTAAATTAATAGCATTCTGCAATTGTGCTGAAAGCGGAAGTTATCGAGAAAAAATTGCACAGTAACCAAGTCAGTAATTAGGAATGGTGTCTTATTGAAGCTCGAATACAACGCATGCCGTTCGTTGTAGCTTTCTTCAAAAGCCTAAAGTAGTCCCAACCGCAGTTGGGTGCTCCCATGGAGATCAGCAGCATCTGTTTTATACATGCCTAGGAGTCTCTAAAATAAGCCAAGTTCATATGGAAGCAAATTGAACTTTGCAATTATGGCTGTGAAATCTCAGCTTTCGCTAAACTACATTTTCTTTACAAGTCAAACCCCAATGTTTGAAATAATTTTTATCACTGAAAAATTTTAAAAGCTTATATTCATGGAATTTCATCACTTGCAAATATTCTTTCAGATAATGTTAAGTTAAAGGAAGGCAAAAATTATTTTGTACAACGCCATGAAATATTGCAAAGTAAAATGAGCAAATATAGCTGAGATTGAAGGAATGAAATTAGTTATCATCAGTGGTTGGGAACTTTGAAAAAGAGACTACAAGTAGCGGAAATCTACAAGTATCGCATGGCAGGAAAAGAGAACGTTGACAGTTCGATCTTTTTTGTCTTCAAATGTATGGCACAGAAAATGAACAATGTCAGCAAAAACGTAAACCTTGACAAAGAATGCATTCAAAGTTTGTCAACACTTATATTTGGAATATAACTATTTACACATGTACATAAGTAAATCGTTATATTCCAAATATACTATGTGCTTACTTACTATTCTATCATAAAATAGCGAAAACTATTCCAGCGAGGTGTACAATGTCTTACATTTTGGCACAAATGTATGGCGATGTTGCGCTTAAGCGCATATCATATATCTCTATAGAGGTGTAAAGGATGGCTGCTTTCGAAGAGTGGAGCCATCCTTGGCACAGTTCTTCTTCTGAAAAAAAAATTCACTTTAAGGTAGTATATGACGCGATTTTCGAGAGAATCAAAAAGGCCGCGGACATAGCCAAAATCGACCAGCTTGGATTTTGTTCAAAAGTTCGTTATAGGTACTTTCTGACACGAGAAATCGATTGGAACTGGTCTGGGAGTTGGAAAATGCCTTGTTCATTTTATGAGGGCTTGAATTATTAGGCTCGCCGCTCTAGGAGGCGAGTTGGATGCACGTCTGCGGTCATTGCGACGCACTTTGTTGAGATATAGCAATGAAAATTTGCAATATAATAGCCAAGATATTACTCTAAACAAAGAAAAAAGAAAAATCCGAAAATGTACAATGTTGATTGTTTTATATAATGAAAAGTTTGAATGAGCTCAGACAACGTGTTTCTCATTTTACCAGAACCAAACCTATACAGATGTATAGAGCATGAAAAGAGCTTTCGAATGGACTATTGGGTTTGGGAAACTTAGGATGCGCTGATGTTTCCTAGTCGATTATCACCTTGAGGCAGTACAAATCTGCGCGTCCGCGCCATAGAAGAACTCTTCAGAATCATTTTCGTATGTCGAAGCATACACCGCAAGAAAGAGCGTTAAATTTGCTATAATTTGAACCACTTTCACTAACATTCCGAATCTACGATGTTTTGTTAAAGATCAAAAGATTATAGCATCTGCATTTAATAATTCTTCAAGGATAGGTGCTTAAAAAATAATTGGAATATTCTAATTCGATTAAACTAAGAAAATGGATTATTGGGCGCAATGTAACTAGCACTACCGGCCCTACTTTTAAAGCTTATAACAAAATATTGTGAAGTTGAAAGTTCATTTTAATGGGTTCAGCTTATAGTAAATTTCGCGCTCTTTCTTTTGGTGTTTGTATGTACATGCGAAAATGATTATGAAGTACTGTTTTCTACTTGCGCGCCGGGATAATCGATTAGAAAACTTCAGCGCATCCTAAGTTTCCCAAACCCAATAGTCCATTCGAAAGCTCTTTTCATGCTCTATTCATCTGTGTACGTTTGGTTCTGGTAAAATGAGAAACACTTTGTCTGCGCTCCTTCAAACTTAAAAGACTATAAAAGATGGAAAGTAGAACATTTTCAAGTTTTTCTTTTTCCTTGGTTTAGAGCAATGTCTTGGCTATTATATTGCTAATTTTCATTTCAATACCTCAACAAAGTGCCGTCGCAATGACCTCAGACGTGCATCCAACTCGGCCCCCTGCGAGGCGAGCGCCATATTTCAAGCCTTCATAGCTAACGAAAACGACATTTTCCGATCCTTATACCGCTTCCAATCGATTCCTCGTATCAGAAAGTACCTATAAGGAACTTTAGAACAAAATCTAAGCTGGTCGAATCATATACACCTGTGTACTAAACATTTATGTTATCCACTTTAGAATATTCTCCCGGAAGCTAATCTAAAGAAGGACATCTTCTTATTTCGTCTATAAATTACGACTTTCGCACATTGCGCAATCATGGCGCTATCTTTTCGCCATTTGTCCTCTTTTTCTATAATTAATTTTTTTTAAAGGAATATAATTTTTTTTAGTTTTTTTAATCAAGTAAAAGTTGTGTTCAAGTTGAGGGCGCGATGGAGCGCTGCGACTCGCCGCTTGATTAAATAAGGCGGCAGCGGCGAGTGCATGGCGAGCCTCATACGCGACGATGGCCACGCCGACGATGAGCGGGATGCCGAAGAAGACGTAGACGAACATGCCGTACGACGTATTCTCACTATAAATATACATATTTGAATTTCCCGCCAAATAGTATTTAAATCCAAAGTTTATAATAAACACTACAGCAGCCCTCAATAATATTCAAATTAGAGATAGTTTCTGCCAAATTTGAGAATTACCTCGATATTACGGAATCGTCGCAGCACTCCCACTCACAGCACCTCAACGACTCGGGACATGTCCAAAAGAGCACAGAGGCCCTGTGAAGAAACCTCCTTTTTGTCACTTATTTTTTTTTTAGATTTAATTTAATTCTTCTTGAATACCTTTTTATAGCTAAATTAGATCGTAAATTTAATTAAAGATAATTTATTCGAAAAAAAGAACACTCTCTCAACGCCAAAAAGAGTAACGTACTCGTGCGCATAATTTGTGTTTAAATTTCCCGCTCACCTCGTTCCATTCGAAAAGACGGCCGCCGACAGGGGATCAGATGCATTGCGCTCAAGAGCACGCGAGCAAAGGCGGCGGTTGCAATCGGCTTCCGTCGTACCATTCGCTTGCGAATCGTTGAGGGAGACGACAATTCGCCGCTCCGACTCCGAACCCGACTTCAACTCCGATTTCGACTCCGATTCCGATCCGGCAAGCGGCGCCGCGCATGGTGAAGCCGGCGCTTGCCAATAGTAAGCCAGGTCGTCAACGCTGTAAAACATTAATTGTCGTACGAACAATAGAGATTCATTTAATAAAATACCAAAAGTGTTCCCTTCTTGTATTCAATATAAATTTATATGTTTTTTTTTAAAATGCATTTAGCACTATTTTTGTTTAAAGTAAATATGAACCGAATCGGCTTCTCCGCGTTCACAAGAAGACGATGGCTGGCGACGCTGGCGGCCACGCCGTGTCCTCCGCCGATAAAGAAGGGCACCCTCGACGAGGACCCAGCCGCCCCCGCAGCCGTCGAGATGCGCGCACGCGAGATGGCCGTCTGGCCGCCTCTTCCACCGATTCCACGTCCGCCAAGCGATAGGCCACTGCCGCCTCCACTGCATTAATATAAGGTATTTTCTCTATTAGTACCCACTCTCTATTAGGACCCACCCCCCCCCCCCCCTCCTCTAATAGTACCCCCCCCCCTCAACAGTCTAATAACTCTGCTCGAGACGTACCTCGAATGGATCCTGGAGGCATATGTAGGATGCTCTTCCCAATGAACTGTTTGCAAATTCATTCAAAATCTACGGCAAAATGGATATTTCGGTGATGGTTCTATTGACGCCGAGCTCTAAATCTTTTTTATGCATAAAATGTTGTTATCAAACTTTTACAATCACATTGAAAAATAATACCCCTCCCTCTAATAGAACCCCCCCCCCACTCCTCTCCCCCTCTAATAGTGCCCCTCCCTCGCAAGGGTATTGAAAATAGTACCCCCGGGGTACAAATTTTTTTCAATTTTACTAATATTTATTTAAATTTCACTTTTATTAGACTACTTTTTTAATTAAAATAAATAACTTACATATATGTATAGTCCTTGTGAGTAAAAAGTGCAAGAGAATTGTTTAACGGTTCAATCAGGCATAAACTTTTTTTAATTTCCTGAAAATACAATAAACTTTAAGCTCGAACAAATTTATTAATTAAAAAAGAAACATAAATACCGGAATGCAGAAGCAGCTGAGCGAGCGGCAGATGAGATGCCGCCTTGAATAGCGCCTGACACGAGGAAGATCATGGTATCGTTTCTTTGAGAAAGAAAAAGGGAAATAAAAAGATAGAGGGAAAGGGAGAGAGAGAGGCAGAAAGAGAGAAGGAAAGAGAGTGAGCGAAAGAGAGAGGCAGAAAGAGAGAACGAAAGAGAGTGAGCGCGAAAGGGAGAGAGAGAGAGAGAGAGAGAGAGAGAGAGAGAGAGAGAGCAGCAGCAGATATCTCGAATGCAAAAGACTACCTCGAAAGCCGCCGCCTCCTCCTCGCTTAGCTTCCGTCAAGTAGAGAAAGTTCACGATGATAAGTAAGACAATATGGCGCAGATTGGTCATCATGCACAGGGGATGCCGGATAGAGATTGCGACAATCTTCAAAGTTGAACTTTTACTACTTTTAGTTATTTTGACTATTTATCAAATTTTGAAAAAAATTAATATAAGCACATAACATAAACGAACAATGTAAATTCATGGCAGATGAGCACATGGAGACGTCTACTCTCACCCAAAGAAAAGATCGAGCGCGAGAAAGAGAAAGAGAAAAGACTGCTATGCAAATGAAACTTTCTTCGACAAAAGCGGGAATGAAAACTTCACGGAAGGATGCGAAGAAAGAGACACTGAGATTGAGCGTAAATCAAGAAAGGGGGAGGGAGATCTGGGAGTGTGAGAGGGAGAGGAAGAGAAAGAGAGCGAGAGAGAGAGAGAGAGAGAAAGAGAGAGAGAGGAGAGAGAGATGGGGGAAGAAAAAGAAGGCTGAAATCTGCACGTGGCGCTACAGAAGCTCAAGACTCCAAAGCCGCCTTCTTCAAATAGACCTCGCGGGAGGCCAAAAGAACAAGAGGCGAGAGAGCTGCAGCCATTCCAGAGACTCAGGGAAAAGGAAGGAAAGTAAACTCTGACGCATTAAGAGAGAGAGAGAAGGACAGAGAGAGAAAGAGAGATCGATAAGCGTTCTTGGAGCAAGATGGGTGTGTTCATAGTTTTACGTTTTACGTTTGAGATGACTCATCATTGCAAAACAGTGATGATGAGAGTATTTCAAGGTTGGATAGCGAAAATGGCATCGAAAGAGGTCGCTCCCTTTGTCTCTCTCTTTCCTTTTCTCTCGTTTTCTCAGTCTCCCTTCTCTCTGTCTCTCTGTCTTTCTCTCTCTCTCTTCCCTCCCTCTCTCGCTTTCTCTCTCGCTCTATCTCTCTCTCTCTCTCTCTCTGCCTGTTTCTTGCATCCTCGATGTTGGGGACTTGAAGAACAAAGAGGCAAAGATCTGGATCAAGGGATGCTTATATTAAAGGGGTATATTAAGATCGTCAAAAGATATAGAATTTCCGTTAACAATGATAATGACAATGAAATTGGTTTGAATTTAAAGCTTCACAATAAGTTTCCAAAATTGAAGCATTTAGTTCCTTTTTAGTGCTACCGTAACCTATGGTGTGTCGTCCTGGGCAATGTTTCGAAATTTGCACCAAGGCGCACTAAATTAGTGAGCATTCTTATCGCGCATATATTTCGAAAACATTCGCTTAGTTTCATGGTTCTGTTTTGCTTTTGCCTTGGTATTGCAATGCTGTTTTCTATTTCAGCCTTCGCTTGCTCGTCTTTTGCAGAGGTCTAGAGAGATGGCTGAGGACTTTGAGCGCTTCTACACGGATGTCAGTGTTTTTATTTAAATATATATTTCTTAAAGTTTCGTTTTTATTAAACACCTTTTATCAATTATATAATTACAATTGGCGCTATTGATGTTGATATTGTAATTGAGAAATATAAAGTCTGAAAAGGTAAATTATAAGAATTCAAATTTTTGTGTTAGCTTTGGTTTGTGTATAGATCCTTTGTGCGTAATATATTTTAATTTTTTTTCTTCTCAGCTTAAAGAAACCGAGAGCGAGGATGCGGTGCTTACATCCGAGCAGCAACTTGATCGTCTTCTTCGCCCGGGTGCAACCTATCTCAATCTCAATCCGTTTGAGGTATTTTTAGTTTAAAAACAATGTTCTCGTTCTCTTTCTTTTTCATATTTCTACGACAATTCTATGTATATTTTAGTTTTTTTTTTTAATTATAAATCTATTCTATATTGGAGAACTTTGCTGTCAACTTTATATGGCTTCCTTAGATTTCAAAGTGAGAATCATTCCAACGAGGTTTTTACAGAATTACAACGTTTCTCTGTAGTCTATGCATTTCTTGAATTTCATTTAAACTTGAATCGCTGCCAGCCAATTTCATTTCCCATTTCAGTCCCGACAAAGTAAGATGTGTTTACAACTAACTTTATGTTACCTTTAGCCATTTTTTTTAATTTTCCCGCTTAAAAGGTGCTTCAAATCACGCCGGACACCGACATTGAAGCTGCGAAGAAGAAGTACAAGAAGCTTTCGCTTCTTATTCACCCCGACAAGAACCCTGACGATCGCGACCGCGCGGACACGGCTTTTGACAGTTTGCTTGCTTTTACTATTTATTTATTTTCTAATATTTTCCTTGTATTCCTTTTACTGCTTCATGCTTCATATTTTTATTTATGCCAACGTTCACCATTTTAGCTGTCATTATTTCATGATATTTTATTTCAATTTCAGACCCATTTAAATTATCACTTTCTTTTACTGTATCTCTCTCTCTATGTTGGCAACATTCTTTGTCTGTTCAGTTGTGAAGAAGGCAGTCGCGCAGATTGAGGACCCGGCCGAGCTGGCCAAGTGCAAGGAGTGCTACAAGGAAGCCAACGCTCGGCTCGCTATTATCGTCAGCCCCTTTCTTATCTCTTCTTATCTCTGCTCGTCAATTTTTTTGTTAACAGAATTTTCATTTATTCTAATTACGGTGTGTGCAAGATTGTCATCCATCAAAATTCCCGTCGTATCAAAAGATACTGTACTTGTTTTGCAGGGACGATTTAGCTTTTCGCTTCTTGGATAACTTTTTCTCTTCTAAAATATCACAATGAATGAATTATAATGTTGTTTTTTAAAGTTATATTTTATTCCATTCTGGCATTTGTAATGCCCATTTCTTCTTCCATTTCAGTTGAGTGAGAACATTTCTAATTGTCCCCATTTCAGTTGAGCGAGAAGCGTCGAAAGCTGAAGCGTGAAGGAAAGGAAGGACCAATAGAAGAAGATGATCCGAAAGTCTTTAAGAAGGTATATGATTCTGCTTATTTGTCTAGTACTTCGGTTCTACTTTTTTTATCATATTAGTAATTAATAGAAAAATGTAAACATTTTAAAGTATAATTTTGTTTATTTCATAGCACAGAAAAAATATTTACTTTTTCGTTACTAATCATTCCTTTTAATTGCAGGCACTCTGGGTGGTCGTGACGAAGGTGTTCGCTGATCGAGAAAAGAAGCGCAAGACGCTGGAGGAGCGCGCGAACGAAGAACAGTGAGTTTTCACTTTTTTCTGTATGTCATTATATTTATTTCCATACATTTATTTATTGCCATATTGCTTTCTTCGTCTAGACCATTGTGTTTGTTGAAATAGCGAAAGCAAAGTTAGTGACACATTCAAGTTAGTTGTATTTAGTTGTCACTTTAATGCATTCCATCATATTTAATTATAATATTAAATTAATTGTTTGATTTTCATCAAAACAATTCGTATGTTGAAGGAACAAGAACGAAAAAAATTAGAATTATGTTTATTTTTTTACATTCTATATTTTGATTCTATTCTAAGGCGCCGGAATGCAGAAGCAGCACTGGAGGCTGCTGAGAAGAGAAAGCTTGCCGAGGAGTTTGCGCAGAATTACGAGGTTTTTTTTTAATTTTTAATTTTTATTTTTTTATTTAATTAAAGTTAAGAAAATTATTTTGATGTAATTATATGATAAATCTCTCTATGTGACGTCTCTTATATTAATGGCTAGATTAGCCTTATTAGCCTTTTGTCAGTTTTTTTTTGTTCTCACAATCAGAAAAAAAATATTCTTACAATATCACGCGAATAAGTATGGTACATCATATATTATTTGCTTCAGCTTCCATAGCTATATATATATATATATATATATATATATATATATATATATGCGTTTAGCTCTATGCTGCTTGCTGGTATTATCCTATTTTTATTGTTGTTTATTCTTATTATATGTACTATTATATTTTAGTTATTATTATTATTATTATTATTATTATTTATTATTAAATTATTTATTATTACATCGAGTTTACCTTCATTTTTGCATAGGAATCACGTGACGAACGCCGAGGAGCGTGGCGGAATTTCCAAGCAAAGAAGGCGAAGAAGGAGAAGGAGGGCCATTCTCTCAAGGGCGCCGCTTTCAAGCCGCCGAAACTCAAGCTCTCTAAGTAAATTTTTGTCCTCACTTTTCATTGTATACGGTATATATTGAAGAACAATTACGGTAGTTTTGATAATCCCTAAACTTGCTTACTCTTTTAACAATATTGGAGACTAAAATTGTTGGATTGATTCTGATTTGTTCATTTTTGGGGTCCGCAGATCTCGAAGTGTAGCACTTGTTCTGTAATCTTGTGAACTCGGTTTATCGGTTTACCAAAAAAAAACATGATAAAATTCTTGCTCCTCTCTTTATTAGCTCAAAGTAACACAAAGCTCCAAAAGAGCAAGTTTCGGTGATAACAGTACAACTCGGAGAAAGGCACGACAAACGATTGGCGATATTGCTAACAATAAGATCTCTTCAAAGTGCGACATGTTATGTAGTGATGACAAGGGATGGTTTATTAGTAGTATCGATGGTTCATATAGCCATCGGGTAGTCCTTCTAACCAATTTTTTACTTCCTTATTGTCCTCCGGATACCGACTGATTATACGGATTCTTTTATCCTAGTTGCATAATTTGTGGCTGATTGAAAAATAAAAATATTTCCCCCCCCCCCTCCAACTAGGATAGCACCTTCTTTTCTTCTTGAGTGTCAGTTGATAAGCGTGTGATATGCCTCAGTGTTATCCGTACACTATGGAAAGTTTCTCGCGCATAACATTTCAGAAACTTTCCCGCTCTTCGAAATTGTTTTCCGTTGCGCTAATTGTTTTGAAAAGGTCCTCCAATTGCCATCAGAGTGTAATCCTGCAAATATGGTGAATCTTACTTCGTTGTTGGTTAGTGCGATTTGCAAATTGCCTGCTCACTAAATATATATGCCCGCGCGATTTGAAAAGCCTTCACTTTTCTTCCTGGTTCATCCTTGTGTTTATAATGTTTTTTTCATTCTTTTTCTTCCTCGTTGCTCGCTTTCTGAATGTTGCTTAATTCGTACTTCTCCTAAAGGCAGTTTAAGGCAGAGCGCAGGTAGAAAAGGGAAGATGGCGGAGCCGGCAGCAGAACCAGAATTGAATGGAAATGAAGACGTCAAGAGAGACGACCTCTTCTCGGATTCCGTGCGTAGGATGGAGCTGACGAATGAGCGACAACGTCATCTCTTCGGCTTCTCGCCTCTCGCACTTCCAGATATGCGTCAGTTTAGCGGGAGTTTATGAGAGGGCAAAATCGACAACAACTTCTGCGATCGCACTCCACCAGAGTTTTAAAACGTTAATTTTTTTTCTTAATTTGAAGGCGTAACAGACTAGTTGTTGCGGTTCGGCTTATTTTATTTTATAAGCTTTTCATTCAAGAAGTGCGGCTCGGTAGAACTCAAATGTGAGAACGAAATTTGTAATGTCTGCGTTTAAAAACGTTCTTTAGAATACTGTTTTTTTCCAGATTAAAAAACTTTCTTGCTGTCTACAATAGCTGAATGCTAGCAGAATTAGAAAGTGAAAGTAACAAATAAATTTACAGTCTTCAACTGGATTGGCGAGGGTTGGCAGAAGGGTGTGGAGGAGCTGGTCAACTCACCTCTTCTACCGAAGGAAATGAGCGCGGAAGCCGGCGAGCAACTTCAGGTTGTTAATAATTTGTTGTTTTTCTTTAAATTAATACTGTCATTTTTAAAGGAATGCTATTTAGTCTAATTTGCTTCTTCTGAATTTTTTTTTTTACTTCAAATAGAACATGTTTATTTCCATTCCTCGACGTAAAAGGGATTTATGAAGAACTAAATAATTAATCTTCTTTTTTCCAGAAGGAATTACAAATGGACCTCTATCTCAACAGCACTCTCGAGCAGAAATGTGACGAAATGAAAGTGAGTATATGATTCTGCTAATGTATTTTGTTGCAAGTTAAGGGCTACTGTATCCTGTAACAGTAACTGTTTCCCTGTGCTATCAACTTCCCTGCCTCTTATGCTTCCATCTTTTCTCCTCGCAGCCCTGGATCCAGCAGAACGTCTTCAACATGCCGGACCACGTCACTCTGCCTGAGTACCGCGCATGTCTCGAGCTGTCCAAGCGGGACGTAGACAAGACCGATCTACAACGCAAGATTCGCAGCAAGGAGCGAGAGATTAGAGAGGTATGGTGCTTTTCATGCTTTATTACAGCTGATTAAGAATTTAAATAAGAAAAAATGAATTCTTTTTGGAAGAAATATGATGGGACTTAAGCCCACTACTGTAATACTAAAAAAATGTTCCTGAATTCATATATCTACTCAACAAAATATATATACATATATATTTTTTTTCAAAAGCGGAGGCGTCTCGCGCTCTTCGCCCATGAGTTCAAGGAGGTCTTTCTTTTTTTTACCATGTGTTTATATATTGCTTATTAAGATAACATAATATACAGTTCAAATACTTGCAAAACAATAGATATTTCAATTTTTGTTGTTATCCTTTTCCTTTTTTCTCTCTTTCATAAGCGCGTCTCTAAAAATTTACTTTTTTTCCTCTTTCTCACTTCCCGGTTCTTATATCACTTTCTCTTTTGCTCTCCCTCTCTCTCATTTTAACATGGTTGTAAATTCTTTTAGTTTTATTTACATGAGCTTGCGCATAGTGAGTGGATGACTCCGTTACTTGAATAGAGATAATATATTATAAAGGCAAATAAAAAAGTTCTTCTCTATAGCTCATGACCGTCATGAAGCGACAGGCCAACACACTGATTGGCAAGGAAGAGGAGAGTGAGGAGGACGAAGAAGACGAGTCAGTTTTTGTTTTTATATCATTTCACCTCCCCCCCCCCCCTCACCTTTTTTTTTAAATAATAACTTATTTTTTATAACAAATGGTAAATAGATTTTATAGAAACACGAATTTGTTTTATTAAACTTCCAATTTAAATATTCCAATTTTTTTTTTAAATTTATTTCCACTAGCAGGGCTTTCTTCAACGAAGCTTCCTTTAATATGAAATAGATTACTTAAATTATTGATGTCGTATTAACCTTAAGCATAAGTATTAGTCTTACTCTTTCAGGGAAGAAGAGTCGAGCCAGGAAGGAACGACAACCGAGATGAATGCAAGCGAGCACTTCACGCTCACTGACAATGGCTCTCCCTCCTCTCCGGCGAATGAATAGTTCATGTAGGTGTCATAAATATCTGTTTTCCTCTCTGGAGTACTCTATTTACTCTATTTGATAGCCTACTGGCATTTATTTGTGATGTGTAGACTTGAATCACAACTTTTTTTATAGTGATGGGAATAGATTATTCTGTGTGCATGTTTCTTCTGATTTCGAGCGAAGGCTGTCGCCTACTTCTCCCTCGATTGTAATCCAGCGCTTATTCAGAACCCTTGCTGCATCTCAGTCGTTGCCGTAACCTCCTCCCAGCCTTCCGACTTAAATTCTACTTTAGATTTATTTTGTTTGCCCTCTTATCCCTTTGCATATCCATCTCTCTAATCATATCTTTTTGCAGGGCAGGGTGGATGGGCCTCCGTACACGAGGCCCCAGGCCCATCCACTCTGCCCTCATACAAAGGGCAACTGGACGCCACCTTCCCCGTCGTCGCCATCGCAAGTTATATATTTTTTGCCTTTGCCAGGCGCTTCTCTTCCTCACCCCTTTCCATGGTGGACGAAATTTGTGTCCCCGTTGGGTACTGTCTGCACGATCTTCTCTCTCTCTCCCTCTCTCTCTCTCTTTCTCTCTCTGTCTGTCTGTCTACATCCTCTCCCTGTGCCGTTTTCCCCCGTCCATTCCAGCATTCACCTCTCTTCTCTAGTTTTTCTCTTTCGCTATCGCGCTCTCCACCTTTCACATGCTCTCTCGCATACGCTGCCCCCATGCATCCTCACCCTTTGCTGTGTCAAGCTCTCCAAGTAAATTATTGTACTCACTTTTCATTGTATATTATGTAGTGATACATATTGAAGATCGATTACGGTAGTTTTGATAATTCCTAAACTCATTTACTCTTTTAACTATATCGGAGACTATCATTGTGGGATTGATTCTGACTTGTACATTTTCGGGGTCCGCAGATCTCGAAGTGTAGCACTTGTTCTGTAATCTTGTGAACTCGGTTTACGCAAAACATGATAAAATTACTGCTCTCATATTTATTAGCTCAAAGTAACACAAAGCTAAAAAAAGAGCAAGTTTCGGTGATAACAGTACAACTCGGAGAGAGGCACGACAAACGATTGGCGATATTGCTAAGATCGCTTCAAAGTGAGGCATATTATGTAGTGATGACAAGTGATGGTTTAATAGTAGTATCGATGGTTCATATAGCCATCGGGTAGTCCTTCTAACCAATTTTTTTTGCTCCCTTATTATCCTGACCATGAGGATATCGAATGATCATACGAAAATTATGTTTTACTTTTTCGGTGATAGTGCCAAAATAAGGAGACCCCCTTGCCATCACTAAACGTAAAGCGTCTGAAAGTGAAGTCGCAATGTCGTGTGACACGAAAAAAAGTAACCGGGCCGGGCCGGGCCGGCCACTTTGCACCTCTGGTCGTGTCAAGCCTTGAGAAAATTAAGGAGACAATAAGAGGAATTGTTGAAGATGCGGAGTATTCTCTTACTAATCTGCCATAGTTTTTTTGGGATGATGATGCATACTGCGTGAATTTGGGGATGGCTGGGTATCAGGCTTAGAGAAGTTAGCGACCTCGTATTGCACCGTACTCTCGCTAATACAAAGTCAATATTATATATTTGTACCTCGGAGAGAGTGCATCCGACAGATACACCGGGAACGAGGAATAAAGGAAACCGATTAGGAAGGGCAGCGTGCGGCAAAACAGTAACATACACAGTAGTGCGAGAAACAGAAGATGCGCAACAAAAGTATACTGTAAGTGCAAACATTAAGCATTCTGTAGCGATCATTGTTTTCCTGCAGCACTAGGAGTCTCCGCTTGAGTATTGAAGATCTATTGAGCGCGGATATTAGGGTGGAAGTAGTAGAAGGAAGAAAATTGACATTATTGATTTGGATAAAAGAGAGAAATGAACAGCAGCAGCACTACGGTGAAGCAATACAGCCACAACATGTACCGACCACGTGCGTGAGAGTAAGGAGGAGCGGAGGTATCCATCGCATACTAGTAGTACATGATGCCAAAGCTGTGCGTTAGAAAGGCGCTGCGCGAACAGTCAAGGCCTCGCAGAACGGTTCGTTTTTTGGAGCAGATAAGTCTCGAGTACTGCGCGATATGTGGACTAGACTAGTTTCAGCGTCCAAAATTGATTTCATCATCGTTCCGAGAGCTACTGTATACGCTAGTTTCAAATCGCTTAATAAGATACCAAGATTAAGGCGACTTCTTCAACAAAACAAACTTACACTCACAAATGACAGCTGAATATGATATCTAACAGGTGATGTCTCCTTAAGGTGAATGGATGAAGTCTAATAGCAGCCTGATCCGCTTGTCGGCGTATTACCCATAGCCAAAGTGGAGACATTTCAACAAGTTGATCGATAACAAATAACACTATATAACAGAGTCGTTCGGAATACAATACAAACACTGCTACACATCTATAGAAGATTGAACATACACGCTATGAGGGTGTTTCACCGAATGGATAGAATAAGGGTGAAGGGGTGCAGGAGAAATTAGAATAGGTGCTCAGGTGTGCGTTCCATGCTGCTCTTAAGTGTCCGTCATCATAATGTCGACGAATGCCGGTGGAAGGCTGCAATGAAAGAGACACCTTGCTCCCATCTTGTGCGAACGAGAGTTATGGGGTGGAGAAGAGACGGACGGAAAGATAGAGAGTAGAAAGGAGAAGTTCATGCAAAGTTGCAATCTGATATTGGTACGCTGTTTAACAAAAAAAAATCTCGCTGAAGTGTTTTTTTTTCTGGCGGCATTTTCATAGCAGACGATACTGCTCACTACGTGGTCAATCATAGAAAGCTATGAAGCAACAGCATGCTCTTCTTGCTTATGCTCAAGCGCTGGGGTGGGCATGTGTCTAGCAATCGGGCTGTTCGCCCGTGAAGAATCGTGCGCACATCATTCGAAGACCAGTGGTTGAGCCGTTCCGACGCATGATGTTCTTTTCGTCCGAATGCAGATCGGGAACGCTGTCTTCGGATATACGCGAAGACGAGCTGACCTGTAAGGGAGGTTCTTGTTTGTATTAGGAGCCTTGTACATGTGACGAGGTGGCGATTCGAAAGTACTTACCGATGAGTATACCAAAAGTAATATAAAATGGAAATAATTGTTTAAAATAAAATATGGATTTAAAATAAACATACATAATCTTATAATAATAATAATGAAAACCGCCGCCTTTGGTGTACCTCCATGTCCGGCTCTCGAACCTTGGTCAGCAGCCGCTGCGACGAGTCCGACGCGGCCATCGTGGGGCCGATGCCGACGCCCGGCTTGAGGTCAGGCTGCGCGTCGAAAATGACACACGCGAGGAATGTGGTCTTCTCTGAATTATTATTATTATTATTATTATTATTATTATTATATTATTATTATTATTATTATTAATATTATTGATTATTATTGATTTTAATGGAATTATTATTGATTTGCTTTATTTTCGATTAAAAAACCATTCGGCATGTGGAACGATAAGTAATGCGTTAGCTCTCGCAATCATCTCCGGCTGAATTCCTCTCTGACCATTCCAGCGATAGAGGCAGAGCGGCAGGCGCTCCGGATAGACAAAGATGAAGTAGAAGACGAAGCCGACGCAGCAGATGCCAATGCCGAGTGAGGTCACGGCGAATTCCTAAAACGATACGCGTATTTTAGAAATCTTCCAGGCGAAGGGCAATCAAGCTATGTCTTTACTAAATTGTTTACCTGGAAGATGGGAATGATGACAAGTGCCAGTGTGAGCGCCAGGAAGAGGTAGATGCTGAAAGTATTAATTATTTTCTCCAGCTAATCTATTCCACCGAACATGAGCAACTGATGTTATTTAAATTTATTGATCGGTAAATCAATGGATATGCTTGCTTGATCGTATGAACTCTAACATGACAAGCGGCATGCGAATGGCCTCGGGATGCACGGGGATCTCGCGATGGCGGATGAGGAGAAGCGCGACGAGCGTGAAGACGCGCTGCGCCCAGAAGCCGAACATGACGTAGCCGATCAGCTCGTCCAAGTTGCCGACGAACGAAATGGCGAACGCGAGCGCCGTCTGCATTCGCAAGGATGATTTGAGTGTGAATTGTTAACTGTTCTTTAGGACAGTTGTATGTAGTTACTTGTGGTGCTGTAACGGTTATGTCTAAGCTATTGTACTACGACTGAATACAGTGGTGCGATCGTCATCTCCTAGTGAGAGGGGTACATAGTATGTAGAACGAAAGCTGCGGTACCTGCGCGAACACGGCAACGCGCGGACTTTCATTGTCCTTGTTCACGCAACTGAAGCACGCCGGCAGATGACCTTGTCGAGCCGCAGCGTACATGTACCTGAGGCAGTGATGATGTCATTCTCTTTTTACTCTTCTTTTTTGGATGAGAGATAGAAGGTGACAGAGATCATTGATGCGATCTTTGATCTGTGATCTTTGATCTGCTCAAGCATTGTTTTCATTTAGAAAGTTAACTCGGTCGCTAACCTGCTGCCTGAGAAGAGATTGCTGTTGAGGGAGCCGATCAGGAGGATTCCGATCAGGAAGGGAATCGAAGACGCGAGCGGACCGAGCGTCGCTTGACTGAACAGCTGAAATGGAAGCAACATCTTAGAATGCGCACTTTACTTCTGCCTTTCTTTCTCCTCCTCAATCTGGAATGATACTCGTTGTTTTCTGCTCGTCGCTCGCTCTCATCACATCAGTAATACATTTCTCGCTAGTATAACTGATCTGTCTCAATCACTCTCTTTCTATTGATATATGTATATATATATATATCTCTGTTTCTCTCTCTCACTCTCTGTTTCTCTCTCTCACTCTCTCTGTCTCTCTCTGTCTCTCTCTTTCTCTATTTCTCATTTCAACCAACCGCAGCAACAGCATTGGACGATTTGACGGTCTCGACGTCGAGCACGACAAAGTAGGCGACGTTGATGGAGACGTACGTCAGGGTCACGACGATGATTCCCGACAGCAGCGCCAAAGGCATATTTCTGAGATTTGGGCTCAATCTCTATTCATTTTACACCGCTTTTAATGATGAACTAGAGCTATGTGGTTGGCTGGGGCCATGTAGGGGCATAGAGATACCCCTAGGAATACATACGGATGAGTGGAGGGGAAAACAACACTCACCTCCTCGGCCGCGCAATCTCGCCGGTGCCCATGTTGAGGATGTCCCAGCCGGAGAAGGCCCACAAGCCGCCGTACGTGCCAATGACGAGATCGCCGAGTCGGTAGTTCGAGCCGGCCATCGGCGACTCCAGATTCGCGTACCAGCCTAGAGGTAGTGAGAGCATTATTAATGGATTGATTTAATCATTTCAACAATGATTCTATCAATACTCGCCGTTCTATTATTCTATATGACCGCATGCGATAGTACCCTTGATGAAGAGGTAGTAGAAGCCGGTGACAATGATGAGGAAGCACGCGAGGAGCTTTGCAACAGTCGCGACGATCTGGAAGCGAGCGGCGAACTTGTTCAAGCTGAAGAAGTTCATCCACGTCACGGCGACTGCAATGCTGTTGTTGTTGTTGTTGTTGTTGTGTCAGAAAGGCTTGAGGGAATATGGGTTGTTATTTTATCTTATTTTTTTTATTTAAGGAAAAATACATCTTTTTTAAAGAAAAAAAAATGTATCGATTAAAAGAAAGCTTTGAAATGAAAAGGACCGACGCAAAAGAGAGAAGCCGAACAGCTTGCCCGCGGTCGCCGCCATCGCATCTTCGATAACGTAGAACTGAAAGGTTTTTTCTTATTGGTTGAGAAAAATAAATGCATTTACAGTACCTACTAAAAGAAAGCACTTTCGTAATTTGCAACCATCTCTCTTGAGACATGAGCAGCTTGAAATTTGTATTCGAATTTTCATCTTTCTCCCTCTATATCTTTTAATTCTATCTCTTTCTGTTTCATCTCTCTCTCTCTCTCTCTCTCTCTCTCTCTCTCTCACACACACCCTCTCTCTCTCTCTGCCTCTCTTTCTTTTTCTCCCTACGTATCTTTCTCTCTTTTTTTTCTAATATATTCAGCACTCTTTGTGCTCTCTCACCTGTCTCAGTCCCTCGATCAGGTACTGTCCAAACGTCTCAGCTACAATGGCATTCGTGGCCGGGTAGGTCATCAGCACGCTCACCCACATGAACGAAAAGGCTGGAAAGAGCAAGTTTATCATGGATAATAAGTTTATTATTAATGCAAGTAAGAAGAGTAATAATTATATTAATAATAATAATATTATTATTATAAGAATAACCAATAGTAATAAAAATAATAATACTAAATAAATAATAAACAATAATAAATATATAATGATGCTTCAAATGCAATTTTTTACAAGGAAGAATTTAAAAAGGCATATTATAAATTAAAGTGCGATCAAAGAGGAGACTAACCTATCGAGTACCACTTGACATAGCAGATGTACGCAAAGTCGCAGCCTGCTTCTCGGATCGACGTGCCCAGTTCGATGTAGCAGAGGGCGCCTATTTTTATTGCCTTTATTTTTCCATTTATTCTATCATACATAGATTGGAGAATAGTACATTAGACAAAGAAACGGAAAGATAGTGTGAGAAGGAAAATGAGAGAGAGAGAGAGGGAGAAGGTAAAATGAGAGTGAGAGAGAGAGGGAGAAAAATTAGATAGAGAAGGATTGAGAAAACGAGAGAAAAAGAGAGAGATTGAGAGAGAGAAAGAGAGAGAAGAGAGAGGGATTACAATACCAAGAATGGCGATGAGTGCGCATGCGAGCCAGATGAGGAGCGAGAGGCCGACCGAGTCAGTGGCGCGCAGAATGGACGCGGGCGTGATGAAGATGCCCGAGCCGATGATGTTGCCGATGACGTAGCTGATTGTGAGGCGATTATGGAATGATTTCTTTTCTTTTCCTTTTCCCTTTTACTTATTTATTTAAATATTTATATAATTTTTTTTCAGAAAAGTAATCTCTAATTGTTAGCAAAAAAATTGCCGCAAAAAATCTGCCACAAATCGCACCTGGTAGCGCCGAAAAAGCCAATCTTGTGAGCATCTTCCATCGACGGCAGGCAAAAGAGTCTGCAACAAACAATTCTTTAAAAAAAATCGTTGCTTTTTAAACTCTTCATTCGTATGCGTCAAAATATGCGTTCTTAACTTTTCCTCGTCATTCACGTGATCAACGCACGACTACATGATCAGAATCGCGTTATCAGATAAAAATTCGCAATATCAAACAATGATACATCAAAATCTTCTTATTATTTAAACATTAACATAATTTAGCGGAATAATCCCTCAAAGGCGATAAAGGGTGGAGATCAAATTCACAAATCCTTTGTACATTCGAAGCGTAATAATTAGCGACTTGAGCATTCCTCGTCCCTTGCCCTTTGAAATCGGCTGATGCGACTAATCCCAGTTGAGATCCGTTTATGCATAGAAAGATTTGAATAATTTTTTTTACATTTTATATACATTAGAAGAATTGCTATAACGTAATTTTTTTTATTATCTCACTTATTAGAGTTCAAACCACTAGCATGTGTGCAATGGAAATGTACATTTGAATGTATGCATGTATGCAAATACCAAACGACTTGAACACTTGGCCGAATGAGATCCAATTACAGAAGTAGTGTGTAAGTCGAGTAACTTGCCACGCTCTGAGAGTATCTCGCAGATACGCCTACGCGCATACATCAAAAATCATCAACCTCGTAAAAGCCTTTTTTTGCAGAATGCAACAAAATTACACAGCAACTAGCACTCATTCTTTTGTACGAGGTATTTAACAGCTTATAAATGAGGCATTTGCGCAGGTAAAAGCAAGTACATATTTCGCAAAACAAATGTAAAATAGGCTCAGAAGGTTGTATTAGCATCATTCGTGTGTCGGAAACACGGACCAACCTAATGCACATCACTGCCGGCGCGGGGGGTCGAACCTGGGCCGTTATTTTTGTAGTCAAGCGCACTACCAACTATGCTATACCCGTAAGCACTTTCGCTTCGTACGATTATCGCCTTCTTTCTATCTGCCTTTCGTTTCAAAGATCCTCAATGTTTTGAAAACTTTTGCCTGTTTGCCGACTAGACAGACAAGACGAGCAGTCGTGACGCGAATGAATTGTAATTTGAGACTACTGCCGATCGGTCGAAGCAAAGGAGGAGGAAAGTCGCTGGTGAAAGGCTTTTCCGCTCAACGTTATTCTAGTTGTTAACTATGATCTTTGACCCTTTTTGTTCCATTTCGAAAGGAAAGAAAAGCCCGAGTCAAGCCAAATAGTTGAAGAAGAAAGAGGTACATTTGTTTATTAAGACCGATTTAGCATGTTTGTTGTGGAGAAATCAGGCTACATTAATTGTAAGTAATAAATATCCGATGGCTAATGAATGAGTGGCTTATTCCTCAATGAAGCATAAAGGAGGAGGAAGGCTCCTGTATGCCGACGTGGGGCTCCTGCCTTTTGAACACCAGGAAACCCTCGTTCCTGCACTTTACGTGCTTTTCCTTAGCGATTATGCATGCGCTGAAGGCTCAAATGCAAGTGTTTTTTTTCTCGGTCGCCTGCTCTAGTTTCATTTGCACACTGAGAGATTTGACATGAAACGGGAGAGTAAACGTGCGAATCATAAAGACCTGGTACATAATGCATAACCTAGTGCAAAAATGCTGCTGCTCAAAAAACAGAAAAACATTAAATATGTACTTGAAATGAAACGATATCGCGGGAAGGACAATAAAAAAAACGTGTCCGTAGATCATTCATAGATTTGACGGCTAATAAATTTCAATCTCAATTTATTAAAGTCAAAAAACCATTGAGTCCTAGGCACAAACAAAGAGCAAATAGTCTTCTCACTTGCCAGATCACGCGATAGAGGAGTGCCAAGAAAAAAAAGGATAGGGAGGAGGAGATCCTTTGGAATTTGTTGTCGCTGCTCTGCAATAAAGTTTGTATGTATACAGATAGGTTAGGAGAACAACATTGGATGTGGAAGCAGAGGGAGCAGAAAATTGGAGAAAACATCTGAAAAACAGAAGGATCAAGAGAAGAAGAAGAGATTTATAGGAAAAGGCCATGCAAGATATCTATCTTCCGAGCCTTCGCCTTATTATCAGTCGAATGTTCAAAGAACCCGAGTTTTATTCTTTCCATCAATAATCTATTCGGAGGCAAAATATGAATAATATTAAAATACTGAGTGCGTTAACTTATTAAAATGTCATTTATTGTACTATAGCGTTTATATTGATGGTGAAAAAGTGAAAAGGAAAAAGAAAAAGCCAACAAAAAAAGGAACGCGAATCTCGGCATACAGACATGGTCTAGGAGAAGGGTAAAAACAGAGACGAGAAAAGAAAAGGCGAAATGATCAGCTGTCACTTTTTGTCTTAACATTTGACATAGGGAAAAAGAAGAATAGGAAAAGGAATGAAAGAATAAGCAAAGGAAGTGATGAAAGAGTGAGGAGGATAGAGGCTGAACAGGCGAGCGCAGAACAGTGAGAGAGAGAGAGAAAGAGAGCGAGATAAGTGAGAGATAAGAGAGAGAAAGATAAAAGAGAGAACGAGAGAGTGAGTGAAGCGTTGGAAGATGGTCCAAGGAGAATGAAAGCAAGAAGCGAGGGAGTCGTCTTGTGGCATCAAAGTGAAAAGAAATGTGCGAAAGAATGTATGTAGGTTACTTGGACTCATACATACATATGTACATGTATATGAACATACCTTACTTATACATATTTTAGACAAGTAAAAAGAAGCTGCACATATGTATGTATGTAAGTATGAATAGGTTCGTAAACGTTTAATGGAGGCTCAAGCGGAACAAAATTGAATAATGGTTTGTTTTATTGCTACTCATGCATCAGTCCATCTTAGCGTAAACAATACGTAGATCAAGAACTCCATGACTTCCAAAGTACCGAAAACGTTGAGCCCATAAGTTAGACAATTAGCTTCGGTAGCTATGAGCAGCTCTCACAGGCAGTGACAGCAAAAGTCATATGTAGGCACAGGGCTCAAAGAGCTCAACTTTTATAGCGCAAACTTAAATTTATTTAGAGAGAGGAAGGTTAAATTACTTTTCTATAGAGCTCAAAAGTCAGAAATACATAGTCATCCAGGAAGTGACATCGAAATAAAGTCAGTATGCGGAATCGAATTGATGAGATATATTTGCCAGTATGATAATCTTGTTTGGAACGGAATGAGGACAGCCAGAATTCCGAGAGAGAGAGAGAGAGAGAGAGAGAGAAAGAGAGAGAAAGAATGAGGTAGAGAGGGAGGGGAAAGGAAGTGAGAGGGATAGAGAGAAGGAGAGAGGCAGAGAGAGTGAGAGAGAAATTGAGAAAGGGAGTGAGAGAGAGGGATAAAGAGGGGAGAGAAAAGAGAAATTGGGAGAGCCAGAGAGAGAGAGAGAGAGTGAGAGTGTGAAATGGACAGAGAGAGAGAGAGAGAGAGAGTGAGAGGCAGAGAGAGAGAATAGAATAATGAAGGCTCGTGCCACCGATTTTGTGCCTTCGATCTCGAGCAGTGAAAGGGATAAAATGAGTTTCGGAAAATTACATTGAAAAGCTCTTTCTTCACAAAGGAATACTGTAAGATCTTAAAAATTAGTGTTCAAGATTTGTTATCGGCGTTTACAATTTAGATACATAGTTATCAGTGCATTTTGAATCATAATTTAAAATAATTTTAAAAAAAAACTAAATTTAAAGTGTTTTCATTACTAAATTGATTTATTTTCCTGCGTACATTTTTTAAGAGGACATTCACGGAAAACCAATTAATATATGAATTGCCGTGTTCACCCTAGGAGTAGGCACTCTCTCATTCTCGCGTGCTATTTCGTAACCCGCTGCAGGGTCGAGTCAAATAAAAAAATGTCATATAATTTTTTCGATGAGCGCCGTTCTTTTACAATTAGTAATTACAGTTTTCTT
Organism: Allodiplogaster sudhausi; assembly: GCA_945643635.1. Taxonomy (NCBI): domain Eukaryota; kingdom Metazoa; phylum Nematoda; class Chromadorea; order Rhabditida; family Diplogasteridae; genus Allodiplogaster; species Allodiplogaster sudhausi. The sequence goes on along the minus strand of CALZFC010000001.1, from coordinate 3,145,416 downwards.
TTTTTTTTTTTTTTTTTACAAAAATCGGCAGTTTTAGGAGGAAAATACCTCCTACTAATACAATCCTCAAACAAGACGGAGAGAAGAATAATAGAAAAAAACTTTGTTACCATTCCTTATTCATGATCGCGAATCCATTAATGGAGGCAGCAAGGCGAAAGCGCCCTCTCGCCCTCTCTGTCTCCATGTTCTATCTCTTCCTCTCTCTCTCCGTCTCTATGCTACTCTCTATCTTTCATTCCTTCCTTATCTCTCATGCCTCTCTATCCTTCTGTCTCTCTTATTCTCTCCTTCTCTTTCTTTCTCCTTGTCTTCTTCTATCTCTCACGCGCTCTCTCTCCCTCTCTCTCCCTCTCTCTCCCTCTCTCTCTCCCTCTCTCTCTCCCGCTCTCTCTCTCCCTTTCTCTCTGCTGTTTGTCCTCTGGGGCTGTTCAGAGTTGCATCGGTTCGCTTCTTCTTCTTCTTCCGAGAGGAATTGAGAAGGGAATGGAGAAGCAGCAACACAATTCACCTGCCGAGAAGGAGTGAATGAGGTGAGGGAGTGGGGAGAGATAGAGAGAGAGAGAGAGAGAGAGAGAGACTGAAAGAGAACGGGAGAGAGGAGGGTGAGAAATATAGAGCGGGAGAGAGACGACAGTGAGACAACGAGGGAGGGAATAAGGGAGAGTGACAGAGAGAGGGAGAGAGAGTGAGCGAAAGATCGGAGAGGGACAAAGTGAGAGAGAACATTGAGGTACAGAGAGATGCAGAGAAATAGAGAGAGAGAGTGAGAGAGAGAGTGAGAGAGAGATCCGTGTGGCGTCCTGGCCCGAACAGAGCAGATTACTGCGGCCGAAGTTACCGGCTGGAGGAAGGAAGGAAAGAGAAAAGACGAATGATGAAAGAAGAGATGAGGAAGAGAGAGTGGGAAACGGAGAGAGACTGGGAGGGGAGAGAAAAGGAAGAGAGAGAGGGAGAGGAGAGGGAGAGGATAGCAAGAGAAAGAGAAAGAGAAAGAGAGAGAGATATATAGAGAGAGCAAGAGATAGAGAGAGAGAGAGAGGAAAGAGAAAGAGAGAGAATGGACAGAAAGAGCGAGAAATGATGCAGAGTTAAAAAAAGAAATACAGAGTATAAAATATGACTCAAAAGTACAGACGCCGACAAGGAAATATCTGAGAGGGAGAAGAAGAATAATGGAGAACGGTAGGAAAAGGTAGGAATTGCAACAGATCACAGGCAGACGATTGGAGAAAATGGAACTCGTGATTACACTCTGGGCTTTCCTGAGTAAAGAAGAGAGAATCCCGGGCGGAAGGCGGCAAAAAGCGCGGAGAGGGCAAAAGGGGAGAGAGAGAGAGAGAGAGAGAGAGCGGAGAGTTCGAATCTAAAAAGTTCCCTGGACTATTTGGCAGAAGGATCGAGACTCGGTTGAGCTTGAGAAATGAGAGTAATGATAGCAAGGAGGATCAAGTGGTGGTGACGATGATGGCAAAGGCACGTGGGATACACTTTGAGAAAGAGCACGACGGCGCCGTTCTTCTTTGCACAGGATAAGGGGACTTGCAAGAGGTGCGAGGGAATTAAAAATTATTAGAGAGAGAGAGAGAGAGAGAGAGAGAGAGCTTTCCAGTAAATTCCTGACTGAGGTCAGAGTTCGGTGAAAGATAACTATTCCTGTCGGGCAATTTAGACATCAACACTTTAAATCGCGATCGACTAACTGAGAAAGAGAGAGAGAGAGAGAGAGAGCTAAGTCCATTTCTGGACTCGATGAAGAAATATATGCCGGCAGAGAATTTCGCAAGCCGGAAAACTTCATCAAGAACGGGCGAAGACGTGGACAGGGATGGACGAGAGAAGTTCGGACGATCCGGGCATAGTGAAAGAGAGAAGAGACGGAAGGACAGTAAATAGGGACTGAGAAATTGAGATTGAGAGAGGGATAGGGAGAGGGAGAAAATGAAAGACAATAGAGTTAGACAGCGAGAGTAAGAGATAGAAAGAGAGCAAGAGAGTTAGAGAGAAAGAGTGAGAGATAGAAAGAGAGCGAGAGAGTTAGAGAGAAAGAGTGAGAGATAGAAAGAGAGCGAGAGAGTTAGAGAGAAAGAGTGAGAAAAAGAGACAGAAAATCCATGCTCGACCAAAGAGTAGCCGAACTCGTCGACGAAATTGTTTTCTCCACACCACGACGTCCACAAGAAAAGCCTCCAACCAGCAGCGTCAACGGACTGAGTAATTGCTTGGCATTCAAGCGACCATGAATGGTTGGTGGCAAAGTGGTGTAAGGGAAATTAGAGAGAGAGGGAGAGAGAGAAAGGGATAGAAAGAGAGAGAGAGAGAGAGAGAGCGCGAAAGAGACAGAGAAAAGAGAAAACGAGAAAGAGAGAGAGAGAGAAAGAGACTGGAGAGACTTTAAGAAGGAGAGAGAGTGACCAAGAGGAAAAAACATAGAACGGATTCAAAAGAATTTTATTTGTTGAGGGATAAATAAAGGTGACAAGCAGATTAATAGAAGGGCATCAGCGAAGAGGATAAAATTGCCCCTCTGACAATGGATGGCTAACAAGAAGGCTCGAGACTACGGTAGTATAATTTAACGTTTCCAAAAAATTTTCAGAACAAAATTACAGAGCATATCCCTTGACAACAATCGCGGAAAACCCCGTATTTTTCAACAAATTTAAGGCACGCCATTGGCAATACGGAAAATACCATAGGAAACCCTTCGAGAAAAGTACATTGAGAGAGCAAACAAACATGGACAGACAATCAGTAAATGGGCAGCAAATACCAAATATGTAGCACCGCATGAATCGACGAAGCTTGTTGTCGTAATGCCTAAAGTCACATCCATCGCTCTCTCTCTCTCTCTCTCTCTCTCTCTCTCTCTCTCTCACCCCCCCCCTCTCCGTCTCGTGCTCTCTCTTAATCTTCATCTTGCTCTTATCTTCATCTTTATATATCCATACAAATCTCTCTCTCTCTATCTCTTTTTTCTTATCTAATTCACTCTTTCTCTCTCTCTTGATTTTATTCTCTCTCTCTCTCTCTTTCTCTCTCTCTCTCTTTCTCTCTCTCTTTCTCTCTTTCTCTCTTTCTTTCTCGAACTCTCTCTTCACCTTTCTCGCTCTTTTTTCGCTTCTGCCCAAGCTAGTGTGTCTGAACCCAAAACGTCAAGCAACGTATCAGGATGATTCAATTCCACGAGGTCTCCTTCTTGCATCAGAATTCATCTGTCCCACTCACCGTTTGCTACATATATATTTGCGCGTGGAGTTTGATTACTTGTCATTCTCTCTCTCTCTCTCTCTCTCTCTTTTTCTCTCTCTCGCTCCCTCTCGCTCTCTCTACCTGTCTCTCTCGGCCCCTCTCACTCATTCTCTCTGTCTGTCTTGCTCACTCTCTACTCTCTCTCCCTCCCTCTCTCTCTAATGTCTCTCGCTATCATTTTCACATTTAGCTTTATCCCACAGACAAACATCCACCCCAACTCGCTTCTTTGATTCACAGTAACATAATTCGTAGTTCTCTCATTCATAAAACATTTATAAGTTTTTGCATCATGCTTACTTAACGTCTCCTTTAAAATATTATATTTTAAATAAAGAACTGCCGCATGCAAAAATATATCTCAACATATGAAAGCGACATTACAACGGAAATGCGATGCCGGGAACGCCCGGAAATGCACGTAATATATGCAAATGCAAAATAAGGATAATAAATGTCATGCCATGAAAAATACTTACTTTCGTAGCGGAAATGTTCTCTGAATGCAATTAAACAGATTTTAATGTTATTACTTTAATTAGTAAAATATTAGTACGCATTGCATGCATTTCATGAAGCTAATGGTAAGCACAAAAAAGTCACAAATATATTTCTCCAGAGCGGAAAAAAGGCAACTGAACTTGCCCTATTTTCCGAGATCTATATTTTCCAAGTGGCTCACGTAATTTCTTCATTTTGCAAGGGATCTGCCATACTTTTGGCGCTTTGCCAAAACATGGCGTAGGCCAAAAAGAGGCTGCTCTCTCTGGTCCTTGGCTTCTTCCTTTCCTCTCCTCCCCCATTTCTGTCTTTCTTTCTTCATCTTTCTCGTCCGTACGTACTCCTGGCGCCTCTGGATAGCAGCAGCAGCAGATATTCGTTGCGTTTGCCGCGTTGTTGCCTATCGATTTCTCTGCTTCTCTCTCACTCTTTCATTGCCTCCCTCTCTCTCACTCTCTCTCTCTCCTTCTCTCTGTCTTTTGTCTCTCGCTGTCTGTTCTTTTTTCTCTCTCACTCCCTCTCACCAGCTTCACCACCGCCCACACTCTCGCTATTATTGCGTGCCGTTCCGGAATTTTTGCAAAGGTCATCTCTCATCTCAGCCCGTATTATAGAAAGCAGAAAGAAATCTTCGAAAGCCACGAGACGCTCGCTATTTTCTGCATTATTATTTATGGTCTAATGAGTAATTCTTCGGAGAAGAAGAAAAAGATCCATTTCGAATATTGAAAAGGAATGCGCATAAATATGCTTGTATATGAGAAGATAAGCGTATAAAGTATTACGAGGAACGACTTAAAATTTCGTGGCCTTAAAAGGCACTAATTCTAATGGGGGCATACGCAACGACGACTCGCATCGGATTTTGACGGGGATAGAAAGGCTGACAAGCAAGGGAGATATAGAGGGGGGATTGCCACTGACTGAGGAGTCAGGCAGGAAAAGATCGAGGAAGAGAGAAAGAGAGAGAGAGAGAGAGAGAGATTGAGGGATGAGAGAGAGAGAAGAGAGATTTGGTGATGAGAGAAGAGAAAGAGAAAGGGATAGAGAGAGTGAGAGAGAGAGAGAGTGAGAGAGAGAAAAGAAGAAGCTGAAGGGATGACAGGCTGTCGCATCTGAGCCTCAAGCTCAAGCTAGGAGATTTTGAGGCATTGAAGTGTCTGTTCCATGGCGAGTGGTAGCAAGGATATGGGGATAAAGGAGAAGAGGAGGAGAAATTGAGGGCAAGAAAGAGAGAGAGAGAGATAGAGAGAGAGAAAGAGAGAGTGAAAGAGAGAGATAGAGAGAGAGAAAGAGGGAGAGAGAATGAGAGAGAGAGAGAAGAGGAAGGAAGAAATTGATAGAAAGAGAAAGAATGTAAGAAGAAAAAAAAAGAAGAAGAAAAAGAGTGAGAACGAGAGAGAATAAATTTACATAGATAGGAGCGACGCAAAAGATAGACAGCTGAAAGAAAATGAGCAAGAAAAATGACGTGGAATACTAAAGAAAGCGCGAGTTATTCAAAATCATTAAAAAATATTGTTTGAAAGGCTTTGCGTTCCAAACTACATATTTTTACCTCTGGTGGATATATATACATATGAATGTATGTACATAAGTTTACTTTTTTGGAACTCTTCAATAGAATTTGTAGGAAATTATGTACAAGAAAATTTTTTTTTGTAAAGTCGACGTGTCATCAATATCACTATCATTAATTTTTAGGAAAGTTCGTGGATAAGCCTCTCCTTCTTTCCAGAGAATGATGGCTCGAAAGCCTATATCTTTTCCGAGTTCTCAGCATACTACAGCATAGCATCATATCGATACCGATGTACCATTAGTCGAGTCCAACTAAGAAATGAGTACTTAACCATGCAAGGCAGTCACTAGTTCACTAGTACATCAAATTTAATAGAAAAAAAAATTCAGAAAAAAGCGCAAGGGTATCGCGGCGAATGTGTAGAGCAGGAACGAAAAGGGCATCCATCTCCTCATCTCTAATTCGCCATCTCGGCAAACACCGAGCCTCTTCGGCAGTGAAGCAGTAGTCGATTAAACAGTCCTGTCAACTGAGACCCTTTTTTGGGTCAACAAATACTTGAGTCAAGAAAAGAAGAAGAGATTAGCCAGTTGTGTCTTACTTGTTAACTCGCCCTTCTTCCTCGCTCTCAACTTACATATAGGCAATTTATACTTCTTATCCACTTCAACTTGGCTCGACGAGTTTTCTGGAAAAAAACATTTTGGCGTGAGTTTTCTAAGTCAACGTGCCGATTCTTCAAACACGCGAGAAAACTGCTCGTTCTCTGTGTTCATGTAGTAGAGGAAGCCACAAGCATAATTTGTTTAAAGAAGCCAAAAACTCAATCGTGAATTCGCCTGACGCAAGAGCAAGAGATTATGTGATTTAGAGAGACGCGAATACAAGGGTGGGGAAAATTAAAATAGATTACGATTGAGTTTCGTGCTGCTTAAACTTGTACAGTAGCACGTCAACTTATGAGGAAAAAGGGAGAATGCGATTGAATTGTCCTCATCGAAGAAATTTGAAATCTTTCTATTTGCCAAACATTTTTCTCCCTTAAAGCGAAGTTATCTTTCCTGTGTCGCATATGTGTAGCTTTCATAAAACACGACAAACGTTGTTTCATTTTCATACAATCGAATCATGTACAATTTCCCACTGTTTAGGTAATTGGTTTTTTCCCCTCAAAACATGATTATCATCTCAAGAAAGATGTGAATGCAATACGGCAAAATAAATGAAAAATATATATAAATATATTTAAAATATCTGTCGTTGGGAAGAAATTGCTTGATGGAGAAATCATGCGTTTAACATCGTCCCGGAACATGCAGGAGACCATGGCCATAACCCCATGGCCACCGACCTGGGCTCACAAATTTAATGCCTAATAGAACTCGTCGATCTCACACACGTCACTGTTCCGCCTCCTAGAACGGTCGAGGCGACTAGCGTAGTGTTCGTAACACGAGACGGTGTCGGCTCTCCGCCGCCCACGCGGGCCACGCCACCGGTGAAGATGCCAATGACGGCTTGTCGCATCTCCTTTACGAGAAAACATTTTTTTTAAGATTTTAAGTAAAATAGTAATTTTATTGTAAAATTGACAATTTAATAATAAAATTAGCAATTTGATTGTAAAATTGGCAATATCATTGAAAAATGGGCAAAATTAATTCATAAGAAAAAACTTTTCTCCCTAAAGCATGAATACAATCGAGTAGTATAAATGCCTAGGTTAATTGGATAATCGCACATATGTATGCGTGTATGTACATATGTAGCTCTTACCTTCTGTCGAACAGTATAAATGATTATGTCGGTGATAACGCTGATGACCGAGCACGAATTGTAGAGCATTGGCTCCTACAAAGAAAACAACAACAAAATCGCGATTAAAATGACCTTCAAAATTTAAAACGCATATGTAATTAAGAAAACTAGAAAAAAAAGATTAACAAAAACACTCGCCTTTCTAAGTGGTCCGGTAATAAAGAAAAAGTCGGGAATGCACAGGAAGAGGAAGGCGTTGAGCGTAGCGAGACCTAAAATTTGCACAATTATAAGTTAGAATAATAAAAAACATGTGCATTTTTATTTTTTGCTGCAATAATGTAATCCTGTAATTTTTGGCAGAAAATCTCTCTTTTTCTTATGTAAATAAAAGAGGCAAAATTACAAATTATATGATGGGATAAAAAAAGAATAAAGCTACCAATAGTAATGGTGGTCGAGCGCATCTTTGAGCCGCCCGCCTTGGACACCTTCGCAATCCGACGGTGTAGCTTTAATGCAAATTTGAAATTTATAATTTTTGCTTCCATCATTGAAAATGTTGGGCTGTTTATAATGTAATTTTTGCCTTGTTCCTTAATATATTTCATCGTAAGGTTATGATTAATGAAAAATTTACGCTCTTTATTATGTAATTTTTGCCTTGTTGATTGATAAATTTAATCGTAAAGTGATGATTAATTTTTTTTAGGTATAATCAGTGGAAATAATCTGTTCCCTCACGTCAGATTATTTAGCATTTAGTTATACATACATACATCACAGGTCACTTGGCACTTACATTGAAGACCTTGGCGATGATGAAGATGTACATGACCGAGCTTGCGAAGACGAGAATGATTCGTAGCCAGATTGCATACAACAAAAAGTACGGAGATACCGCCTGGAAAAGGAAGGAAAAAATAAAATACAATCTTGAAATATGTTGGCAAGAAAAAGGATGGGAAATGCAAATGCAAATGCAATTAGTTTTGTTTATAGAATGAATCCGCTGGGTCTCAGTTGCTGGAAATAAAGGTGTCTAACGTGATCAATAAGGCACATGGAGTTGATCGCCGTCTCGTCCGACCACACCATGCCAATGTTCACGATGACACCGCCGAGCGCAGTCAAGAGAGGCACTGAATGTATTTACATATAATATAAATATATATATATTTTTTTATTAAATTTATATGTAAAATATTATTATGAAATTAATTTATTTACTGTCATTTACTTCATGAAATGCTCTAACAGTTGGTTACCTTTTCTTTCGCTCAAAAAGGCGATAAGTTTGTGAGCATTTGATCAACAAGAAAAAGAGAGTGTGGACTCGGACCAAATGTTCTCTTCAATTGTCTCCTGCCCTTTCATGAAGGCCCTTGTATACTACATTCTACTCGTCGCCTTGAATCTCCATGTTCGCATCTACTTACATATCACTGCTTCTGCTCCCTTCACTTTTCTTTCTATTCCTCTCTTTCACTCTCCTTTGCTCTTTCTCTCACTTTGTCTCTCTTTCACTGTTTCTCTCGCTTTCTCTCTCTTTCTCTGTTTCTCTCACTTTCTCTCTCTCTCCCTCTAACCATTAATCAACAAACCCAAGAAGAAGATAGCGGTACAAGCACTTCCAGCCCTTGCATAGAAGATGGGCGAGAAAACTGCGCAAGCCCTTTCGATTGCCATCGCAAAAGCGAAGAAGCCGAAGAGTTGATGGACGAAGGCCGTCAGTTGGACGTAGCCATGGTGGTTGCAGCCACAGCGAGACAGCACGTATACTAGAGAGGAGGGGGACAGGGTTAGTGAAAGAGAGAGAGAGAAAGATAGGGACAATAAGAAAGAAGGAAAGAAGGAAAGAGAAAGAGAGATAGAGATGAAAAGATAGTGAGAGAGTGAGAGAGAAAGAGCACAAGAGAGAGAGAGAGAGAGACAGAGAGACAGAGAGAGACAGAGAGAGAGAGAGATAGCGTGAACTGACCACCCTCATTCATGGCTCTGAGTCGTGCGATTCCATTCCAGAGCGCAGACAGGGCGAGGATGCAGTTGACGAGACGCAACCCACTCACAACCCACTGCTCGCGCTGTTTTAGGAAACTAATTTTTTCTCTATTTTTTTTTTAATATTTTTTCCTTTGTTATTACTTGTTACATATATATTTATGCAGTATTTCTACCTGCAATTACTGCAATTACTGAATAATAATAAAGAGTTTAAATAATAATAATAATAATAAAGAGTCTCAAGCGTGTTTTGAAAAAGCACACGTGAATAAAATGCCCTTTTTTCTCCTCTGAAACCTGCTTTCTCAAGCTCGGAATCCGAATGAGAACGTAGAAGAATGGAATGTTTATGAGCAAGACGATGGAGCCTGAAAAGGTCAGCAGAAGTAAAAAAAAGAACTGTTTTATGATTTTATTTTATTCTCTTTTATCCTTTAATATTATCTACTTGTTTTAAGTTAATATTTTTTTTATAATTTGATTTTTTATGTACTTGCTTATTTATTTTTATAAGTTTAAATTTAACAGTTCTGCACTATTTTTAATTCAAAATTTTTCGTTTTAATTATTATCTAAAATGCTCACCGACAACAATGTAAACAAACGTCGACGGTCGTAAAGAAGAAGGCAGCGTCTGAATATACACTGAAAAATAGGTCAATAATTCGAGATTAAAAATATGACATTTTAATTGTAAGTATCATTTACAAAAATCTAGGAAGGAAAGCAGAAAGAACATGACAGATGGTGAGAGGAAGACAGTGAGATCACGTGGTGAATTAAAATATATAAAAATATATAATGTTTATTTAATTATATATTTTTTTATTCCTCGCCAATAAATATAGGTATAAATGTTCTTGGAACGAAAAGAAATGTTAAAAGACAAGAGATAGTGAAAAGAGATCATAATAACCTCGCGGACCATCGTCGATATACGCACTGCAATGACTCATTTCTTTGACATGCTCAACTAAGAAGAAAGTCTGGAATGGCAATTTTTTGACATTAAAGTGAGCAGCAGACAGTTTAAAAAAGAGCGTATAAAATTTATCATCAGGATTAAAATTTTCAATTTCAGCTTTTAGTTTTCGAACACGTGCCAGAAAGAGGCGGGCTGTGGGAGCCAGCAAGAGTGAGAACTCGGGCAATTTAAATAAGAGCGCACACTTGTTTGGAAGAATTGTATTATGTAACCATCGCGGAAGTCACACATATTTGAATAATTATAGGAATGAAATTGGGTTCAAAAATGGAATTTTTTTCGGCGAATTCTTTTCCTTCACGAAATAGTCGCAAAACGGTGATTGAATATTGCAAAAATGTGAACGTATTGGTTCATTCCTGCATTCTTCTTATCCCACAAGCCAGCCGAAATAAGTGTAATACCAGTGCGGACTAATGAAAACGGGAAAGTTGGAGGAAAGAATGACTTGCAACACTGGACTTCCTGGTATGTGACGTAGAGAGAGTGAGGGGGGGGGGAGAGACTTCATGAGGGGTAAACCAAAAGGGGTCAAGGAGGCGAAGGCATCTGAACAAAGGGCGTCAGGCGACGTTGAAGTTCATGGTACGAGGAGTGGTGGTAAAGGCAGGTAAAGTGAAGGTCCGGTTTCTTACCAAGACCAAGCTAACCTATGCAACATTCATGGGACTTAATTAAATACGGGGAGGGGGAGGGAGATAGGGAGGGGAACATACAATGTAAAGAGATACATACCGTATTTTCTCTATTAGTACCCCGGGGGTTCTATTTTTCAATACAATTGAGAGAGGGGGGCACTATTAGAGGGAGGGGTTCTACTGGAGGGAGGGTTCTATTTTTCAATGTGAGACACTAAAAGTTTGATAACAACATTTTTTTTCTCAAAAAAAGAAGAATCATAGCTCGAATTCATAGGAATCATCATTGGAATAGCCATTTTACCACATATTTTGATTGAATTTGCAATCAGTTCATTGGAGAGAGCATCCCATGCCTCCAGGATCCATTCGAAGTACGTCTCGAGATGAGATATTAGGCTGTTAGGGGGGGCACTATTGGAGGGGGGGTTCTACTAGAGGGAGGGGTTCTATTTTTCAATGGCTTTATCAGAGGGGGGTACTATTAGAGGGGGGGTTCTAATAAAGGGGGGGTACTAATAGAGAAAATACGGTATGTATGTTTGTATGTAGATATAGAAACATCATACAACAAGCTTATATGGAGCAAATGTATTCCTAAAATATCGATCATGATTTAAGTGAATCGTAATGTGCTGGATATTGTTTAACTTATCACACTTCTTCTATTCTTATTATCTATATTTTTTTCCCTTTTTCCAAACATGCTGCTATATTATCCTAGAGATTAGCGACCAACGATATTCACCGTACCTCAATTTGCCCTTGAAAATAACAGCGATTTGCTGACGCGCAAGGAAAGACACCATGGGAAAGATGTATAAAAATATCTACTTCACGTGGCGGCGTTCCATAAATAGAAGTACATGCGTAAGTATGACTTTTGTTGTCCTTTTTCTAAAATAAAATTTTGTTATTTAAGCTGTTCATTTTGGAGACAGCCAACTCAGATGAACAAATACATTTCCGAGTGAATTGAAAAGAATTAAATTTCCAGCATAACATAATAGCAATTTTGAAGCCAACAATGGACGGGAAAGGAAAAAGAAAGTGAGTACTAGTGAACATTTCGCTTCTGTGCATAAGCGCATGGGATATGATGATATTGGTAAATCTAGCTAATAGGACTGACGAGAATCCGAAACCGTGATGTTAAGAAGTTGTTGTGTAGATAGAATATCTACACGTATTTATGTACGTACATTTAGTTGTTATTAGCACATTGTAGTTTGTAGTTTGTATTTGCCACGTTGGCGCTTTCCTATTGGTCCACGTGGCATTGTTTGTATATTAGCATATATTCGTACGTGAGTCTCGCCAATATATACATAAGCCATAGCCAGCGAGCTCACATTGCCACTTCACTCTCAACCTCTCATCTTAACCGCCGGTGTTCTACTCTCTCTCTCTCCCTAATAAACCTCTCTCCCGCTTCTCGCCTTGGCTACCCTCACGTACATCATCTCTCTCCACATCTGGAGAGACACAACAGAAGTCGGAGAACAAAAAAGTGAAAGAAATGGCAAAAAAACAACAACAACAAAGGTTAACATCGTTCTTTGCATATATTTCTGTGCTTGCTTTAAACGAGTTTACTACAGTGAACAAAAAGGGAACTTATGACTTCCTTATACACGCATGTTAGAACTATGGTTCGCTGAGGCAGACCACCTCACTTCCTACCAATCGAGACTTCTCATGTCCACTTTTCTACTTAACCATAAAAGTGCGCGACGATTTCCAATTTACTCCGCATTCATCCAAGCGCGCACGTTGGCGCCTATGAGAATGGACTTTTGATTTGAAGAGTTCTGAGAGGCAAAGATTAATTCGAGACACGAATGAGCGATCATTGTTGTTTGTCGCCATGAGAAGATTTATCTAAATTTAAACCGCTCATTTTCTGAACTTGAATATAGTTTATTACTTCCTTTTTACTTTAAACGCTTATTACACGAGCCGAAATGCAGTTAATACTGAGGATTTCACCGAGTTATGAGAATGGCAGGACATTGGGATAATTAAGCGAGCGTGGCTTCAATTTTGCTAAGATATTTCCTGGAATTAGACTTTTGTGATCTTTAGAAAGTGGAGTGAAGGAAGAAAAAATTGTTCTGCACGACTGAAAAGGATATGTGAATACATCTTGATTGTATATATTCTTATTTTATTTTCAGTTCAAACGAGCAGATGGCAAAAAGCATATATGGACATATTATTTATCTGGCCTGTATAGAGGAGGCTATCCAAGGAGATTAAACCATACCGTACTTTACTGTCTGCATCTTAAACCATACCGTACTTTACTGTCTGCATCTTTCATTATGCATGTTCTGTTCTTGAGGATTACGGTAGTTTTTAATTCCCGCCCATCCAGGGAGCTGTACAAAGAGAACATCGGAAAAGAAATGTGGGAAATACTATGAAATCATCTCAGAGGAAATGAATTTAGAATAATACAAGTAGATACACGAAACGATTGCTACAGTAAATATAAATTAATTTTAAAAAAAACACACCTTCTCTTACCCGGGAGGATAGAGTAAACAAAACATCAAGGAGATCATTTCACATTTCAACTGTTCGATTGGAGGAGGAATATCATGTCTACGCTAATTTTAAATTTTAACTTCCCCCACACATACATACATATTCAATTCCTCATATAAGTGGCCGATCTCACACTCGCCACTGTTCCACATCCTAGAACGGTCGAGGCGACCAGCGTAGTGTTCGTAACTCGAAACGGTGTCGACCCCCTGCCGCCCACGCGAGCCAAAAATATGTATATAGGTCGAGATAAAAAAAAGGCAAGGTATTAAAGCAAGAAGAACATGACAGATAACGAGAGAACTAATATGACGTTATTATATAAAAAATTTTATTTTATTTTATTTCTTGAAACAAAAAGAAATAATTTAAAAGAAAGAAGGGAGAAAAAAATAATTAATACCTCGCGGACCATCGTCGATATACGCACTGCAATGGCTCATTTCTTTGATCAGTTCACAGAAGAAGAAAGTCTGGAATGATAATTTTTAAATAAATTGAACAGCTGCCGCGCATTTAATCTGTCTAAAGTTTGCAACATGTTCGAAACAATCTTGTTTCGAACATGTTCACAACAAAAGAAATGGCAATTTGCCAGCCTATCTTAATACACATGTGTTCTGAACATGTATCCAGGTAGTCTTCACTTAATCGCTTGTGTGCACTTCCTGTTTCAATCTTCTGAGGTGGTCACTTGGTCAGAACAAGCACAAAAATGGAGAGACAACGGAAAGATGGAGACGCAGGTTGTGACGAGCAAAAGCTGCTCTGGTTCAGCTTTGGGTCGTCACCAACGAAATAGCACAGGGCAGAGAAAAAAAGACGTCGCCGGTCGTCCGGTGCATGTTTCCATTCTCTCCTGGCCGACCAAAGTACTCACAGAAGCGACGAAATTGTACAGGCAGAGAAAAAAAGACTCCTCGCACCTCTTCGAGTAAGACGAAGAGGTGAGAAGTGTCTTTTTTTCTCTGCCTGTACTATTTCGTCGCTCGTGTGAGTACTTTGGTCGACCAGGATAGTTTGGAATCATGCACCGGACGACCGGCGACGTGTTTTTTCTCTGCCCTGTGCTATTTCGCAGAGATTTGTTAGAATGTGTTGAGCTCGAGATGTTGCCAGCTTGTTCTCAGCCTGTGACAACAACGCCAATGTTGGGAACAATTGTTCCGAACATTTTTCCAACTTTAGGCAGATTGAATGCGCGGCTGACATTTACAAAAAGCGTGTAAAATTTCTCAACAGAATTAAAGCTTTCAATTTCAACTTTTAGTTTTCGAACACGTGCGAGAAAGAGGCGGGCATGGGAGCCAGCAAGAGTGAGAACTCTGAATTTAAGTAAGAACACACACGTGTTTGGAAAAAAACGCGGAAGTCACACTCATTTGAATAATTATAGCTGATAGCAATGAATAATGGTGTCCAAAGATAAATTTTTTTCTTCGACGAATTCTTTTCCCTCGTGCAATACTTGTAACATAAAAGTGAATATATTGGTTAGTTCTTGCATTCTTTTTGTCCCCACGCAAATCGAAATAAATGTAACACCAGTGCCGACTAACGAAAACGGGAAAGGGGAGGAGATAATGACTTGCAACACTGGAACTCCTGGTATGCAACGTTGAAAGAGCGGGGGGGGGGGGAGCGACATCATGAGGAGTAGACCAAAAGGGGTCAAGGAGGCGAAGGAAATCTGAAAAAGGACATCAGGCGAAGTTGAAGTTCAAGGGTCGAGGAGTGTGGTAAAGGTAGGGAAAGGGAAAGGCCGGTTTCTTACAGGGACCTAGCTAACTTACAATTAACGGAGTGGGAATCTGGGCGATGGAGAGAGAGAGAGAGAGAGAGAGAGAGAGAGAGAGGGAGAGAGAGAGAAAGAGATAAGCAAAAAAATAATATAGAGGGGCAACATACATAGAAGTATATAAGTATGACTTTTTCTTGTTTTCTTTAATCATTTTTTTATTTAAGAGAGCTC
Source organism: Allodiplogaster sudhausi (assembly GCA_945643635.1). NCBI lineage: Eukaryota > Metazoa > Nematoda > Chromadorea > Rhabditida > Diplogasteridae > Allodiplogaster > Allodiplogaster sudhausi. The sequence goes on along the minus strand of CALZFC010000001.1, from coordinate 3,130,234 downwards.
AAGGAGGCTTCTATAGGCGCCTGCCCCGGGGAATTTTTATTTTCTTTTACTTTGGAAACATTATGAGGGATACATCTACTATTCATAAAGAAGAAAAGGTGGACAAAAAGTTTAAAAACAATTTTTTCTCTTAGTTATAAGTAAAAATGTTCAAAACATTTGGAAGGCCATATCTAACGTTATACTTAATATTTCTCGAAAATCTTTTACTGTTCGATTCCTTATTTAAAAATACACAAAATAGTCCCAGATGACTGTTTTCGAAAAATTAACATTTTTATGACTTTTGGGCAATTTAATTTTTTGAAAAATGGTTTTTAGGTAATAACTTTTTTTATTATTATGACTTTCCAAAAACTGAATCCTCCATAAGAAAGGGCAGAAAAAACTACATATAATACTCCTCTAAATCTCGGATACCCTTTTTGGGTATCTGCATTTGAATACGAGTTTCTGAGCAAATTTCGGCTTTGGCTGCAAACCATAAAATTGACTTTTTGTGTTTTTGGCCAATTTCTGGTGTTAAAATACTCTTTGGACCATTAATGGGTCATATAGACCGACTTTCCACATAATATTTACTCTACAAGAAAGAGCAGTTAAAACTGAGTCGGATACAGCTTTTTAATCAAAATCTGAGGATACATTTTTGGGAATACGTATTTGAATGCTGATTGTTGACGTCGATATTGCTGAATATTTTTTAGCAAATGTTTCAAATTAGTTCTTTTGAAACATCTAGCACCCAATTACGGGTATTTCAGGATTCTTTGAAGTTCTTTCATGATATACCACTCAAAAGTACTCAAAAAGTCAAGAAATTTCATTTTTACGAACTTAGATGGCGAAATAAATGTACGAAAACTCCTTCGAAGTCAACTATCAGGTCATTTGTGAGCTGGATTACCAAAAAAGTCATAAGCGTTCGAAAGAGCAGAGTATTTTACATAATATATCCACCGATGAAAGAGCAAAACCTGTACAGTTTTTAGAAATCTTGAAATTTCGAAAAAAAAATCCATGAGATGTTTCGACTACTTTGAGCTGTTCTGCGAAAGCTGGTACCAATGGAACTTATGTTCTGAAAACTGTGCCATTAGGTTGTTTGAAACGAGAAACATAAATTTGACGTTCATTTTCTACTTTTGACTACCATCCATGGTTCACTTGATCGAAATGAAATTTTTCTGCATATTATAATTCATTCTTTTGGCAAAAGTACCATGGATGGTAGTCAAAAGTAGAAAATAAACGTCAAATTTATGTTTCTCGTTTCAAACAACCTAATGGCACAGTTTTCAGAATATAAGTTCCATTGGTACCAGCTTTCGCAGAATAGCTCAAAATAGTCGAAACATCTCGTGGATTTTTTTCGAAATTTCAAGATTTCTAAAAACTGTACAGGTTTTTTTTCATCGGTGGATATATTATGTAAAAGTCTCTGCTCTTTCGAATGCTTATGACCTTTTGGTAATCCTGCTCACAAATGACCTGATAGTTGGCTTCGAAAGAGTTTTTGTATATTTATTTCGCCATCTTGGCTCGTAAAAATGAAATTTATTGACTTTTTGAGTAGTTTTGAGTGGTATATCATGAAAGAACTTCAAAGAATCCTGAAATACCCATTATTGGTTGCTAGATGTTTCAACAAAAGAACTAATTTGAAATATTTGCTAAAAAATATTCAGCAATGTAGACGTCAACAATCAGCATTCAAATACGTATTCCCAAAAAAGGAATCCTCAGATTTTGATTAAAAAGCTGTATCTGACTCAGTTTTAACTGCTCTTTCTTGTAGAGTAAATATTATGTGGAAAGTCGGTCTATATGACCCATTAATGGTCCAAAGAACGAGTATTTTAACACCAGAAATTGGCCAAAAACACAAAAAGTCAATTTTAGGCCTTTAGACTAATTTCTTTTGCGAAGAAAGTATATACTATTTTAAAGAGGATAAAAACTTACATCGAACGGACTATTCCGTTTTAAAATTGATGAAGTTTGAAACAAATTATGGTTTGCAGCTAAAGCCGAAATTTGCTCAGAAACTCGTATTCAAATGCAGATACCCAAAAAGGGTATCCGAGATTTTTCCTCGTAGAGGAGTATTATATGTAGTTTTTCCTGCTCTTTCTTATGGAGGATTCAGTTTTTGGAAAGTTATAATAATAAAAAAAGTTATTACCTAAAAACCATTTTTCAAAAAATTAAATTGCCCAAAAGTCATAAAAATGTTAATTTTTCGAAAATAGTCATCTGGGACTTATTTGTGTATTTTTAAATGAGGAATCGAACAGTGAAAAGATTTTCGAGAAATATTAAGTATAACGTTAGATATGGCCTTCCAAATTTTTTGAACATTTTTACTTATAACTAAGAGAAAAAAAAATTTTCAAACTTTTTGTCCACCTTTTCTTCTTTATGAATAGTAGATGTATCCCTCATAATGTTTCCAAAGTAAAATAAACAAAAATTCCCCGGGGCAGAAGCTCCTTGACCCTTACAGAGGGGCTCTCTTAATCTATTTATTCTGGATACAGCCAACTCATGTAAATAAATACATTTCCGAGTAAATGGAAACGGTTTAAATTTCCTGCATAACACAATAGCAATTTTGAAGCCAACAATAGACGTGTAAGGAAAAAGAAAGTGAGCACTAATTGTAAGGAACATTTCACTTTTGTGTAATAGCGCAAGGGATAGATATTGGTAAATCAAGCGAATAAGACTAAAGTGAACCCCGAATCCATGATCTAAAGAAGTCAGAGAATAATGAAGGACGCCATTTTAAAAATGAAAGAAACGCAGAAAAAAAGCAAGCAAAGTATAAAGTCGACAAACGAGCCTAGAGGTCTGATTGTGAGAGGCAAAGATTAATCCGAGACACGAATGAGCGAACATTGTTGTTCGTCGCCATGAGAAGATTTATCTAAATTTTAAACGCTCACTTTCTGATCTTGAACTAGTTTATTAGTTCCTTTTTATTATTATTATGCTATATCATATCTTTTTATTATATCTATTTAAACCGCTCACTTTCTGATTTTGAATTAGTTTATTAGTTCCTTTTTATATGCTTATTATACGAGTCGAAATGCAGTTGATACTGAGGATTTCACCGAGTTCTGAGAACGGATGGATATGACATACTGATAATTAAGCAAGCGTCTTCAATTTTGCTCCGATATTTCATGGAATTGAAGTTTTGTGATCTTTAGAAAGTGGAGTGAAGGAAGAAAAAATTGTTCTGTGCGAATGAAAAGGACATGTGAATCCATCTTGATTGCATATATTCTTATATTGTTTTTTGTTCGAACGAGCAGATGGCAAAAAGCACATTATATACATATGGACATATTATTAATTTTTCCTGTGTTGAAGAGGCTGTCCGTGGAGATTAAAACATACCGTGCTTTACTGTCTGCTTCTCTAATTATGCATGTTCTTTTCTAGAGGAATACTTTAGGTTTTGAGGCCCGCCCAGGACAGCCACTTGAAGGACCGGTACAAAGAGAACATCGCAAAAGAAATGTGGGAAATACTATACAATAAGATGAATAAAAGGTGCCGATTAAGGCGTCTCAGAGGAAATGAATTTGGAATAATAAATGTATATACATACACGAAACGATTGGGACAGTAAATATAAATTACATCAAGAAAGCACACTTTCTTTTACCAGGGAGGAAATAAAAAAGTAAACAAGACATCGAGGAGATCATTCCACATTTCAACTGTTCTGTTGGAAAATAAATTCATGTCTACGCTACTTCTAAATTTGAACTTGCCCCTACACATCCTTAATTCTTCATAGAAGCAGCCGATCTCACACTCGCGACTGTTCTGCATCCTAGAGCTGTCGAGGCGACTATCGTAGTGTTCGTAACACGAGAAGGTTTCGGCTCCCCGCCGCCCACGCGAGCCACGCTACCCGTGAAGAGGCCAACGACGGCCTGTCGCATCTCCTCACCTTTTTGCGACTATTATGAATGTGAGGGAAAGAATTCCTTGAAAAAAACAACTGCCGCATGGCTCCAAACAAGTATGTGCTCTTATTTCGAGTTCCGAGTTCTCACCATTGCTGGCTCCCATGCCCGTCTCTTTCTCTTTCTCGCACTCGAAAACTAAAAGCTGGAATTGCGCGTAGAGGCTCAGTATCTAATCCTGCACTTAAATATTTTCTTAATCCAGTTCCGCTCAACGGCGAGAGATCTTCACATTCGAGAGTGATATCTAGCGGAAGGAAACTGCGCATTGAGTCAGGTATGGGTAGAGACCGCAGATGATTTTTCAAAACCGATTAAATGTTCTGTTGAAGAATTTTTTTTTTGGGGTATTGGAATGCGTGAAACTCATTAATATACAAATAAACCCATAATATTGCGGAAGTCTGAAAAGTATTAATTCAATGGCAATATGGGCAGGCTACAGTAAGCCCAGGTTAGCTCGTTTCCATTCAATTGTTGCCAAAGAAGGCTTCCTCCCAATGGTGCACTGTACAGATCCAAGAGTACTCAAGTATCTGAAGAAATCGACCTGTTGGCTTATATTTCATCCTAAGCTATCGAAGTAGAGACATGATAAATATGTTCAATCCGATGGTATTGTGCGGCAAATGTTCTAAAACATTGAATAAAATATGTTTGAAATTATACTCAAGTCAACCTGGATATCTGCGGTCTCTAGGTATGGGTCATGAGTTGCCGCACTCTATGTTCCAACTGCTGCGCGTTATGCACGCGGTCCTCTGCTGCGCAAGCGTCGCTCTCAACGTCCTCGCCGCCGTCGCCATTCTTAGGCACAGCGACCCAAACATGGGCACCTATCGATTTCTCCTTGCGGCCATTGTAGTCAGTGTATTGTCATACACTTTACAAATGAAGCATTTACTTCAATACCAATTTGTTCTTTTCACCTCAGCTTACTGAAATGATCAGTGACATTTCGTTTGATTTTTTCTGCCGCCCTACATTCCTCTGGCCGTTTGACTGCACTTTCATCGATAGTTTATTCGTCATTCAAGGCCCTTTTGAAGTGTATTTATTCAGGATTGTACGATTTTCTTGAAATAAAAGGCATATAATTGTCATATTCATTCAGGCATTCACGTTGTTTTCACGTTCCCTTATCTTCATAATTCTACTGTACTGCTTCATCTACCGACACCAAGTAAGCTAGGCGAAACACTTTTGATTGGCTAAAGTTCTCATATAATGCAATCCACATTCTAAGCCAATAGTAAATCAATGAAATGAAAACAAATATTAACTTTTCAAAGCATTTGGAAAACTGCCTAATTGAGCATCTTCAACTGCCGGGTTCTCGATGGAAGCTCTCCCGTAGAGCAATAGCCATTGTAAATGCAATAATTCTGTGCTCCTTACCGCTAAACGTGGGATTTATAATTCTTAATATGAAACCACTCTCACCTGAGAACTCTGTTAGTAAAACTAAATAATATATAAATTATTCTCGCTTATTTCTTCCGATTTATGACATTCAATGCATTGTTTCTTGAAGGGGTTTAAAAATCTTGAAGACTTTGAAGCGGCTCAATTCCTTTGCCTCGATTCAGATCACTCATTCATGATAACAAGTGAGTTCTTCCGAATCTATGTGTAACTAATGTAGTTGGAAGTATGCCGTTTTGGTAATGGACGAACTAAATAGCCACGAGTTCATTTAGCTTTCGGAACTGTCTCTTTCATCTTGTTCTCCGTAGCGATGATTGCTATGAGCGCGCACATGCATCACAACAATACTGAAAACAATCACGGCAAATCAACTCAACAGCTCGTTAGGCGGGAGGAGTCCAACATTGAATAGGGAGATCACTGCACATCCAATGATGACGAACCTTAATATATAATAAACAACGAGAAGGCAAAGATATATTATGAAACAACAATGGGACCATACTCCATGGATGAATATCCGCTGGGTGCTTCCATAGCGCGATATGTACAAGATACTGAAAAAGTGAGAGGTCTACTAATCTGCACATTTTATATGAATGCACATCTAAAACAGAATTTACTACTCTTTCAGACATGCGTGCCTTGCATTTTTCTCTGCGTCCCAATCCTCACTGTGATTGCGATGATCTCATGGAAGACGAAAAATGACGGTATCAACGACTCTATCAATGATTGTCTATTAGAAGTAGCCTTTCCGATGAGCGGGTTGTTCTCTTGCAGCTGTCGCTGCTGCCGCCATATTCACATACGCGCTTCACTCGCCAGCGCAGTCACTGACAATCATGATGACAAACACCAATTACCGCACGTTCATAGTTGGCCTTGCTCGTAAGCTGACGATGAGCATCTTCCTTTGCAACCGCTGCAGTACAATCGGCGTAACGAAGTCGCCTGTCGTTTCCGTAAACGGCAATCCTAAACTTTAAATATATTTATAATTTGACGATCAATCGGTCGAATTCTACATTTCTCTATTAGTACCACCCCCCCCCCCCCCCTTTATCAGAACTCACTTCTAGGAATACCCCATTGCCAATCTCATTGAAGAAAAGTCTTTTCTAACTCTTTTTTTTTTGTAAATAAAATGTTGTTACATAGCATCTCATTGTAAAATATGTAGTACCCCTCCCTCTAGTAGAACTGTATAATCATACATACGTCTACAATGTGCGACTTCATAATGCTAACCTCGACTATATGTAATGAAGCTGTCGAGCTTCTTCACTTTCGTGTGGATGTGGAGAAGACGTGTAAAAGGGCGAAACACTCGTTTATCATAAACTTGGCCTTTCGGCAACAACTAAATAATCGGCAGGATGAGAGAAGAGTGGATGCCTCTCTATCAAAGCACTACTAGGCAGACTGAATTCACAAGCGTTCACAGAATGTACAACCACTGGTACCACAACTAGAATGCACTTAAATCGAATGAGGATGAGGAAGGAATGAAGTGAGAGGGAATCATCGTGACACATACATATGTATGTATGTAGCTATCGAAAGTTTCAATAACTGGCATGTGACAAGATCAGCCGCACGATTATTCTCTCTCGAGGACAAGCGTCTCTGATATGTCCAGGACATTTTATTGTCCATGACATTTCAGGGACACTTGGTAGACATGTCAGGGACAAATTTTCCAAACGGAGGCAACCAAATTAATGCTTTTTATATATTTTTCTTTATATGACATGCACACGTGGCATGTTTTTTTCTCCAGACCATGTACACTCATTTTTAACAATGGAGACGGAAGAAGATTGCACAAAGAAGCTTCAGACATAAAGCATTTTGGAAATACTTCCCATTTTTTTTTTTTATTCTTCTAATCAGCACTCCGAATACTTTCGAGACGATATATGCTTGTACACGAAGAAAAATGGGATGAAAAAGCAAAAAAAAAGATAAAAGAAAGAAGACCGCACCTTCTCAGCGTCTTCGTCGATTCCAACGGAACTGAGGATGTTCTGAAGTCGAAAGTGGACGGAGCTGCTTTGCCACCAAGAACGCCTGAAGTAACGCGCATCTTCTGAAAGCGGGAAGAGGTCTTCTATTCGCTAGTCAAATGAGCGGAGCCCATCTATTTAATCATCAAAACGTATTTGAGAACAAATCACAGAATTAAGTAAGCAAAACGACAATGAAAGCGAAGTAAAAAAAAAACTTTTTTTGAAAACGGCTTCTCCTGCCAAAAGTAGCAGCTACAGTAAGTATAAACAGTACGATTGCGCGTTCAATAAGACGAAGTCATAACTTTTGTCTCGGAGACAAGAAATGACATTTGGCGTGTTTGTTTCGCCTCTCTTCAAATTGCATACTCTCTGGCCTTTTCAGGATGTCTTGGACATTGTCCCAGACATTTTCAATGTCTTGGACATAATATTTTCCCAAAAGCGTCCGAGACATTTCAAAGACATATGAGAGACAGATGCGAGACCCGTGTATTAACATAGGCCTTTTCCTTAGTGTCTGGGACATTTGTCTCCCACCCTAGAAAATGTCCTGGACATATCAGAGACGCTTGTCCATGTCCTCGAGGGAGATTAATCGTGCGGCAGATGCTCGCAAGAGAGTAGTGTCAATTTCTCAACGACATTCGCGATGTGGCCAAGTAATAAACTCTATCATGTTATTAAATAAACAAACACATTTTATATTCACATTTTGTTTTTCTGGCTTTTATTTAAAAGGATGTTCATGCGCTCAAAATCTGACGAACTTTACTGTCTCTCGTTTTGCATGTTCTTTTCTTGAGGATTGTGGTATTTTATTTATTCCCCGTACAGCATCTTGAAGGAACAGTACAAGTAGAACATCGAAGAAAATATGAGAAATACGCAAACAGATGTGTAAACGGTGCTAATAGGTGTTGATTGTGACAGTCAATGTAAGGTGCATCGAGAAAGCGCACGTTTTTTACCCGTGAGGAGAGAGCAAACAAAACATCAAGGAGATAATTCCACACCTCAACTGTTCTGTTGGAAAAAAATTTCATGTCAATGCTTCTTCTAAATTTGAACTTAGCCGCCCACACACATACTCAATGCCTCATAGAAGTCGCCGATCTCATACTTGCCACTGTTCCGGCTCCAAGCGCAGGCGAAGCGACTACGGTAGTGTTCGTAGCACGAGACGGTGTCGGCCCCCCGCCGCCCACACGTTCCACGCCTCCGGTGAAGATGCCAACAACGGCCTGTCGCATCTCCTTTATGATAAAATATTATTGATTTTCTTTCGAAGATTTGCAAAAAATAAGTATTTTGATAGTAATAGGAAAAAGTCATTAAATCCACGCTTGCTATTTTCACGTAGCGGGCTTGTAGCACGAGTGAATGAGAGAGCCTACTCTCAGGGTGAACGCGGCAATTTAAACATGCATTAAAGGAGGGCGATCACCGAAGAATACTTAATGCAGGTTCGAAATGCCGCGTCTGATTTGTGATTCCTCGCTCTCTCATTCTCGCGTGCTATTTCGCAGGTCGCACAAACTCGCTGCGTGAAAATAGCATGCGCGATGGAGAGTGAGCATGGCCGCGGCAATTTGAAATATCGCATAATTTTTTGGTAGTCGCCCTCCTTTAATGTTTTTTGTGGCATCCTCTAAACATGGGTTATTACCTTCTGTCGAACAGTATATATGATAATATCGGTGATTACGCTGATGACTGAGCACGAATTGTAGAGCATTGATTCCTAAACCGACAATTAAAAATCACGATTAAATTAATGACATAGAAAAATTGGGAAAATAAAAATAGAAGACAGATAAAAAAGGTTGGCCTTTCTCAGTGGTCCGATAATAAAGAAAAAGTCTGGAATGCACAGGAAGACGAAGGCGTTAAGCGTGGCCAGACCTAGAATTTACAGAATTTTTTGGGAATATGATATTAATATGCACACTAATAATTGCCGCACTTTTCTAATCTTGTAATATTAGGTGGACCGAAAATTTTTTCTTTGTTGAGAATAAATTGAGGAAAGCTCAATTTCGAATTCGTGCATTTTTCCATGACACACGGGTGAGAGATCATCTGATTTTCATAGAAAAGTTAGGAAAATTGAAGTCGATTAGTTCCTTTAAAAGTGATAAAGCTACCAATGGTAATCGTGGTCGAGCGCATCTTTGAGCCGCCTTCCTTGGACACCCTCGAAATCCTACGACGCAGCTGGAAGCGAGCAATTATAACTTCTTTTCTTTCATCATTTATTATTTGTGGCTCTTTTTAGAATTAAAATTGCATCTTTTTTGGCTGCTTTATATTTTTTCTTTTCTTCTTAAAATTAAAGTTTTCTTCGATATAGTCAATAATGTTTATTGATCAGATTATATGTTTTCTTACAGCTTTTCTGATAAAATGTAAAACGATAGTTTCACATCTGAGAAGACAGGGAGCACCCTCGAAGGAAACTCCCTCCGTTCAGTTGCATTTCCCCGAGTTTTCTCTCGAAAAACGGCAGTTTACTACTGCTGAACATTTGCTGAACGGCACTTACGTTGAAGACCTTGGCGATGATGAAGATGTACATGATCGAGCTCGCGAAGACGAGAATGATTCGCAGCCAAATGCCATACAACAGAAAGTATGGTGATACCGCCTGGAAGACGAATGAAAGGCATTCTTGAAATTGATTGAAAAAAACCGTGAGGATAAGCTACGGTAAATAACAGTCGTTTAACGTAAAGAAAAAAACCCGTTGGTTCTCGGATGCTGGAAAGCAAACAGTTCTAACATGATCCGCGAGGCAGATCGAGTTGATTGGCGTCTCGTCCGACCATACCAAGCCAACGTTCACGATAACACCGCCGAGCGCAGCCAAGAGAGGCACTTTATGTAAATAGATAAACAAATATAGATATATTTATTTTATAGTTTTATATTATATGCATATACTTGTGTATGTGCACAGTCAAGAGCGGCACTGAATTTATACTTACTATACAATACCGCCAACATTGTTGGGTCTTATTTTATATCGTGATCTTTTCTTTTCCTCAAGTTTGAAACGCACAAAAAATGGCTTATCGATTGGATTTTGTCGGCATTTTATAAACAAGGAAAAAGCGATGTAAGTGAACTTATCGTTAGACCAAAAGCTTTTGCCAAATGTCTCATGCTCTTTCATGAATGCCCTCGTTGTACTTCTCCTCAACATATCGCTTTCTCTTTCTCTATTTCTTTCTTTCTCTCTCTTTCTCTCTCTCTCACTCTCTCCCTTCTTCAACTAACCCAAGAAGAAGACAGCGGTGCACGCGCTCCCAGCCCTTGCATAGAAGAGCGGCGAGAAGACCGCGCACGCCCTTTCAATTGCCATCGCAAAAGCGAAGAAGCCGAAGAGTTGATGGACGAAGGCCGTCAGTTGGACGTAGCCATGGTGGTTGCAGCCACAACGAGAGAGCACGTATACTAGAGAGGAGGAGTGGAGGGATAGAGAGTAAGAGACAGAGAGAGAGAGTAAGTGAGAGAGAACGAGAGAAAGAGAGAGAGAAAGAATAAGAGAAGCCAGCAAGAAAAAGAAACAGAGAGACAGAAAGAAAATGAAACAGAGAGACAGAAAAAGAGAAACCGAGAAAGAGATTGTATGGAAAGGAAAGGGAGAGGCAAAAGAAGGGTTGGCAAAGCAAGTAAGAGAGAGATCGTGCACTGACCACCCTCATTCATGGCTCTGAGTCGTGCGATTCCATTCCATAGCGCAGACAGGGCGAGGATGCAGTTGACGAGCCGCAACCCACTCACAACCCACTGCTCGCGCTGCGTTGAGCAGGGAATTTTCATTCTGATTAATAAGCTATTTAATTAATGAAATATTTTAAAATTTTATTATGAATACTTTATACATGTATACATATATCCTATGATTGTACTCCATATTTGCACACAATTACTGCAGAGCACTTTAGTCTCGTGGAAGAAAAAAAGGCCACGTGAAGAAATGCGCTTTTTTCTCCGATTGCCCACCTGCTTTCTCAAGCTCGGAACCCGAATGAGAACGTAGAAGAATGGCATGTTTATGACCAAGACGACAGTTCCTGAAAAAACTTGAAAATTGCTCGTGTTAAAAAAGCAACATTTTATGATTCCAATTTTTATTCTTTGTTTGGTACAATTTTATAATTAAAATATTTTCATATCTAATGGTGCAGGAAACGCAAACGTAATCATTTAGAATTTTTCTGACTATTGTAGTCGCCTCTCTCTGTAAATCACTTGATCTCTTTTGCCCTTGCATCAGGCAACAAGGCGCGAATGCTAAACTGAATTTTGCCTACTTCAATTATTATCTCGAATGCGCACCGACAACGACGTAAAGAATCGCCGACGGACGTAAAGAAGACGGTAGAGTCTGAAGATACACTGAAAATAAATCAATATTAACAACAAAAAAATTACATCTTAATTTTATATGGTAAAAAAAAAGCCAAGGAAGGAAAGTAAGAAGAACATGACAGATAACGCTAAACCTTTTCTGTGTCCCAAATTTCACTTTTTTTTGCCCCAAAATATTTTCGTGTCCCTAATTTACTTTTTTTTGCCCCTAATTATTTTCTGTCCTTAAATTTACTTTTTTTTGCCCCAAATTATTTTCTGTCCCAAATTTTACTTTTTTTTGCCACAAAAATTTTCGCACTCATTTTTTGTCCTTTTTGCTGTCAATATTATAAATGATATTAAATTGGTCTCAATTTGCTGTGCTAGAATGTATGTTGGTGCTCCTATAGGTGTTACGATGGAAGAAGACGGCCTGTCTTCCTTGTTTCCAACGTCCAGTTCTGCTGATCATGATGAGCGGTATTCTGCTTCTTCATCCCACTACGACTCAAGCAACCCGTTTTCGGACGAGGATAGCGACTTGCGCGATGAGACTCGTTCATCCAAACGTCGAGGTTCACGTTGTTTGTTGTTGTAATTAGCATAGTAGTAGCCTACATGAGTCTCGCCCATTTCATAATGCATAGAAGAGTCCAACCGGCTAGTTCATTTCACTTCATCCACTGTCTCCCAAATTGACCTCTCTTGCACCTCTTCTCGTCTCACACGTCTATTCCCTCCTCAGGCAAATCGAGTATACGACTTGGCGCAGCTTTGCGAACTACGACGCATTCAGCAAGTTTTGGAGTGAAGAGAAGCGTAATTGGCGCTTTCGTCTTGAGCGTAGCACAAAGCGAGGAGAAATTCAAGAGTGGTTAGCTTTGAAGCTTAATGCGTAACCGAACTAATAAATCTGTGAATATTTAGGCACTGCGAGTACCGCCGTATGAAAGGCTATCGCTGCGAAAAGGTGCTTCGCCTCGTGTGCCCGGATGATGACGACACACTGCTCTTGGAAGTTTCTACCGGCGAACATGACCATCACCCAATTGACGTACACAAGGCCTCTGCCCTTACAAACGAAGTCAAGGAATTCGTTAGAAGACAAATCTCGTTGGGTGTGACGCCCGGAAGGATTCACGTCCTCCTAAGTGTAAGTTGCAATTATAATGGTGTGGTAGATGTAGTTCTGTTCATTATTGCAGCAAATAGAGCTAGCGAAGCTTCCTACTCTGAATCAGATTCAGAACCTTGTATTCCGGTTCACAGAGAAGAGAAAGACGGCTTTCACGGACGAAGACCTACGTAACTATTGTCAACAGAACGAAGCTATCCCTGTTGATGATCCCGACAAGCCCTATGTTGTGGGCTGGGACTACGTTGACAACGACGACTTCTTCATTTTGTGGTCAACAACGAAGCTCCTTGAGCGCCAAAAGGGAACAGACTACCTTCAGGTTGACTCTCAGAATCTCTTTTTCGCTTAAGAAAACTACAGATATAAATTCAGGCTGATGCCACGTACTGCTTGATGTGGCTAGCATATCCGGTGCAGATATTCGGCACTTCCGATGGCAATCATCACTTCACGATGACAATGATGGCCGTCGGCCCTTCTGAAAACACAAGATTTTACGAGAAGGTCTTCAACTGCCTACGTACGCTTGGGTACATTCCGCAGTACATCATGGCCGACGGTAGTCGAAGCGTCACGGCTGCGCAGCAGATTGTCTTTCCGGAATCAGTTCGTTACAGAGAGAGAGAGAGAGAGAGAGAGGGAGGGAGGGAGAGAGAGAGAGAGGAGTTCTTTGACTAGGTTCGGCTTATGTGCTACGCTCACGTCCATCGAAGAGTGAAGGTTAACCTTCCAAAGGCCTACCCACTTGCCGTTCGCAGTCGAATCCTCGGCGACATCGAAATCCTACGTCGTTGCCGGTCACAAGAGGAGTTTGTCGCGGGTTAGCTAACCACTTCACTATTGTTTGAAATAGCAGGGCCGCTATTTTAGCTGCCAAGCTAATGCTCGCGTCGTGGCCAGCTCCTACATCAAAATTCAAAAAGTATATGCTGGATACTTGGATTAATGGATCTGAGAATCTTTGGTTTGATGGTGCCAGTCCATACATTGTCAACAACAACGGCCTCGAAAGCTGCAACAAGCAGATAAAGGAGAAGCACACTCTGCGTAAGAGGCTCGAGTTCTCTGTCTTTCTAAAGAGGGCTGAAGAGGCAGTCAGCTATCGGTCAAAAGCTATGAGGGTACGCTCTTTTGAAATCCTGGAAACATCAAAATTACGTATTAATTACGGCTGCTTACCATTAGGTAACTCCGGAGCTTCCTACCGACTACGAGATTGCTCCCCATCAGTTCAAGGCTGCTTATCAGATGATCTCCGGGCCCGATTCTCCAAACTGCACAACGGCCCGGTTCCCAGTGTCTGGCGAGATCTGCTTCGTCATGGCCACGAGCAACAATTGCAATGCATCGAAGGACGAGCTGTTGGCGGGCTTGCAGGAGTCCTTTGAACAGGCATCGTCATGGGAAGACTTCAAGAGGCGCCGGTACTTGGTATGCATATCTCATGTTTCCATTATCGGCATTAAGTTATTCAATTTAGGTTAACGTTGTAAAGGAGTCCGCGCTCAGTCCTACTCATTTCGTCTGCTCCTGCCACTACGGGTCTGGAAAGAACGCCTGCATGCATTCAGTCGCTGTGATGTGCGCGCCAGGAACTGCACTCCGCCAGTACCCTCCGGACGCGCGCGCTGCTCCCCTTGTTCATGTATCGAAGAAAAGGGGTCGTCCCAAAAAGTCCGCGTCACAGACTCAGCTGGCAGTAGGTGGTCGTCCTGCCAATGCTCCCAAGCAAAATCGCCACGCGGCTAATTGAGATTTTATGACATTTACGGCTCAATTGTTTTGTTAACTCATCATCTGATTGTGAGTTTCAGTTCTGTAACTGCTAAGTTAAATAATGTTTCAATGGTTTATTTCAATGAAGGCGATAAAATTAAAATCCGACTACTTATGTTAAATCGTTAGAGATTATGATCGAAAAATATTAAATTTGGGTCAAACAGAAATTTGTGGCAAAAAAAAGTAAAATTAGGGACAGAAAATAATTTGGGGCAAAAAAAAGTAAATTTAAGGACAGAAAATAATTAGGGGCAAAAAAAAGTAAATTAGGGACACGAAAATATTTTGGGGCAAAAAAAAGTGAAATTTGGGACAAAAAAAAGGTGCTCGCGACAGATAATGAAAGAAAGAAGGTGAGCTCACCGGCAATTTAAAATAAATAAATAAAAACATTTTTTATTTAATTAATTATTTATTTAATTTCTTGCCAATAAATATAAATGTCAGCGACGCAAAGGAAAAGAAATAATAAAAAGTGAAGAAAAAAAAACATAAATTTACCTCGCGGACCGTCGTCGATGTACGCGCTACAGTGACTCATTTCTTTGATCTGCTCACCGAAGAAGAAAGTCTGGAATGATATTTTTTGAAATTAAATTAAACAGACGACAGTTAAAAAAGCGTGAAACATATCTCTACAGAATAAAATTCGCTATTCCAGCTTTTAGTCTTCGCGTGCGAGAAAGGGAAAGAGGCAGGCATGGGAGCCAGCAAGAGTGATGAGAACTCAGAACTCGAAATAAGAGCACACACTTGTTTAGAAGATTTGTTCCATGCGGCAGTTTTTTTTCAAGGAATACTTTCGCTCACATAATAGTAGCAAAAATTGGATGGAATGTTACAAAAAAAAAGGAATCTATTGCATTCGTTTTATACCCTGGGCGACAAAGTCATATATCACACGAGCTTAATCGGAAGGGATATCATACTCGAAGGAGATTCAGCCAAATGTATTGACTGAATGTAGAAAGAGAACGGGGGAATGGAGCGACTTCCCGAGGGTTAGACCAAAAGGGGTCAACCGCGGCTTCTCATTCTCAGGAGAAGGACGTCAGGCGACAGGGATGTTCATGCGCCGAGGAGTGGTTGTCGTTGAATTGACGAGGAAGCAAAGGAAGTGAAGGGGATCGGGAGAACGAAAAATCGGTCTCTTGCTGGGACGAAGCCAACTTATGAGCCATTCTCGGACTTATACATGGCCACGCTTCTTCTCTTCTTATTATCTGCAGGCGTTATTTTTCACCTTCTTCCAAATATGCTGACATATTAGCATAATGAATGCGAATCAGAAAAGCGATCTACATACGTTATTCACCGCGCCGCAGCATGACCTTGCAAATAGCAAGGGATATTCTCACGATCTGCTGACGTGCGCAATGCAAGACGCCGTTGATAAGCTGTCTAAAAATGTCCACTTCACATGGCGGCATTATATAAATAGACGTACACATAAGTTGAACTTTCTTAATCATACTTTTGATTATGGTGTTCATTATGAGCAGTTTTCTAAATAAAAATATATTTGTGAGCGAATTAAAAAGATTTAAATTTACTCTAGAATACACATTTTCTACACATAAGCAAAACAGAAATTAACAACACTAGTGGACATTTAATTCTGTGCAAGAGTGCAATGGATATACATATGAAATTGATAAAACTAGCAAATAAAATTAGAGAAAATCCGAAATTGTGATAGAGAAAAACCAGAGTATAATAGAATCCATTGTGCTCAAACGAAAAGGTAAAATAAGTGCCAATCAAAAACCAATCAAAGGTTGAATTCAATAGACGAGCTGATAAAGGCAAAATGCTTTGCTAATTCATATTATTGGGCCGGCCGCACAAGAAGATGTCTAAATACTGCGTATTGTAAGGAAATGGAAATGGGCTTGATTGATAATAACATAAACGAGTTTACTATATCGAACAAATATAAAAAAAAAACTTGTGACGCGTGGAGATCAGCAATCTCCACGCGTGCTGTCAGAATTTTGGTTCGCTGAGGCTGTGCCTCACATCCTTCCAATAGAGAGAGAAATGAAATGAGAAGAGAAGTAAACGTGCGCGATCATTAATCTGCCAATTTCCACTGCATTCATCGGCACGCGCGCTCATGGGAATGGACTTGTGATTTGAAGAGAGCAGAAGACAAACATGAATTCGAGAAACGAATGTTGTTTGAAAATTTCTAGCGGCGTGTCTAACGGCAACTACAGTTACTACCCATTTATAGACGATTCTTTAACATGCAAGACTTAAAACTAAATTACTGAAAGTTGCCATGAGAACGTAAGCCGCTCACTTTCTGAACTTGAACATGGTTTATAACTTCCTTGTTGCTCTATATGCCAGTCAATACGTGTCGGTAAAACGGATATTGGAGTGATGATTCCATTGAAGTAGAGCTATAATTTTTTTGTTTTTGAGAATAAAGTGTTGTTATCACACTTATAGTCAATCATATTGAAAAATAGTACCCTCTAATAGAATAATAGAGCAAATACTGAGACATATATGTATGTACAGAGACAGTAAACATAAATGACAGTCCCAACCAGGATCTTGGTACCAAGGACGACTCAGACGGTTCCAAATGCAACTATTGTCCTAGGAAAGAGTAAAATGTTTTGAATCGTATGTTTAGCAGTATATATATATATATATATATATATATATAGAGAGAGAGAGAGAGAGAGAGAGACAGAGAACGGATTCTACTGTTTTACAAGGAAAACAGTGAAGTCAATTGGATGTGTTGAATGTGCAATGACAACACAGGACACTAGAATAGTGCGAGGCAAATGAACCTGACAATGAGAAAAAAAAGCAGGAGCGAATTTCTGATGGAATACTTACTACCAATGCAAGCGATTCCTCTCAAGAAAATCGTACCATTTTGCAGTGCGACGACATAAACGAGACATTCTTGTCTTCGTGTGACTGACACCACAGACATCTTCTTTTGTTCGTTGTTGTCGGGGCGCCAAATATTGCGCCCGAGAGGATGTCACGGAAATCAGTGCTAATAACTACGTTCACCACTTCTTTATTACACTTCCCCCCGAGTACTGAAGCAGCGCAGCTCCACAGCAGTGCACGCTGGAGAAAAGACCCTATGGGGTAGCGGAAACCCACGCCCACTACCCGGTCATCATCCGTAGACTTTTTCCGTTGCAGAATTGGAAAACGTTGACTTTACAGAATATTCGACGCTTTTGACATGTACTCAAAATTAGCAAGCACAATTTGGATTTGTACTCATCATGATGATATTCTCAGAATAGCCTCTATCAAGCTTCATTTAAGCCATTTTCACCTGTTGAGTGTACACGACAGAAAGGGAAGGGGCAACTGGAGTAAGCTACAACTACACAAGAGAAGGACACAGATATATGTAGTATGTACATACATACATACATATGAAAGATACTTACGATATTTTCACCTGTTTCGTGTTTGATGTGTTAAAATATAGAGCGGCGCTCATAGGAATGTGAACTTTTGGTTTTTCAGGATTAATTTGTTTTTATTTTATTTCTTCAAAGTTGGCACAGATGTTCGTTTTTTATCTCTCAATATAGAGAAGTGAGAAGGATCACAAATAGGTTGCTCAAAGAGGTCTATAACAACATTTAATTCATAAAAAAAGAGTGAGATGGGAGGGTTGCTATTCTTCATTGACATTAGCAACTGCGGTATTCCGAGATGTGAATTCTGATAAAGGGGAGGGGGAGGTACTAGAGAAAATGCAGAATTCGACCGATAAATCGTCCAATTCCGATATGTCTAGAGTAAAGAATTGCCGCTTACGGAAACGACAGGCGTCTTCGTTACGCCGATTGTACTGCAGCGGTTGCAACGGAAGATGCGCATCGTCAGCTTACGAACGAGGCCAACTGCGAACGAGCGGTAATAGGTGTTTGTCATCATGATTGTCAGTGACTGCGCTGGCGAGTGAAGAGCGTATATGAATATGGCGGCAGCAGCGACAGCTGAAAGAGATCAACACGCTCATCGGAAAGGCTACTTCTAATAGACAATCATTGATAGAGTCGTTGATACCGTCACTTTTCGTCTTCCATGAGATCATAGCACACACAGTGACAAATGGGACGCCGAGAAAAATGCCCGGCACGCATGTCTGAAAGAGTAGTAAATTCTGTTCTAGATGTGCGTACATATAAAATGTGCAGATTAGTAGACCTCTCACTTTTTCAGTATCTTGTACATATCGCGCTATGGAAGCACCCAGCGGATATTCATCCATGGAGTATGGTCCCATTGTTGTTTCATAATATTTTGTTAATTATGTCACGTAAGGTTCATCATCATCGGATGTGCAGTGATCTCCCTATTCAATGTTGGACTCCTCCCGCCTAACGAGCTGTTGAGTTGATTTGCCGTGATTGTTGGCAGTATTGTTGTGGTTCCCGCATTTAAAACTGTGATACGCATATCGCTCCCCTCAAGAATTCTATATCGAAAGACAGGGAAGTAGACTAGAATATTTGCGTCTTGTTATAACACATTCAGTGAAGCAAATCTGACGCCACTCATAATAACGATTCATAACGATATATACATTAATCACGAACCGTAGCGATGAGACTGTAGAGAAGTCGCTTATGAAGTGCAAGCATGTTGTTACCGGTGGACGACGAAGTTGCCGATGTTACGATATGATGCATGTGCGCGCTCATAGCAATCATCGCTACGGGGAACAAGATGAAAAAGACAGTTGCGAAAGCTAAATGAACTCGTGGCTATTTAGTTCGTCCATTACCAAAACGGCATACTTCCATCTACATTAGTTACACATATGTAGATTCGGAAGTACTCACTGGTTATTATGAATCCGGGATCTGGATCGAGGCAAAGGAATTGAGTCGCTTCAAAGTCTTCAAGATTTTGAAAAAATTCCTTCAAGAAACAGGTGAATCGTCATAAATCGGAAGAAATAAGCGAGAATAATTTATATATTATTTAGTTTTACTAACAGAGTTCTCAGGTGAGAGTGGTTTCATG
Organism: Allodiplogaster sudhausi; assembly: GCA_945643635.1. NCBI lineage: Eukaryota > Metazoa > Nematoda > Chromadorea > Rhabditida > Diplogasteridae > Allodiplogaster > Allodiplogaster sudhausi. The sequence continues at coordinate 3,110,504 of CALZFC010000001.1, read as the reverse complement.
ATAAGCATTATAAATCCCACGTTTAACGGTAAGGAGCACAGAATTATTGTATTTACAATGGCCATTGCTCTACGGGATAGCTTCCATCGAGAGCCAGGGAGTTGAAGATTCTGAATTAAACAGGATTCCAAATGCTTTGAAAAATTAATATTTGCTTTCTTTTTATTGATTTACTAATGGTTTAGAGTGCGCATTGCATTAAATGAGAACTTTAGCCAATCAAAAGTGTTTCGCCTTGCTAACTTGGTGTCGGTAGATGAAGCAGTACAGTAGAATTATGAAGACAAGTGAACGTGAAAACAACGTGAATGCCTGAATGAATATGACCAATATATGCGGTTCATTTCAAAAAAATCATACCAGCCTGAATGAAGACACTTCAAAAGAGCTTTGAATGACGAATAAGCTATCGAAGTAAGTGCAGTCAAACGGCCAGAGGAATGTAGGGCGGCAGAAAACATCGAACGAAATGTCACTGATCATTTGAGTAAGCTGAGGTGAGAAAAACAAATTGGTATTGAAGTAAGTGCTTCATTTGTAAAGTGTATGACAATACACTGACTACAATGGTTGCAAGGAGAAATCGATAGGTGCCCATGTTTGGGTCGCTGTGCCTTAGAATGGCGACAGCGGCGAGGACGTTGAGAGCGACGCTTACGCAGCAGAGGGGCGCGTGCATAACGCGCAGCAGTTGGAGCATAGAGTGCGGCAACTCACGACCCATCGAATTCCAATGTATTTAGGTATTCCGTTTAGTCTGTAGGGGTTGTGCTACAGACGGTTGCAGCTGAAGACATGCAACGCCACCTTACGTACGAGGTAAACTGCGAACGTGCGGTAACTGGAGTTTGTCATGATGATTGTCCGTGCCTGCACTGCCGAGTGAAGCGAGTACGCGGCATTGGCGACAGCAGCGAGAGCTGTAAGAACAAACCGTTCATCGGAAAGGAATGATCATTGATAGATGCTCGTTGAAGCCGTTATTTTTCGCTTTCGATGCTACTATCGCTAGCCCGCTGAGGACTAGGACGCACATAAGTACCGTTTTGCAAACTCGTATTAAACTCGGTTGGAGATATCTAGAAATGTTAAATAGCAGTTATGTAGACCTCTCACTTTTTCAATACTTTTTGTAACACCCAGCCGACGTTCATGCATGGTGTAATGTCTCATTGTTTATGTATAATGCTTTATCTTTACAAACCAATTTACGGAGACAGCAAATGAAATGTTAATGGTACTTAAAGGAGGCCATAAGGGAAAAAAACTCCTACCACGAAGTCCCTGACGGATTTGGACGGAATGATAAAAAGAACGGAGTAAAGAATCAACAGAAATGGTGCTACGGCCCCTTGCCTCTCTCCCCAGAAACTTGTGATTTGTACCACATCCAGGTGAGCCTACGTGTTAAGAAAAACCCGGCCAATGTTAGTTGCGCGCACGATATGGATGCAATTCGTGGGCATGACTAGGTTCGCCCCAGCAACCATAGCGTTGCTCTGTCAAAAATTTTTGAAAAATTCCATAAAATATTTGGGAATTCAAAGTAGAAAACAGTGTTAGTTTCCTCAGGGCATGAAGGTTTTTGTGACTTCGGGACACTTGCAATCGAAGTTTCTAGCACAACCCGACCAAATAAGGCGAAAAAAACAAGACATTTTTTATTCGTCTCGGATCTCCTTTTAAAGTTGTTTTCAAAGTCATCATGACCTTTTTTTAAAGAAAATGTAAAGAGCTATCTGTTTCAAAAAAGAGATTTCAAATATATAAATTATTTACTGATTTATGGGCACGGGAATTTTTAAATTAATTCGCTATTATCTCGAAAGAAAATTTTTTTTTTCAAAATCATAATTATAACATATTAGAGAGCATGCCCAGTAATACAAATGAACAACTTTTCATCGAATTTAAAAATCAAAAATAGGCTGTCTTAAAGGACGATGATCACTGAATTAAAATTAATACAGTTTCGAATTGCCGCGTCGGTCCTATGATTAGGCATTATGCATTCCCGAGATTTAAGAGACACCAACAGGGAGAAGTGAGAGCCGGCATCCTGGCACAGCCGCCCAAACTGTCTCTCCAGATACCTAGAGAAAAAGAGAGAAAGAGAAAGAGATAGAGACAGCGGGAGCGAGCGAGCAACAGAGAGAGAAAGAGAGAGACAGAAAGAAAGAGAAAGAGAGAGACAGAGAGAGACAGAGAGAGAGAGAGAGAGAGACAGAGCGCAAAAGGAGAAAAAGTTGCGATCAAGAAAAAGCGAGAGAGTGAAAAGGGAAAAGGAGAGATGGAAAGAAAGCGAGCGAAGAAGAATAAGGGGGGGGGGGTATTGACACTATTCAAATATGGATGAAATATGATGCAAGTGGGTTTTATGGCGAATAGAAGTAATATCTTTACTTGCTAATGCGGATTTAGTGTTAATTGCTTGCTGTAAACCGCATTAGATTATACAATCAATAAATATTAAATATAATATAAATAAATGCAATTATATAATCAATAAAAATTATTAAAAGTTTTTGTGAGCTTTTTAAGAGAACTGCTGCTTCTTCGGCCGATTATGCTGTCTGTTCTAGCGTTGCTCGAATTGTCGGGACTACGCCAAATGCGATTTTAAGAGAGCCTCTCTGTAAGGATCAAGCAGCCCTCCATGGGTGCCTGCCCCGGTGTAAAATTTTTTGATTTGGCTATCCAAAATTTAATCAGGGGTACCTATGCGCACTATGAAGAAAATTAGAAGGTCAATTTTGTTATAAAATTTTTTTCCTTGATTGGGTATGCAAAAGTTATTAACAGCTATTATTTCGAAGCCGGACAATAAAACAATAGCTAATTTTATCATTCATTTTAATCCTTACAGTAATTCTTAATGTCTGTCAATATTTCAAATAAATCGATATTCCTATGCGGCTTTGTTCCCTCGATGGCGAATTTTTTAATTGCTCGACTACTTATTGCTTATTATTAGTGGTTTTGTTCCGGACAATAGGTAAACAATAGGTGAAATGGGGGTGACGATAATACGAAAGATAATATTACCAACGAATAATGCGAAGTCATAAGCTGTTGAGCTCAGGCTCCGCGCGCTTTCCTGCTGATCGGTCCTTCGATGGCGACGATCATGAAAAAGAGACGTTCCTCTTGGGACTTTGATGCCACGCTTTAAGCGGATTCTAGCTCCAGACAGTAAGCAAAATAGTTATTGTTTTTATATCTTAAAAGTACATATGTATATCAGTAGTAAATATCTATCCAAACAAGATAATATGTGTTTTTGCTCTAATCAAACATAATTGTTCGACTTTCAAGCTCAACATCAGCCGTGAACTCGCGCCCAGAAACCACGAGTACCTTGTTGTCAAATCGTGTTCATCTGTCATGCACTTGAACAATACTGACGTTTGTCGTGTTCTTCTGATATTTCTGATGTTTTCAATCCGCATCGGTAGATCAAGTGGAGTGAAGCGGCCAGAGGAATGAACGGCGGCAGAAAACATCGAACGAAATGTCACTGATCATTTGAGTAAGCTGAGGTGAGAAAAACAAATTGGTATTGAAGTAAGTGCTTCATTTGTAAAGTGTATGACAATACACTGACTACAATGGTTGCAAGGAGAAATCGATAGGTGCCCATGTTTGGGTCGCTGTGCCTTAGAATGGCGACAGCGGCGAGGACGTTGAGAGCGACGCTTACGCAGCAGAGGGGCGCGTGCATAACGCGCAGCAGTTGGAGCATAGAGTGCGGCAACTCACCACTCATACCTTACTCAATGCGCTGTTTCCTTCCGCTCGATATCACTCTCGAATGTGAAGATCTCTCGCCGTTGAGCGAAACTGGATTAAGATAATATTTAAGAGAGCCTCTCTGTATGCCTCCAGTAGGGCCTGCCCCAGATCCCGATGTTGGATTTCGAGTGTGAAAACATAGTCGGGCATGGCACTGGGCCCCAGTAACAAGATTAAATGGCAAAAAAATTTTTTCAAAAAATATTCTTGCATGAACAGGTAAAAGTATGGATAATTTCTGAATTTATGTATCTCGCTTCAAACTCAATATTTTTTCAATTATCTTTTTTTTATTAGCATCCCCATTGAATTCCCTAGGTGGGTTTAAAATAGGCTCAAATAGGAGTACCTCAGAGACGCCGGATTCAAGGAATGCGTGAAAAACAAGTTAAAATCTTGTTGTAACATAAAATGAACCATTTCATTCGATTCAGCAGGTGCTTCTTTTCAAAAAAGCTCCCTATCAAAATTTCATAAAATTATCATCTTCCACGAAAAAAACGCATTTTTCGATTTTTCAGCCATTGTCAGAAAATGACTTAAAACTATTCGAATAGCTGTATTTTCAATGTTTTAAGTGAGAACAGAATGCGGATAGTACTATTCAGTACGCGACAAAATTCTCTACAACATACATACATTACATCTGGATAGGGCCTCCCTACCAATGACAACATCGATTTTCCTACGGCGGTCGCGTCAAAACTGACAGATCCGCATTTTCCAACTTTTCGTGCAATCTTAATGTTTCTTAGTCATCCAATACATCTTTCTGCTCCACGAAGCATACAAAGGTCAGAACCGATGTTTGTTTTGCAGATTTCCCGAGGTAAAAGCCCGCAAAAGGGTTTGCACGCGCGCGGCTTCGAACCTGCGCCCCATGACATTCGACGTGCACAACCAATTGGCCAAAATGACAAAATCAATCTTAAAGGTTGACCTATCAATCGATAGCTATTTTTGCGCTCTATCGAAATAAATATATCCGCCAAACAGTGTAAATTGGCAGCAAGGCCAAATAAGTGGCCAAAATGTTCGAACTTTAGAAAGTAGATCAAACAATCTATACATCATAACGTGATGTATGGGAAAGTTGCTCGTTTTTGCGAAAGCTATCGAGTGGTATATGACATGTGGTGATAAGTTCAATCCGCGAGCAATAACAACCACGGAAATGTCCCCCCCCCCAAAAAATAGGCTTTTCAGTTTACTCCAGGGCGCTTTTTCGGTACTGCTATTAATGGAGAGGACGTTCTTTATCAGTCACTACTTGCTATTCGGCTGGAGTACCGAAAAAGTGCCCTGCAGTCCATTGAAAAGTCAATTTTTTGGGGGGACATTTCCGCGGCTGTTATTGCTCGCGGTTTGAACTTATCACCACATGTCATATACCACTCGATAGCTTTCGCAAAAACGAGCAACTTTCCCATACATCACGTTATGATGTATAGATTGTTTGATCTACTTTCTAAAGTTCGAACATTTTGGCCACTTATTTGGCCTTGCTGCCAATTTACACTGTTTGGCGGATATATTTATTTCGATAGAGCGCAAAAATAGCTATCGATTGATAGGTCAACCTTTAAGATTGATTTTGGCATTTTCCAGAAATGAATTTTATAATGTAATTTTGGCCAATTGGTTGTGCACGTCGAATGTCATGGGGCGCAGGTTCGAAGCCGCGCGCGTGCAAACCCTTTTGCGGGCTTTTACCTCGGGAAATCTGCAAAACAAACATCGGTTCTGACCTTTGTGTACTTCGTGGAGCAGAAAGATGTATTGGATGACTAAGAAACATTAAGATTGCAAGAAAAGTTGGAAAATGCGAATCTGTCAGTTTTGACGCGACCGCCGTAGGAAAATCGATGCTGTCATTGGTAGGGAGGCCCTATCCAGATGTAATGTATGTATGTTGTAGAGAATTTTGTCGCGTACTGAATAGTACTATCCGCATTCTGTTCTCACTTAAAACATTGAAAATACAGCTATTCGAATAGTTTTAGGTCATTTTCTGACAATGGCTGAAAAATCGAAAAATGCGTTTTTTTCGTGGAAGATGATAATTTTATGAAATTTTGATAGGGAGCTTTTTTGAAAAGAAGCACCTGCTGAATCGAATGAAATGGTTCATTTTATGTTACAACAAGATTTTAACTTGTTTTTCACGCATTCCTTGAATCCGGCGTCTCTGAGGTACTCCTATTTGAGCCTATGTTTAACCCACCTAGGGAAGGACACATGAAACGAAAAGAATATATGTTGTACAGTTTTGAATGCTCTACGTTTTGAGATATAAAACCCAAATACAAATGAGTATAACGTATTTAACCGTAAAAATTAAATATTTCAAATAATTTTTCGATGTAAAAATAAAATATTTGACTTAAATACATCTAGAGCTTTTGTTTAGAATTCAATGGGGATGCTAATAAAAAAAAGATAATTGAAAAATAACCATTTAAAAGAATGTTATGGTGACTTAAACTTTTTCCTTACTTTTGCATGCCTAGACAAGGAAAAATTTAATATAACAATATTGATCTACTAATTTTCCTAACATTGCGTATGGGTACGCCTAATTAAATTTTGGAAAACTGAATCGGAAAATTTTGCGCCGGGGCAGGCCCCCATTGAGGGATGCTTGATCATTACAGAGAGGCAGGATTAGATACTGAGCCTGTAACGACGCTTTGGACATTTATTCGAAATTAGCAATAAGACTTATACTCATAATAAAATTCAACGTAAAGAGTTCTGAGAAATTTAATTAAGCAAATACCTGACGACCCACACTACATCGCGGTATCTTTGTGGTACTTCTCGATTTCAGTAGTATCAGTTTTATCGGTCAAGGAAAGAGGACAAGATACATGAAACCGATGAAGAAGGGCAGTAGGGAGAAAGAGGGAGGCGAGGTTTGTGGATCGTCAGTGCTAAGGGGACACCTGAGGGAAGGGAGGACGAGGCGGTCGGCAAACCGCCTCCGGGAAAGAACCTCAAGATGACTTATAATTGTAAATTATATATATTGGAGAGAGATGGGAGGGGCAACTGGGACAAGCTTCACACTATACTAGAGAAAGACAAAGAGATAGTTACGATACTTTCTCTACCAATAACTTCGAGGTTTTCACCTGTTGTGGTTTTCATAGAAAACTGGACTTTTGGGTTTTCAGATTTAATTTTTTTCATTGTTGATTTTATTTCTACAAATTTGCCACAGATCGCAAACATGTTCAGAGCAGGGACACACAAATAAGGATGTAATGTGGAGCGTAACATTGGACCTTTGCAATAATGCTATTGAAATGATTCGGAACATCTCACGTCGTTCAGGACGTAAGATTTTATGCTCAACCGCAAATGTATTGCGGGCGTAACATGCGGGGTTGAATGAAAAATACTGATAACGTTATGACATGTTTCTGAAGAGGAGGCGACGCTCACCAGCGTGAAAACATCACATGTTTTTGGCAGCGTTGGATGTATAATTGTTCCGAAACTATTGTGCATAACATTTTTCTGTGAGCTTTGGGTTGGAAAATGTAATTTTGAGGTAATTACGCCGTTGATGAACAGTAAATAATGTTCAACGTATTTAGAAGTGGACTATACTGTAACTCGGACAGAATTTTAATGCACTGTATTTTGTATAGGTCGAGTTACATAGGCGTCCCAAATTTGATTGAACAAGATCGAAAAACTGCCTGTTAAATGGGCAAGCTCTATTGAAAGGCTACAGCCATGAGGTCTTAATAATAAATAAACACTTGAGTGCGCTTGACTAACACCTGTTATTTGGCACGTTGAATGTTTAATTTTGTGCATAGACTGACTAGTATTCGTTGAGTACGCAACAAAAAAGAGTAATAGACTTTCGTTTCAGGTGATGTTCAAAAGCATTGGCAGCATTGTAGATACATTCATAATTGAGATGTTTTAGTCTTAAGCTACGAAATTAGGGAAATGTTTATTGCATACATAAACTTCTAGAGCAGAAAGATATTTATTCTAAAGGCGAGCAGTCGATGCATGCCAGCTGGTTTTGGAGAAATCAAACTAAACTCCATGATGAGTCTAAAGGTGTTCCAAAGGCAAGGTTGAAATGATTAAACCTTGAAAATACATCCGTTTGAGCTTATCATATGTATAAATAATAGTATTTTAAATTTTTTACTAATTTATTCTACAGACAATTACTATCTTTTTTTTCTTCCCGTCTTTAACTAATATAATGAGAGTAATGCCTACAACGGTTAGATCATTGGAAGAATACTCATTTGAAGAATTATCATTTATAGAATTATCTTTTAAAAATTGGAAGAATTATCATTAAAAGAATTATCAAAACACCGCTTACAACAACAGTCAAGGAGTGGGTTTGCAATGTGCCATTTATCACTGAATCAATATGTGCTTCTATTGAATCTCGATAACTGCGCAGGTGGCTGAAGTGATTGTGGGGGAGTTCTCGTTGACCACGTCGCCAACTCCGAGTGCCCGCCATCCACCGTCTTCGATACACCCCAACTTCAACGGCGTTCTGCGCGCGTCCATCACGCCGAGGGTGCCGTTGTTTAGCTGAACACAATTGTTTAGCTGAACGCAATTGTTTAGCTGAACGCAATTGTTTAGCTGAACACAATTGTTTAGCTGAACACAAATAACTTTCTTCATGTTAAACATGGGATACCGTAGTGGTTGCGGATGTGCCAACGCAAGAGAGCATGCGAAAGAGGCAGCCCTTTTCATTCGTCTCTGTCCAATCTTCTGAGAAGGGACTGTCAGTCTCTTCCTTCGGCGTCTTGTCCAGAAAGTCGCATGAAGAGCAGTCAGCACTCTGTCAAGTGGAAAGATACTATTTACAAATTTGTATCAAATCAGACTCTAAATATGAAGAGCTAAAATGTGTTCTTATCAAATGGTCGGGACCGAAGAGTAGAAGCAGCCGAAAGCGACTGCCTCAAAGAGAAGAAGCGCGTAGAAGGCCATCCAGAAGTTCCATAAACAGAGAAAATTTATGAATAGCGAAACAAACGCGTATTACTTCGAGAGGAATAGAGAGACTTCTCCCGGTTTGTAATGTTCAGCACAGGCACTGGTTTTAAACCCTCCGTTCAGCACTGTTATGCGTGATTTATTACAGATTTGATGAAGTTAGAACTCAATCTTGTTCAAGTTACGACGTTTTAGTAAACATATTTATTGCCAATGATGATCATTTGAAAGATTGAGTTATAAAATGTTCTAGCCCGTCGTTCAATCAATTCTGGATGTTGTTTCAGCACTTAATATTTATTCCATGATATTGATGGGAAAACATTGAGAGAAAAAATAAATAAAAACCTTCAACACTTTCAGAATCGCAATGAGCAGGATAGCCATTAAAATTAAGAGCGAAATAGATGACGTAATTTAAGTTCATTAATTAAGATAGCGTCACACATCCTAGACTGGCCGGGTTCAAGTTGACTTTCATAGCGTAGTATGTATGTATGTACATATTAAGGTTTTTTTTTAGCAGTGATGACTTGGTGCAACGGAGAAGGAGCTGCTGACAGGGAAGGCCTCCGCGGTCACGGGCGCGATGGAGATGCCGCAAATACATAATCGCACCTTTAAGGAAAATTTTTTTTTTCTTGGCCCCTTCCTTTTCCATTCAAATTTTTAATTGTTATTAGTACTTTATATTCTTCTAATAGTAAGTGTTAATGTGAAATTGATATTCTTCTCGCGCCTGGTCTCGGAAGCATTTGACAAAGCCGATGACGAGGAGCGGATCGGTGATCGGGAAGATGACAGTCATTCGGATGAGAAGAGCGCCGCCAAAGCCGAGGTCGATTCCTGTGTTTGCGGAATTATCCGCTCGATTCTCTTGTGTTCTCGTTTATAACACGCTTATTACTTCACAAAGCTAATCCTGGATTTATAAATCACAAGAAAAGACTCTTCAATTGTTCCTTTTCAAAAGGGCACAACTTCACTCTCAATTAGGCATTCTCACCACACGCGTAGAGTCAAGAAAAAAGACTTGCCTGTAAGCGGAGTGAGAAAGATGAGCACCATTGGAATGTACGAGAAGATCGTGGGGATTATGGTCTGAGAATATAGAAAACGTCACCACTACATTGTGTTCGACAAGTCGCCCTCTCCCCAATAACCCGGCTTCCAATATGTCTGTCGATTACTGACTGAAATGTGCTTGTCTAACCTGAATGATAAGAGCGCGGAAGAGCTGCCTGTGAAGCTCCTGCGACTTCTCTGACATCACGACCGTCCTGAAGGCGTTGCGTATTCGGACGATGCAATAAGCAATCACCGCGGCTGTTGCTGAATCAGGTATGAAAGATACAATACAGTACATGTATCTCTGAATCAGGGGAGATACCGCATGCATGTATCCCCTTATCAGGCGAGATACTGTAGGTGTGTATCTCTGAATCGGGGGAGGTATATTGTAGTTATGAATTAGAGGAGATCTGCAGATAAGTAGTTATCCCTGAATTTAACGGGATGCTGTAGGCATGCATCTCCTCTGATTCAGGGACAAAGTTCATTTCGGAAATTGTAACCTATGACGAGCACACTAAACGCCGACATCGCAAAGAGATGCGGCCAGTTCATTTGGTAGTGACCGTCGTCATTTTTAATCTAAATTTGATAATATTTTGTATCTTCGCTATTAATGATAATTCAAATCAATAAATAATAATTAAAGATTTGCCAAGAGCATTGCCGCAAGATATCCATGGCGCATTGCATCGAAGCTGTAAATGTCGTAAATTGGCAGCTTGCGAAATATCTGAAAAAAAGAACGTTGTTATTGTTGTTGGTGCTTTTTTTCTAGACGACTATTCTTTTTTGATAATGAATTAATGGAATTAATTTTTTTGCCACACACCGCGTCCATGTAAGCGGTCGGCTGGCAGCACAAGTAAACGATCACGACAAAGTACATGTTGTACGCGACGCACAAGACGCCGCCAAGCAGTGCGACACGCGACTTCTTCCAGCGCTCGAAGAACTCGAGCCAGGCGGGGCTTAAAGGAGCCAGCTAATGATCAGCCACATAAAGAAAGATTTCATCACTGGCAGATGGCGTAGAATCGGTAGAGAAAGTGGAGCGCGAGCAGAAAGAACGTCTGGTAGAACATGATGACGAATGCCTCGCACGCCATCTTCCCGCCGAACCTCGACAGAGAAGGCGCGAGTTCCGAGAAGAAGATGAAGCCGTTGTCCGTGAAGTAGACAACCTGTTTACAAATAGTAAATAAAATAATTATAATAATAACAATAAGAAGAAGAAGAATAATAATTGTTATAATTATTATTATTATTATGAACCGGTCGCATCACGGCGTGATTGATTGAGAGAACAGAGTTGGAGATGGCAAAGGCGAGCAGAAGCAAGCGGTAGTTGCCGATGCTGCGACGCGTGTGCTCGCGAAGGGTGAGCGCAGCGAGAAGAGAATTCGTCACGAGCGCTGCCCCCGTCGCGAACAGCTGCGCCATTTCAAAGAGCGCCGGCGCCATTCTGCGTTCCTTCTTTTAATTACTTAAAGGAGCTATCCGAATTTCTTATGGATCTATTACCGAAAATTCGCACAAATATGTATGGATTAAAAGACAATGCTTTTTTCATACTTAATACCTTACTATTCACAATTACTAGATATTCACACATCTTACATATTTACACTAATTAAATCCATCTTTTAAAAGTTACCGTCTTTTTACCATTTCGAAGAGCTCTGGCGCAATTTCATTGTTTTTTCATATAATTAATTCTGTAATATTCTATACATTCAAGCGTATTCTTTCTATTGCCGAAAATCAGCGCAAACAAACATTTGGCAAAACATAGACCATATAAGAGAGTATAAGTATGTTCATACATCAAGTAGAAGTGCAGTATATACATATAAGGCAATGGTTTACATTTTATATACAACAAGAAAGCGGGTGTTTTGGTGGGAATGCCGCTGATGAAAGAATTTCTGCAGATGAATAAAGGTTGGAATAGAGTAGATGGTCTCCTATTCATATTGTTTTCGAAAACACTCTTTTCTAAGAATCGACATAATCTTTATCCGTTATCTCGACTTATCCGTAGACATCAATGGCTAAAAGTATCCAACCTTTTCTCGCCCGCTAACCGATGTATATATATATATTTATATTTTTTACTAATAAAATCCGTTGTGTTTTAGAGATTTAAAAGTATCCTTATTTTTGTTTTGAAAAAAATCCAATGCAAACAAATTTTTGACACCGGTATACATACATATGTAGATCACATAATTACTACAATGAGGAAAATGGACCAAGGATGAAGGAATGGACGTAGCTTGAATGACCGACCCCATCCATGCTAGCGTCTGGTCCTGAGTGTGAGAATGTAGCCTCACATTCAGAGAAGACAGCAGGCAAGAGTACATACATTCCTTGCGTGTGTGTGTGTAAGTTCTATACTTATTTTTCGTTTGATTATTACCCATTTAATTTTGTAGTGACCAAATGACTGAACACTATTTTTTTCATAGTTTCACGCGCACTGGTGAGTATGGAGCTACAACTTTGATGTTTTGGCAAATACTGTATGCACCTGGTAAGTGATGGAGCAAGCTAGCGAGACACAAAAAGACACGGAAAAAATGTTCGTTTTCATTTTAAACAGATTTCAAAATCATGCTCATCAATGATTGTGAGAAGACACATTTGAAAAAAAAACTACGGTTCATTTTGTACTTATATTCCTAGATTTCGGTTGAAGTTGTTTAAATATGTCCTCAGGAATCAGCGATGAAAGATTTGCTTATGTGTTTTTTCGACCTTGTGTTCATTGTCTTACATCCGCATTTCTTTAACGTATTTAACCGTATTCTTTCTTTTGCATGTTTTCCATAATATATGCACATAATTTTTCACAGACCCGCTCAGCCGTGCTTTCAATCTGTCTAAAGTTTGAAACATGTTGTAAACAAGCATGTTTCGAAGATGTTTACAACAGAAGGCAGAATTGGCAATTGCCAGCCTATCTTACCATTAATACACCTGTCTTCAGAGCAGCTTCTGGTCACTTCATCGCTTGCGTGCATTTTCCGTTTCGAACTTCTGAAGTGGTCACTATTTCAGAAAGAAAATGTAGAGACAACGCAAAGATGGAGAAGTAGGTAGTGACCAGCAAAATCTGCTCCCCCATGCAGCTTTGGCTCGTCACCAAAGAAATAACACAAGTCAGAGAAATGAAGAAGTCGCCGTAAGCTGCCTACCTGTTCCGCTGTCGAACAATACGCATTATATCGGTTGCAGCGTCAAGGAAGTCATTGCACGTCGAGAGCGTTCACTCCAAAAGTATAGTGTATGGCAGCGTACAAGGTATGCAGTACCGTGCAAAAGTCTATCAACTTTTGGATTTTCATGCATATTTTCCTTCAAAGTGAATGAAAGTTTATGAAACTTTCAGGGTTGCTTCTTTATGATGTCAGACTTATAGCAGCAGATTATTGGTCTCATTGATCTACTATAAAGCTATAAAGATAATCAATAACTCAAATCACCCGCGGAGCACATTTAGGCGTGTTGGACAAAATGCTACAATGCAACAAAAGCAAAATTTCAATAAAAAGTACCCATATATCGAAGAAATAACCCATGTTGTCCAACACGTCTAAATATGCACCGCGGGTGATTTGTTACAATTCACAATACAATTTAACATTGATTAATATTCTACTAAGTCAGCAGACGTATTTCGCTGTTGACTTGCATTATTCCTCTGCATTAGTGATAGCCCATTAATATCATATTATTTGGCAAAAGAAGGCGGACAATGTAATGGCAAGCCTTGGTTGTACGGGTAATCTTTAAGAGAACACTTCTTACTTCTTTACATATAATATGAATAACTCAGTGCTAGTTGAAGTTCACCGAAATACAAGTTGTTCGTGGTTTTATTTTCGTTCAATTTCATGCATACTTTTGAAACTTTTTTTTGTTCACTTTTTGCATACATGTTTCAATGAATATTTGTAAGGCGTTGTTTCGTTGCTGTTTTTTTTTAAATCCTCCTCGATCATTTCTTTCGCGCTTACGTTCGCATTTCAGCAGTGTTTTCAAATCATCTGTTGCTAATTTTCACGCTCTAAAGTGTTTTATTTGATAATTTGTTTAAAAAAAAGAATGTGAAAAAAGAAATATGTTGAATAAATAGGAGACTATCTGCTCTGTTATGAACCATACCTGCAGAAATTCTTTCATCAGCTGCAGTCTGTGTAAATATGTAAGATGTGTGACTATCTAGTAATTGTGAATAGTAAGGTATTAAGTATGAAAAAAACATTGTCTTTTAATCCATACATATTTGTGCGAATTTTCGGCAATAGATCCATAAGAAATTCGGATAGCTCCTTTAAGTAATTAAAAGAAGGAACGCAGAATGGCGCCGGCGCTCTTTGAAATGGCGCAGCTGTTCGCGACGGGGGCAGCGCTCGTGACGAATTCTCTTCTCGCTGCGCTCACCCTTCGCGAGCACACGCGTCGCAGCATCGGCAACTACCGCTTGCTTCTGCTCGCCTTTGCCATCTCCAACTCTGTTCTCTCAATCAATCACGCCGTGATGCGACCGGTTCATAATAATAATTATAATTATAACAATTATTATTCTTCTTCTTCTTATTGTTATTATTATAATTATTTTATTTACTATTTGTAAACAGGTTGTCTACTTCACGGACAACGGCTTCATCTTCTTCTCGGAACTCGCGCCTTCTCTGTCGAGGTTCGGCGGGAAGATGGCGTGCGAGGCATTCGTCATCATGTTCTACCAGACGTTCTTTCTGCTCGCGCTCCACTTTCTCTACCGATTCTACGCCATCTGCCAGTGATGAAATCTTTCTTTCTGTGGCTGATCATTAGCTGGCTCCTTTAAGCCCCGCCTGGCTCGAGTTCTTCGAGCGTTGGAAGAAGTCGCGTGTCGCACTGCTTGGCGGCGTCTTGTGCGTCGCGTACAACATGTACTTTGTCGTGATCGTTTACTTGTGCTGCCAGCCGACCGCTTACATGGACGCGGTGTGTGGCAAAAAAATTAATTCCATTAATTCATTATCAAAAAAGAATAGTCGTCTAGAAAAAAAGCACCAACAACAATAACAACGTTCTTTTTTTCAGATATTTCGCAAGCTGCCAATTTACGACATTTACAGCTTCGATGCAATGCGCCATGGATATCTTGCGGTAATGCTCTTGGCAAATCTTTAATTATTATTTATTGATTTGAATTATCATTAATAGCGAAGATACAAAATATTATCAAATTTAGATTAAAAATGACGACGGTCACTACCAAATGAACTGGCCGCATCTCTTTGCGATGTCGGCGTTTAGTGTGCTCGTCATAGGTTACAATTTCCGAAATGAACTTTGTCCCTGAATCAGAGGAGATGCATGCCTACAGCATCCCGTTAAATTCAGGGATAACTACTTATCTGCAGATCTCCTCTAATTCATAACTACAATATACCTCCCCCGATTCAGAGATACACACCTACAGTATCTCGCCTGATAAGGGGATACATGCATGCGGTATCTCCCCTGATTCAGAGATACATGTACTGTATTGTATCTTTCATACCTGATTCAGCAACAGCCGCGGTGATTGCTTATTGCATCGTCCGAATACGCAACGCCTTCAGGACGGTCGTGATGTCAGAGAAGTCGCAGGAGCTTCACAGGCAGCTCTTCCGCGCTCTTATCATTCAGGTTAGACAAGCACATTTCAGTCAGTAATCGACAGACATATTGGAAGCCGGGTTATTGGGGAGAGGGCGACTTGTCGAACACAATGTAGTGTTGACGTTTTCTATATTCTCAGACCATAATCCCCACGATCTTCTCGTACATTCCAATGGTGCTCATCTTTCTCACTCCGCTTACAGGCAAGTCTTTTTTCTTGACTCTACGCGTGTGGTGAGAATGCCTAATTGAGAGTGAAGTTGTGCCCTTTTGAAAAGGAACAATTGAAGAGTCTTTTCTTGTGATTTATAAATCCAGGATTAGCTTTGTGACGTAATACGCGTGTTATAAACGAGAACACAAGAGAATCGAGCGGATAATTCCGCAAACACAGGAATCGACCTCGGCTTTGGCGGCGCTCTTCTCATCCGAATGACTGTCATCTTCCCGATCACCGATCCGCTCCTCGTCATCGGCTTTGTCAAATGCTTCCGAGACCAGGCGCGAGAAGAATATCAATTTCACATTAACACTTACTATTAGAAGAATATAAAGTACTAATAACAATTAAAAATTTGAATGGAAAAGGAAGGTACCAAGAAAAAAAAATTTTCCTTAAAGGTGCGATTATGTATTTGCGGCATCTCCATCGCGCCCGTGACCGCGGAGGCCTTCCCTGTCAGCAGCTCCTTCTCCGTTGCACCAAGTGGTCACACATCCTAGACTGGCCGGGTTCAAGTTGACTTTCAAAGCGTAGTATGTATGTATGTACATATTAAGGTTTTTTTTAGCAGTGATGTTAATATTTATTCCATGATATTGATGGGAAAACATTGAGAGAAAAAATAAATAAAAACCTTCAACACTTTCAGAATCGCAATGAGCAGGATAGCCATTAAAATTAAGAGCGAAATAGATGACGTAATTTAAGTTCATTAATTAAGATAGCACAACGAATGCAAAGTCGAGAAATTCAATTCGTTTAGTGAGGAGCTGATTTATGAAATATAGGACTATTTTTATCAGTTAAAATTCTAAGTATTTGCAGACAAGTCGTAGACAAGAGATTATGAGGAATTGACAACCAGACTTGTATGTATATCAAGATGTGTAACTTGTTTTAAAAACATATCGACACAATATATAGGAGGCGACGGGCTTCTCTCATACAAGTCTTTATTCTTCTGCGGAAATTCTTTCATCACTGGCAGCCCAATCAATAATCGTGCAAAACGAAACCGTCGTTTGACGTCATTCTGCGAGATTAGATATTGCCTACTGTTATCTTCGGGTGTCTTCTCCTCCCGCGCCTCCGACCTAGACTCTGACCTCGACTCCGAACTGACTTCAAACTCGACTTCAACCTCAACTCCGACCTCGACTCTGACTTCGACTCCGAAACTCCGACCTCGACTCCAAGCTCGATTCCGAAATCCACTTCAACCTCGACTCCGATTGCGACTTTAACTTCGACTCCGACCTCTCTTCCGAATTTGAGACCAGATTTGCCGAGCAAAAGTGTGTGCCACACGACCCTCGCCTCATTGGTTCAATAGTCATAAGATTCTGCGATTTTAGGGTTTATGCAACTCATGCTGGGAACTCTTATTGTCATGATTCTGTTGGAATTTGAGGTTTTCGCTCTTTTAGAAACGTTATGTATGTTTATATATAGTTTCTTCTATAGGGGATCGTTTCTATTCAAAATTAAGCAGTAACAAGTAATGCTCACTTGAATTTGCCTCCTGTGTGTTACGGTACATTTTTCACGTACTCTGTGAACATATGTATGTTATTTATGTATATAATAAATGTTAAGAGAACCTTCGTTGACCTCCGGGTTTTCACAGAAAAAATATATATCTACTCTTCTTCGCAATCTCGTGCCCTGAGGCTTTGCTTGGCAGCGTTCGCATAACATGCATGACAACCTATTTCGGGCGGATTCTGGCTGCAAATTAGCCTGAGGGAGGATTAGCCATCATCGCATTAGCGCTCCCACACACTATCACTATCCGTGTGCAGCTTCTTCGGAGGATCCGTGTGCACTTCTCTTCGAGAATTGCACAGTCGTTTGACGAATGTTCAACATTAAGAGAGATAGATCTCGGAGCACCCTATAATCGGCGAATTCGCCTTGCACGTTCAAGCGAAGAGATTCATCGAAACCTTGCTAATAGCATCTCGTTGCTATAAAAGCTTGGGCACGATGAGCGAAGGAGATATCATTTATAATGGTTCACACTAGCATCTCCGTTCCGTTTCTTGGCTCGCCCACGTTCTCGCGCTGTAAAATTCTACCATATTTGCCCTCAAAATTCGTCTATTTTCATCATGATATTTCCTCGGTATTTTTTGTTGCATTCCTTTCTTTCGGCATAGTTTCTAATTTTTCTGATTTAATGAGTTATCGATTTTTTTCGGGGCGATGCACGTCACGTGGCAGGCCGTCAACCGCTTCGATGACGACATCGAGGCGCTCAAGTCGCCGGCCGAGTGGACGACCGAGCAGTTCCGGCGCGCCTCCATTCGCTGCGAAAGCAGCGCCGAGCCTGCCGAGGAGGGTGTAATGCGCAAGCAGAAAAAGTTTCCTATATTTACTTATTAATTATTTTAATTTTATTAATTTACCCAAAATCGGCTTGATACAACGATAAATTGTAATTTTTTGTTCTATGAAGCAAAACAGCAAGAGAAAGAAAATAGCCATGCTATTTCAAAGAATTTAGTACGAAAAAATATAAATATTTGGCGATGATTTGTTTTGTTGTTCTGCCTGGCAAACCAAAAGAAGGAGGAATAATTAATTCCAATTTTCAAATATTATTTAAATTTTTTCTATTCATTAGAAATACATATATTTATCGCGCTAGCATTTCACATTTTCCCGTACACATCTACATACATACATACTACATATAACTGTACATAAACTGCACTGATTCTTTTCCTATCAAATATTATATGCTATGTGTCGTCACATTATTGTTTGATGTATGAATGAATAAATAAATAAAAGAAAGTAAGAAATGTGAGTGTTCTATTGATGCAGACGTAAGCTGACCGTCGAGGGCGCTTTGCTGCTCGGCGTCCTCGGCATGTTCTTCTTCATCGCTGCCGTATGCGCCATAGCGTCGGCCAAGGCGAACGCCCTTGAAGTGTCAGCAGCCGCAGAAGCAGAAGAAGAAGCTGGTGGCCAAGATCTTCTGCTCGTTCCTCCTCTTCTTGCCGACCCACTAGGTCTCTCAAACGCGACGTCTTCTGGCGGCGGACGCTCTCGATGGCTTGTTCAATGAAAGCAATCAATAAGTATGTAAATAGCGTGTTCACCTACAACTTATTAGTACTAGCGAATCAATTGGTATCGTAGACTAATACTAGTACTAAGTTATTAGTACCAATTTTACGCATATTTTTCTTTCATATTCTTTCGATTAACTAATTGGCCTAGTGACGCCAGAAATCAGATTCCTCCCCAATTTGTTTCCATATTCCCATGCCATACATGTCTTCCCAGCCTCTTGACGTAAAGAAAACATTATTACTAATAAATATTCGTCCAGAATGTCAATTGCTATATATACTATATATTGTGCCATTTCGAGAAATACATTTTGTAATTGATTTCTTTTTCCCCCCATTCCTTGTAGATATTCCATACATAATGTACATTTATATTTCTGCGCTATGATTCCTTTCAGATTTGTTCGACTTTATGCGGGTCGAACGTGGGAATAATAAAAGGTTTTCTTCTTCTTCTTTTCCCAGCGAAAGTACATCTCAGCTATGTATGAACCATCGCTGCAGCGACAATATTTCTTCTCTCGAAATGCAATATGAATAAGTCGTAGTACGGCCTATTTTAAGGGACGAGCGCGCGAGAGCAAAAAAAAAAGTCAAAGAGAGCTCTTCTTCTTGTTCTTCCTGTGACGCCAGAGATCATTTCGTCTAACGCACATTTTGCCATATTCCTAGACGTCGTCGATTTCAGCCTCTTGACGAGAATCTCGACGTGAAAAAAGACGGCTATAGCCATGCTCTTTCTAAAAATAGCAAAGATCTCGTCGAATATTGGCTTTTACTTTACGATTTTCCTTTACACTTTATGCACGCGTTGTTTATATATCTTTACTTAACATCTACTGCATATGCATACGTATATGTATGTATGTATGTATGTGTATATCACGTTACCTATCCTAGTATATCTTCAAATAAGTAAACCCTGTGAAAATGTATGTAAATGTATTACACATTTATGAATGTATGTATGTATATAATAAACACAGATAAAGTATGTATGTACTTATCCAATATGTACTTTTCAAAGTACTACATAAATTTCAATAGAAAATGTATCATAAGTGTAAAGCTAGCTATCATCCCAAATCCAAAAAAAATGTCATTGCCACCTTCTCATTAGTAAGCACTATACAAAATGTTACACTGATGCATATTGTTAGTTTATTAGACGTCATCTTCCCTCTATTCATAGTATGGCTTCAGATTCGCTCGTTAACGAGGATGTATTGCGCGGAGAATATCCAACAATATCGACAGTACTATGTCAACACTCAGGAATGAGACAGAACTCTTTTCTTCTTTTTCTTCTTCTTGCTGAAATCCTTCATTTCCTGCGATGATATATTTTGTTCATTCGCTAGAAGATATTGCCTCCCTCAAGGAGGGGTTTTGGCGGAGGACACAGAATCCGGCTCAAGACGCTCAGGCATATCCGCACGTTCGTCAAACTCCCCCTAGGCCGACTTATCGCTTATCATCGCTGAATCAATGGCCGGATACCGCTTGTGATATGACTTGACAACACATTACTAATTAGCTAGAAAGTGGCTTAAGGGGCTGCCTGCTGCTGCTTTCGAGAGGAAACTGAAAGTCAATCTACTCAGAAACAGCCCCGTTTCATTCGCCGCTTGTTCAGGCTTCAGTCCTTCAAATGTCAATGCCTCCACGAAATGTTGATGCATTACGTTTCACTCATATCTCAATTCTGCGTTCCCTCTTATCAGTCAGCGTCTGCGCATGGCAGATGTTATGTCTCACGTAACTTTTACTAGTTTAGATATGTACATATGTATGTATATCTGTATAGGTACTAAATGTATTATTTGTGTGTATGAGAGAAAGTTTATTCACACGCTCCTTTTTGATTCCGTTTTATGCAATCGTAAATTAAATATATGTACGAACAAACGCACTTATTCTCATTATGGTGACGTTGCAAATGAAAAAAAACATATGCCGACCATATTCCCATCAGGCGAACAAATTCACTCCATTCCTACAACAAATTGCGGACACTTTTAAACTATGTATGTATAAAAAAAAAGCTTTCTCTTCATTTTCATCATCAAAAAGGAGACATTGCCATTGTTCGGCTGATTGTTTTGGAAAACACACTCGAATGCTTCAAATAGTTTTTTTTTCTAATGCAGATTCAAGCTCCAACTTTGCTTCATGGGATTCATCTAATATCCATATTGATTTCTTAATAACTGGCGTGCACAGAGATGCGTGTGGCGAGATTTGTTTAAAACATAAAATTAAAATTTACCCTTTTGAAATTAAAGCTTGTCAGACTAACGCTTTTCTAATTCGCTGCTTTTCTAATTAGCCGTTTTTCTAATTCGCCGCTTTTCTAATTAACGTTTCTCTAATTAGCACTTTTCTAATTAAAGCTTTAAGATGAACGGTTTCAAGATGAAGCCGCATGGCTATCGACGGCCGTCCGCCGTCGAAGAGTGGACGGCGGCGACGGAGAAGCTCGAAGTCGTCGCTGTCGACTACCGACGCCGCTCCGTCTCCGAGCCGCGTCAGATGCAAGTGTACGCCGATCGAAGGTAGCCTTAATTCCGTGTCTCCTCTTTCTCTCCCTCTTTCTCACTCTCTCTCTCTCTCTCTCTTTGTCTCTATATCTTATCTCGCCTGCTTTTTCTCACTCTCACTCTCTCTCTCTCTCTCTCTCTCTCTCTCTCTTTCTCTACCTATCGCTCCCTCTCTCACTCTCTATCACTCATCTTGATTTGACTTTTCCCTTTTTCTTATGTAATCTACATGTTGACTCTCGACAAATCTCTCTCTTATGACTCTAGTCATATATACAGTGATGTTCCTAGAAAATGGATGATATGTTCCAATCAGCGCGCATTAAATATCTCATTGCAGACACCTTGAACCATATAGAGTATATTTTTATTGAAAAGTAAATCAAATTCCACATACAGCACAACTATTACATTATTTCAAATATGAGTTTGAAAGAAGTAACATAATTGTGAAGTTTTTGTATGGCGTCGAGGTCTAATCTTTGAACCTCATTTTAGCCCTCAAAACAAGGTCACCTTACCCCCTCAATTATAGTGTGCTGGATGTGGAAAAACCAGGCGATTTTAAAAATATAAGGATCTTTTCATATGGCTTCCTTGCCAACGAGCTACGACGTGCGTGCTGTTTGGAACATTGCGCGCGCCGCGTTCCAAATCGGCCATTTTGGCGGTACATCACTGTATACATATAATTTATATATATATATATATATATATATATTTATTTATATATATAAATTAGTCAATATATTCTCAAAAAGGCGCAAGATGAAGCTGGAGCTGTCTCTCTTCGTCGCCGCCGTCTCTCTCCTCCTCCTCATCGCGACCGCGCTATGCGCCGCTTCCACCATCATGATGCATGCTCATCATCGCAACAATAGGCACGAGCGAGACGCGGCTGAGGATGCGGCCGAATTCATTCTCAATCTGGCAAATGCAACAACACAGGCTCAGTAACGGAATATCAATTGGGTTAAGGTTTGCTTCCCCAATGGATTGTTTCGCAAACGGATTTGGCAATGCTTTGTAGCTACTCAAGTTTTTATTGGGTCATAAAACACCGAAATTAATACGATAACGAAGATATGCATACATATTTTACCACTTTATGGGTCCCGTTCCGTGGTTCGCTTGTCATTTGGCCAAACCATCCAGACTATGTTCTTATTTCTTTCAATTATATGGAATGTCCCGTTGTCACTGTAAGAAAAACAGCATTATTACGTAAAAATTGATCGAAGGCAAGTTGTGAACATTTTTTTCAGTTTAATTGTTTGTCTGAATGTTGCGTCTTTCATTTCCTAGAATTACACATAATTCATTTATGCCACCAACCTTATTAGGTGTTAACTTTTGTCCATTTCTGCATGCGATAAATGCTTTAGACTTGTTCGCAATTTCTACTTATGATTATTATGTATGTACATATGTACATAAATAGAGCACTTGTATGTACATACATATGTATGTTAGAGAAGTGCTTTTATACTTTTTTTCTCTTAGTTTTAGATGATCTTTATGGTCTTTCAAGAATGTTTGAAAGGAGCCAAACGAGATTAAGGAGATGAGTGTTTTCCTGTAATCGAAAAGGGAGGGAGTAGAGAGAGAGAGAGAAATAGAGAGAGAGATAGAGAGGGAAAACTAGAGATAGAGACAGAACGAGACAACGGGAGAGAGAGAGAACGAATGAAGCGAGATAGCTACAGAGAGATTGAGAGAGACAGTAAGTGAGTGTATTAGAGATTTGGCCATTCTCGTATGTGTGTGGGCGTGTGGGTTCATGGACCGAGACTGCCATGGTTTGTTCTGGTAAGAGTAGTAAGTAGTAAGAAGGTGTGCTCACCCCCCCCCCCCTCGTTCCGCTTGTATTTTCCCGTTTCTTCTACAGCAACAAGGGCGAAATGGCTGCTCGTCCACGATGACTGGGTGGCCAAAGGTGGAAATTTAGGATATAGTATATGCATCTAATGGATACTTCGAGGATGGCGTCCTGTCTCAGAGGGGAAGTGTGATGGATGGAGATAGAACCCGCAATTAAAGACGAGAACAAGAAGAGAACGAGAGAAATTGAGAAAGCACTAGAAGTGGAGAGAGAGAAGAGAGCTAGACACAGAGTGAGAGCAAGAGTGAGAGCAAGAGGGAGAGAAAGAGAGAGAGAGAGAGAGAGAGAGAGAGAGAGCAAGTGGATAGAGTAGAGAGTAGAAGACGAGACAACTCTAACCGGAGTTCTCTTCCCTGCGGAGGTAAGCGATAGGGGGGGGGGGAGAAGGGGTAAAGTGACACGCACGAAAACAAACATACGAGAGGACACGTGCTTTTGCCAGGTAGTAGTGATGCAAGAGGGAACACACTCGTCTGATCGTGAGTACTCGTTAAAAGAGAACTGGTCAAATGAGTATGGGTCAAAAAAGTGGTGCTCTTCTCAATAAAGCTTACTGATTGAAATTCAACGTACTGGTTCAACTGCTGTAATTCGCATCATTTATATACATATTATGTCGGCCAAGGTGCGTTCGATCTCATTTGAGGGTGAAATATACATGCATATGCAAATACATCAGTAAATCAAATAAATAACTACCAAAAAAAAACATTAAAAAAAAACACTTGGCACTTTCTGAAACTGCAAGAAGGTGTCTCGAGCATATCAATGAAGTCGTCGGGTCTTCCTTCAAGCCAGTTTTCATTTCCTAATCGCTTCAATAATGTGCTCGCTGGCGTCTCCGACCATGGAGCCGTCATGAAGTGGAAGCAAAATCGAAATTTTTTTACTATGTATACTGCCCCTGTCTCCCTCTCCCCCTTCTGCTCCGTTTTCTGGTATCTTTTCAGTTCGATCATGCCATTTGCCTGCTAACATGGCTCAGACTTGCTAATTTACCAACTGAAGGTATTCATTCGCTTCCCCAAAGATCAACTGGGACCCTGTATCTACCTCTTTCTCTCTCTCTCTCTTTCTCTCTCTCTCATCTCTCTCTCTCTCTCTTGCTCTTTCTCTCTCTCTCATTCTCTTCCTTCCTCTCTCTCTCTCGCTCTCGTACCCACTCTCTCACTGCCTTTTCTGACTTTCTGCCCTCCTCTCTCTCTCTCTCTATGCTTCCCCAAATCGGTTTCTCTCGCAGTCAACTTCGACATGTCGTGTTTATGAACGACTCTGACGGCACCTCTTTGGAGCGAGGGCGAGGGAGAAAGAGAAAGAGAGATGAGAGAGAGAGAGAGCAGGAGAGAGGAGGGGAGAGACGAGAGAAAGAAAGGGAGAAGACCTATAGAGAGAGAGAGCGTAGAGTGAGAGAAGAGAGTGAAAGAAATTTAGTGAGGGAGAGAAAAACAGAAATATGATCGCTTTTGCCTTTGCCTTGCTCTTTCTACCAAGTAGCCTCTTCCATACACTGAGAACTCAAGACATCACTCCGAGAAAGTGTTTCTGTCTCTCTCTCTCTCTCTCTCTCTTGCTTTCTCTCTCTCTCTCTCTCTCTCTCTCTTTCTCTATCTGTCAACTCTCTACTGACCTCGCTTTCTCTCTTCACTTTCTCCCTCATTAGTTTCTCTCTTCTTCCCAATTTGACCTGTCTCTATTTTTCATCTCTTTATAGCTAGGTTTCTTTACTTCTCTTTTTCTACTTCTCTGTTCTCTATGTCTCTCTTCTTGTCTTCTCTCTCTCTCTGTCTCTCTCGCTGCCTCTCCCTTTTACATCTTCTTGTTAGCTCTCTATCTCTGTCTCTCTCGCTGCCTCTCCCTTTTACATCTTCTTGTTAGCTCTCCATCTCTCTTTCTCTCTCTCTCTCTGTCTCTCTCGCTGCCTCTCCCTTTTACATCTTCTTGTTAGCTCTCTATCACTCTTTCACTCTCTCTCTCTCTGTCTCTCTCACTGCCTCTCCCTTTTACATCTTCTTGTTAGCTCTCTATCTCTCTTTCCCTCTCTCTCTGTCTCTCTCGCTGCCTCTCCTTTTTACATCTTCTTGTTAGCTCTCTCTCTCTCTTTCTCTCTCTCTCTCTCTCTCTCTCTCTCTCTCTCTCTCTCTTTAGTTGTTGATGTTCCTCTGAATAGTTGTGCAAATCTGCCCTTGGCTCAAAAAGTCGTTCCCGTACGACCTCTCACGGCTTGATCAGGCATGGCCACAAACTGCGCAGTCGAGACAGAAATTGAAATCGAGAGAGAGAGAGAGAGAGAGAGAGAGATAAAGAAAGAATAAAGAGAGCGAGAGAGGGAGAGAAAGAGAGAGAACAAGTAAGAGAGAATGAAATAAGCGAGAAAGTGAAGAGATAGAATGGAGAGACGCCGAGAAAAGGAGTGAAAGAGAGAATAAATAGCCCCGCGCGAACCTTGCTATTATCCCCTCGGCACTAGCTGTGATCGGTTTCCCCTCTCTCTCTGTCTCTCTCTCTCTCTCTCTCTTGCTCTCTCTTCTTCTCTCTTCATCTGTCCCTCTCTTTCTCTTCGTCTGTCTGCCTCTCTCTCTTCATCTTTCACCTCCTTCTTCCTTTCCTTCCCTGTCTCTCTCCAATCGAACCCTCGCCTGTTTGTACTTTCCCTCATCATTTGGTCATTACAGAACGCCTCATTGCCAATGATCAATCGAGAGAGAGAGAGAGAGAAAGAACGAAAGAAAGGGAGAGAGAGAAAGAGAGAAGAGTGAGAGAAAAAGAGGGAGGGGGAGAGAAAGCTTCAGTCTAGTTTTGTGACGACCGAATGAGCAACTTACCGCGCTACGAGACAGGCGTATACGGCAGTTTTGCATTTATGCTTATGTATGTATGTACATATAGCTTTATCTTACAATGTTATTTATATTCTTTCTTATTCGTTTCACACGGATGCACTTGCACATAATACAATAAGAACTTACTCTGACAGATTATACATAAATAATTAAATAACAAATATAAAATCCTGCCTACTTCTCCAATGACAACAACTCTGCAATGAATAGGTATCTCTCTGTCTCATCTTTGGCCCTCTCTAACATCTCTCTCTCTCTCCTACTCGCTGGCTATCTCTCTCTCCCTTTCGTTCGCTCTCTATATCTATCTCTTTCTCTCTCTCTCTCTCTCTAACGGCTAATTTTCGTAATTATCATGCTCCTGTTTGTAATTGACTGATGATGTAGAATGCATGTACCTTCATTTGTTTACTTGCCAGCTTCTTAATTAACTTACCGGTTTCCAACACCAGTGCAGAAGAATAGTCTCAACACGTTAATGTTCATATATTTCCCTACTCAAAAAAAAAGAATGAAAACACCCAAGTTGATGTTCATTGTTTTTGGCACTTTGCCAACAGGCAGATTTCTCCTTCCGATCAGCTTGTTCATTTCTCTCTGTGATTATTGTTGATCTCTGAGCACTAACATAGCGTCTAAATGTTTTGAGATGCAGGAGAAAAAAAAAAGAATATTTAGACAGAGAAGTTTTGATTTGATTTGCAAGCAGTCAATATCATTGCTTTACAGATGAAACTCAAAAACAATACGGATTCCTCACAATCAAAGCCCTCGGATGGGGTGAACGTATGTATGTAGGTATTAAGGTGGGTGGTTCTCCTTAGGTCATAGCAGAGGATAAGGGTGGTACGGGTTGCTTTTTCATGGTGTTGTCCTTCGGCTCAAGTCTCTGCCGCTCCATCAAAGTGTGTCCTACCCCCCCCCCCTCCCTGTTTCCCCCACCCTCGGGGGATATGTAGATAGTGCACATGAAGTGCAAGGTTGCTGTAGATCTTCTTCTTCTTCGCCGCCCTCTTCAACACACGCTCACGGTTCTCTTCTGGAATCCTAAAGAAGCTCACAGGAAACTCAACCGTAATCAATTTGAATCTTTTCCTGACTACCGTAATCGCGTCGCTATAAGTAACTGCTCCTTTGCTATTGTTTATCAGGAAAAATGCGCGAATTCAAATGCGTGTTTTTTTGGCGCCTTTAATGCTCTGAACATAGCCGGGACAAAGTATTCGCTTCACTGGAACGGTAGCATCGGAAATTAATTCATCCCTATTCATTTCGTGACCAAGAGATGAGACTGCAATTTTTACTTGAAACGCTGTTTTGACCGTTGGCAGGAAATTTTTTTATATATATTATTACTGAAACAGTTTTTCGTACATTCGATCTTAACCGAAAGTGAAGAGACTCTTCCTCATTTTTTGCGCAGTTTCGCTTACAATCTTCTTTTCGTTTTGTGAGTGATAGAGATAATTTCTTAACTATCTTCTCTTTCTTCTTATTTTATTATTCTTCTTCTTCTTCTTCTCTTATAACAATAACTTTTGGCTTTCTCTCGTCACATGAGAAAGTAGACAAAAACACACGTAAGAATATGCCCCGCGGGGCCATCAAAGACGGTTTTGTTCCCTAGTCCACTTGTTCATCTCTCTTACGCCATCTATCCTCCACTCTCTCCTCTTTCATCGCTCTCTCGCTCGCCATTCTCTTTCTCTCGCTATCCGTCTCGCTCTCTCTCTCTCGCTCTTTCACTTTCTCTCTCTCTTGCTTTCTCACTATCTCTCTCTCATTCACTTTCGTTCTCTCTCTCTCTCTCTTTTTCTCTCTCTCTCTGCACAGTGATAAGTAGCCAGTCATTATTACACGATATATGTGTGCTCTCTCGCTCGCTCCAAGCACACGACACCTCCCTCATACTTGTTCACTCCCGTTGCCCCACAGCCCTTCACCCAAGGCAGAGAGAACCTTTGTTACCCATCCCCCTCCCCTTCTCATAATAATAGCCCCTTAATGGTCAGCTAAGAAACGAAGAACGAAGACATTGATCTAGGCCTCTTGGTATTCAGTCTTTTTTATATGTTTTTTTTTCATTTTCATCTTTAAATAAATATAAGTCTTCTATCATAAAGTTTTACCGTTTTTTTTGTGCCCTTCAGTATTGATTACGCATCATTCTTTTGTATCTCTCTTTATTCTCTTTCATGTCTCATTTTTATCCACATTTCTCTGTTAATCTCCCCCATGCACTGAGAGTAAGCACCTTGTCTGTCTCTCTTACGCCTCTATCCTTTCTCTTTCTGTCCTCTTCTTTCTCTCTTTCCTCTCCCACTCAGTCTCTCTCTCTCTCTCCTTTCTATTGTCTAATAGCCAAAGCTCTCTGCCTAAAATCGAAAAGACCGCTTGACATGTGCATTGTCCAGACTGTGTCTATGATTGAGATGTCTCAGTGGATCCGCACCCTCCCGGGCATTCCTTGGCTCATCTGAGCCACTCCCTTGCGCGGGGGGTGCCATCCCCCACCCCATCCTCCTAATCATACATCCACTTGAACACCGCTCTCCTCGGCTCGTAATTCCATTAATTTCCACCCTTTACCCTATGCCAATCTCTTTCACCATTAGAACGCCTATTTTTCGTTTAAAAAAAGGGTTTGAAATTTTTTTAGCATTACAATGTAAATTGAATGATTCATTTACGGCAAGATTAAACGAAGGAAGCAGAGAGAGAGAGAGAGAGCGAGGGAGAGAGAGAAATAGAGAGAGGACGAAATGGAAAAAAAATTGAGAGCGCCCCAGAGAGCGAGAGAGAGAGGGGGGATTGGACAAAAGGGGAAAATGAAAGTGATCAAGCCTTGTGCTGGACTTTTAGCGAACAGGTACAAATTCTTTTTATAAATATGATTCATGGCGTTTTCCTGAAATAAAGATGAGCAGTAATTTGAGATTTCAGTGTTAAGTAACACAAATTTCGACGATAGTTTCAATATGTTATCGTGTCAATACTGCCACAATCTATAACTGTAAATTCTTTAACATTTTTAGCAGTGAAAACTCTTCAGAATACTCTGATCGAATTTTCACTAATTTTCATTTGTCGTCGTGCCTCTCTCTAATTATGTGCTCTCTCGCAACTTATTTAAAAAAAAATGCATGCTTCCTCAAAGGCGATTGATCTGTTCGGCTCATTTAAAGGAGAGTGATCACCGAAAGCCTTAGGTGAGATTTCAAATTGCGCGCTCTCCTTCATGCGTGGTATTTTCACACAACATTATCAGTGCGACATGCGAAATAGCACGCGAGAATGAGAGAGTGTCTGGTGCCAGAGTGAACGTGGGAATTCAAACATTTATTTTTTTAAATTATTGTTCGGTGGTCTTCCTCCTTTAAACGAATCTTACAGTGCCTAGAGCATTTATTGTTTGAGACAATTGCCACATGTTCTCAGTGTGTAATGAATGAATAAAAAAGCTTTGCTTACTACTTCTTTTTTAAAACCCCTTTTTATCCTCCTATTAAAAAGAGAGGCGGTAGACTTTGTGGTAGGAGAGAAGGAGAGAGAGAGAGAAAGAGAGAGAGAGAAAGAGAGAGAGAGAGGGAGCGAGAGAGAAGGACTGTGTAATCCTCCACTTTCGGCGCTTTGCTCACAATCACTCCATTCTAAGCTCACGTTCGTCCTCGCAACTCGTGGAAATCACTCAAGGCATTCTCTTCTCTCTCTCTCTCCCTTTCTCTCTCCCCCTTTCTCTCTCTCCTTTCTCTCTCTCCCTTTCTCTCTCTGCCTTTCTCTCTCTCTCCCTTTCTCTCTCTCTCTCTCACTCACTCTCTCTCTCTCCCTCTCTTCCTCTCTCATTCTCACTCTCTCTCTCTCTTCTTCTTTCTCTTCCTCTCTCTCTTTTCCTTTTTCACTCTCTCGCTCTATTTCTCTCTTTCTCTCTCTCCCTATTATCTCCTTTCCTGTGAACCTCTCCTGTCTTTCCCTGCAATGGTCTTGACACTGCCGCCAATCACCTTGTTCCGCTCTCACCAGGATTTCCACACATCGTTTTATCACTTTTACCATTCCACCCTCAGGCCGGGTAGGCTTTCCTTTGGAAAAAGCTTGCTCTAGCTTATCCCTCTTTATAATTATTTTTCTTATATATTGATATTACAATTGTTGACAAATTTTATTCAATGTATATGAATAATATAAAATAATACTCAAAAATTCCCTAATCCGACAAAAAAGGACTCTTATGATTATCATTATTTAGTGTTGTTATTATATTAAGAGACATGAAACTTGAATTTGGGAACGTATGTAACTTGCAATTAGAACTTTCTCCCATTTACCTTGCCAAATCGATTATTTCTCTGGCGCGGTCTTGCTGAAACAGTTATGAGAATGTTGCTTGCGGTGGTGTTGGTGGTGGCTGAAGTGGCCGGTCGTTGCTTTGTCAATTCGGTTCGTGCGTGTAGCCACAGCGCATGTAAGAGAGTGAACTCTTCTTCTTCCCTCTCTCCTTCTCATTCTACATATGTAGATATACTTGAAACATTTCTTAGAGAATCTTCTTCATATGAATTCATATAATGTCTGCATCCTGTATTTACGGTGCATCATGTTTTTCCTTAGTATTTCTATGTTTCTCTCACTCTCTCTCTCTCTCTTCCTTTTCCTCTCTCTCTCACTCTCTGACCCTATCTCAACCGCCCTTCCTTCTATCCCTCTCCCTCCCTCTCCCTCTCTCTCCTTCTCTCTCTCTTCTCTCTCTCTCTCTCTCTCTCTCTCTCTCTCTCTCTCTCCCTTCCTACCTCTCCAAGATGTCTCTTCCGTTTTGAATCCGGCTAACCTCAAGTGCACCACACGGTTGTTTGTGTTGCTCCGATCTAATGTGCAAATCTTTCCTCTCCATCTTCCACGTGACCTTCCATTCCATTTTTTATTCTTATCGCAGACCTTCTCATTCATCCACAAACCTAGTGCAAATTTACATATGTATGTCTATGAGCATATGTATGTATATGTGTAACTATTCACAAGGAAATATGTATGTACATATGTACATATGTATGTATGCACAAACATATGTACTTACGAATGTAAACTGAACATTAAGTGACCAAACCATACCCCTTTCCACTCCCCTTCGAGGGGATAAATACACGGGACGGCTGCTCCTTGAAGTGAGTTATCGAGAAGGAGAAAGAAAACTTGACTATTTTTCAGATGCTAAAACCCTTTAATGTCTACTAGTATTACTAGAAAAAACCTAGAGAAGGAATGATATGTGTGTTTGTGTGAATAAAGAGAGTGGAGCGCAGAGAGAGGGAGAGAGGGAAAGGGAGAGAGATATAGAGGGAAGAGAGAGAGAGATGCAGAGAGAGAGAGAGATGCAAAGAAAACACAGGAGTAGTCTGGTTTAGGAGTACGTACAATCAAGTACCGAGTATGAACCTATTGCCAGTAGCCAGCAGCGCTACGCGAAAAAAATTCGATTCTTATTCGGCCACTTGCCAACATCCGCTTTAACCGCTTTCTCATTTCGCCTCCCTCACGTGAGAAGCAAAACTCAACCAGGGAATAAAGTTTTATTTTTTCTTCTTTTTCTTTTGCCCTTCCATAGCTTTCTTATCAGTTTAATTTCCTCATTTATTTACTTACTCATCTGTACCCCGTTCGCCTTATCTACAAAGTCTACTTATATTTGACATACATAGAGATATTTATGTACATTTATTTATGGTTTCACCGCGTTAAATGCTCTCTTTTTATCGTGAAGCTGCATATTTTTCGAGTTGTTTCTAGACTTGGAGCCGAGTATGGTGGTGAGGTTATGGAATCGTCTAGCGAGAAGTAGAGACAGAGAGAGAGAGTGAGAGAGAGAGAGAACGAAATATAGAGAGAGAAAGAGAGAGAGAGAGAACGAAATATAGAGAGAGAAAGTGAGAGAGAGAGAGAGAGATTGATGTAAGAGAAAACGAGTGCCTGGGGTAGTTGCCTCCCTAAACAGTGTGGAGGCATTAGAAAGTGCTGATACTCTCGCTCTCTTTCTTTATTTCGCTTTGCTCTCATATTATTGTGTCTCTCTCTCGGTCTCTTTCTTCTTCTTCTTCTCTCTCTCTCTTTCTCTGGCTCTCTCTCATAATTGCGTGGGAGAAGGCGTACACCCAAGAAGGAAACAGATTGGTCGGCGATGCTTTTTATAGTGACACCACAAATCAGCAGAACATCAGAGAAGCCGACCTAGCTCCATATCAGAAAGAAAATATTTATGTAAGCTTTTTGTTTTACTCTTTAGAACTTATTCTGGTTGTCAGATTTCATTGTCAAAAGGCTTAAATAGAGTGGATAATAAATATATTTATATGGCTCGTTGCGACCCGTGTTCGTAGAGTTCCTTCCCTATTATTATGTACCAATTTTAAACTATTTTGCAATTGAGCGACCTTAGTATCCTAGTTTAGTGCTGTCACACTGAAAAACCTTATTTCATGTACGATAAATAAATCCTATTCTCTCACGTCATCTTTTCTTTGTTGTTTTTGCGCTTAAATTATGGACAAGCTGACCTCCCCAGTGAAGGGGAGCTCGATTGCAATCTTTCCCGTTGTGTCGTTGGCAGCTTCCTTCTTTTTGTTTATTTCTCTCTCTCTCTCTCTCTCTCTCTCTCTTTGTCTCTTGCTCTCTCTGTGAGGTTCTCTAGTTATCTCTCTGTCTCTGGCTCTTTAGTTATCTCTCTGTCTATCCCTCTCTCTTGAATTCTCTCGCTTCTCGCTTCTCTCTTCCCTCTCCTCTCCATCTTCGTTTCCTCTCCTATAACAGGCCTGCGTTCTCCCGGTCCTCCTTCCATTCAGCTTTCATACTACGTATGACGCTTTCGACCAGAACACTAGAGCACTCCTTTCCTTATTAGCTGTCCAACTTTCTGGCTCTCTACTGCTTTGAATCACTCTCTCGGTCTCCCGCTCTCTTTCTTCTCTATCTCTACACCCTGTTTTCTCTGCCTAATTCCTCAAAGACCACTACTGGGAGCGCTTGACATTGCGCCATATGTATGTATGTCCATACATATGTATGTATCTTCCTCAAGTGGATAATAGAGCGCTCAGCGCTTTCACTATCCGACCGCAGCAAGCCACCCTGTAATATAGACATGCTCGTAAATTATCTTTCTTTTTCTAAGAGCGTGATTGCGATAAGTTACATTCATCTATGTTCGTAGATGTCAGGTCACTTCTAATGGTAACTTCACTTTATTTTAAACTAGTAATTTTCAGAAGTATTTTTTTCCTTCTTTATATGTAATATTGCTTCTTTTTATGACTATATATACATACATGCATATGCACATATGTATATCGATGTACAAATTCTTACCATTAGCTACCTGTCTTTTTTCATATAATAGAACTCTTGTAATAATTGCCTCATGGCTCTTTACGGAATCGATTGATCAGTTGACTTAAAGCGTTGATTGATTGATTGACTGATTGTAATAGTGATCAAGTTTAAAAGACTTTTAGAACGAATAAAAAGGCGGTCCCGAGAAACAAAACGACTTGCTGAATGTTCGACGCGCTCTCAGCGGAAGGTGGCGGAGTCCGCCAGAGGCATCGCCGGCGGCTGATTCAGCCCATTCTCCTCCTCGGCCTCTTCCTCGTTCCCCTCTTCATTACAAGTGCTCGCGCGCTCGATGAGGCTAGAGCACCATTTACTTGCTCTTTTTTAATTCTCTCTCTCTCTCTCTCTCTTTCTCTTGCTCTTTCTTTCTCTCGATCCCTTATCGTGTTTATTTTGCCTTAAAAGTGTTTTTTTTCTCTTTTATTTTTTTAACAGAGTTGTAGAAGAATAACAGGACGTTCAACAATGTGAGATAGAATGATAGGCAAGGTAAAGGTTGCCCAAAACGCAAAATGAGAAAGAAGTAGCTAGGCTTGCCTCAAGTGAGGCCATCAGAAAACTGATTAGTTACCTACATACATAGGTCACCCTTTGGCTTCCTTTGCAAACACTTACCATTAGGACATTCCGCTTGTCCTGGCTCGCTAGCCTTGAAAGCTTAATTGTATACAGCTCGTTTAGAACGGTAGAAGACGGCGCTAAATGGCTTTGAAGCTTTCGCATGTATACTAAGAGTGAGAGACAGAGAGAGAGAGAGAGAAAGAAGGGAAGAGTGAGAGTGAGAGAAAGAGAGAGGGAGATGGAGAAAAAAAACGGGTGACGTAATAAAAGCAAGAAGTGTCGAAGGAAAGAGCGTTGGGCGAATGGGAAAAAGTTCAAATACGCCTGTCAAATGCCTGCAATAAAATGTGGCCAATAAAGGAAACTGATAAAAGGCGATTCTGGTGAGAATTTACATTAGAATTGCAGTGAAAGTAGGGATTTTCAAGAGGTACAAAGTTTTCTAAAATTTTCTGCAGATTTTTTTTACCCACTAACAATTAGTAATATCTTACATTTCAGGATCAAAAGGACCTCGACATACGCTTTGACAGCGTTCAGATGTTAGCGTGACGATTAAGCGCGTTAATTTACGCCATCCTTGGACCAAATTTTTTTTTCGGATTATTTTAAATATATTCTCCCGCCCTTTTGGACACACCAAAAAAGTGCACGCACTAAAAATCTGGCCCCATTACACCTCTGCCTAGCTCGAACGCGTTCAATGTCATCGCATCGATCGAATCGCAGAATGCACAAGGAGTCATAGAATCGAGCAGCGTCCGCACAGAGCGACAAGTCTCT
Source organism: Allodiplogaster sudhausi (assembly GCA_945643635.1). Classification (NCBI taxonomy): domain Eukaryota; kingdom Metazoa; phylum Nematoda; class Chromadorea; order Rhabditida; family Diplogasteridae; genus Allodiplogaster; species Allodiplogaster sudhausi. Next base: position 3,075,693 of record CALZFC010000001.1, on the reverse strand, counting down.
CATCAATTCCCCGAAGTTGCGGTGAGGTTTTTTTTCTCCGTTTTTTTAAATACTGTTTTTTTCCGAAAAAAATTCTTTTTATACACACTTTTTATATCTTTTTTTCAAACTATTTCTTGATACGGACACTTATTGGCAAGCTGCCAAGAATTGTCAAATAGAAAGAAAAATAATTTACTCTTTTCTTTCCAGGGAGAACGACACATTGTCACGGTCGCCAAGGACGGGCAAGTCTTGCAGATTCGACGGTTCGAGCATATTTTTTTTCTCTCTCTTTTCAAATGCTATGCCCACATAATGTCATCGTGGGCATAGCATTAATTTGGACACATTAAAGAAAAGAATGCATAGAAGTAGACCAATGATGACCCGCTCCTGTACTTTTTCTTCGCCATTATTCTGCTTCATTTTCTTCTTTTTCTTCGGGAGCAGTAGGCTTTTTTTTAGCAGCAGAAGCCGTGCAGGTGCTTTTGCTCGCTTACTCTCAGTATTTTCAGCATAACGCTCTATCTCTGCCTTGGTTCGAATCTGTTTGACTCACTGGTAATTTTTGAAAAGCAAAAAAAAAAACATTATAAATTCATTTGTGCTAGGCCTGGCCAGCTATTAATTGTAAGAGTATACCAAGGCGGGCCTTATGTTTTCTTAATAATATAATTTTGATTATAAGCTACGGCTGTCATAAAATGATGCTACCCGCTAAAATACGTTTGGATAATGTAAATATTATAGAAATCTCGACACTTGCTTCAGATTATTATATTATTTCTTTCTTTTTTTTCGCCCGCTTATAATCACAATCTCTCCTCTCGACTACAGTAATCTACGCAGGCCTCCCGGTCTGCGTCGTCCGCACTTTGCGTTGCCGCGCCGTCGCACCAACTCACGTTCGAGGTCGGCCGAGTTTGTGAACACGCGACGCGTCACGCCAACCGCAACGCGTCCCGCGAAAACAGCAACGCTTCATGCTAATCCAATGAGTCGTGCCATTCATAACAGCAACAACAACAACAGCAACAACAACTTCAACAATAATAATAACCGTGTCCCCCCTCCTCAACAAGCCCGTCGCCTCATTTCAAATGGTCCTCGCTCTCCGCCGCCATCTAACAGACCCGTTCTGCGTCCGCCACCGCCTCGAACACCGCCGCAGGCGCCAAGACCGCCGCCAAACCGGCCGCCTGCTGTAAACTTCCACCTTGTCGAAGGTGGACGCAGCGGGGTGCGCCAGTCGGGCACTACGGCGAAAGTCGTGCCGCCGCCGTCCCTGAGAGGTCGCATAGTCGTGGACAACAGCCGGGGCCAACCACAGCCCCCAGCCGCTTCGCACTCCGTAGGCAACAACGCCAGGTTTGCGGTCTGGCATGGGATTTGCTACTATTAACCGTTTTGGTGTGTTTTTAACAATGTGTGTATTTAACAATTAAGTGTGTTTAACAATTGGGTGTAATTAACCATTGGTGTTTTAACCATACGGTGTGTTTGTGCTTCTCTTGCCTTCTTCATCTCGCAACTCATATGCGCATTCTCCACCATTAGTTAGCTATTCTTTTGCTAACCGCTGCACCTCTACCTCCCGTCTGTGCTGCTTCTCGAAATCTGTGCGAGTTTGTTACTGATGGCGCTGAATAAAAAGTTAAAACATGATTGTACCAGTTTGAGAAACTCGCCTGGAAATAACTTGCCATCGGCTGTTTACTTACTGCATAACAGCTTTTTAATTCAGCATTCTGAATAGTTGATTACTTGTGCTCCTGTTCTTTGCTCTCTCACTCAATTTTTCTCCTTCTCTCATCTCATACCTTCTCTATCACTCAATTTCTCTCTTTCTATCTCTCTCTCCCCTCTCTCTCTCTCTCTCTTTCTTCTTAGTATCTCTTCTTATGTCAAAGGATGTTTACGAGCGTCCTGTGTTGAAGAAGAGTGTAACTTGTGTCTCTAAACTTGTGTCTGAACTTGCATGAATGACCTTGTCCGATGGTCGAACTCTCTTCTTCTTCTTTCTCTGTTTCTTGTTCGTGCAGTGCAGTGCATCCCGTAGCCGGACAACACAGGAAAATGGCAGCGATTTTTGAGCAGAAAGATAAAAAATCTCTTAAATCTCTTCAGATTCCGCTTCGATAAGCAGAATCAAGGCGTTCCAGTAAGCGAGTCGTCAACCAGTTAGCCGTTTTTTGTTTGTTCTACTCTCTCTCTCTCTCTCCTTCTTTTCTCTCGCTCTCTCTCACTCGCTCTCTAATAATTTTTTGTCTTTCTTTTTCAGTCTGTCTCTCTCTTTCCCTTCCCCCTATCTTGTCTTCTCTCTCACTCTCTCACTCTCTCTCCCTCTCTCTCTCCCTCTCTCTCTCTCTTTCTCTCTCTCTCTCTCTCTTTCCCCTCCCTCTCTATTCATTCTTTCTCTCACGCTAATTTTTCTCTTTCACCTTACTTTTCTTTCTTTAATGAAATGTAACGTTGCGAGTAGCTGAACAAGAATATCGGAAATAGAAGAACAATATTCAAGATATACATACAATGGAAACTGAAAAATTAAATAAATCCCAAAATCACTATGCATTTTCAGCGACTCAAGAAGCAGCAGCAACTACTCCCGACACACAGCCTCCTTCTCCAACATCTGCCGAAGCCAGGATACGCCAGAATCAGCCGCCTACTGAGGGTTTTCTCTTTATTCTACGTTTTTTTTCAATATTTATTTTATTTTCAATATTTATCTTTCTTAATATCTATTTATCTGTATTTATTTATTTTCCCATATTTATTATTCTCAATGTTTAAGTGTTTTTTTTCTCAATATTTATGTTTTCTCAGTCTCGCCATCTCCCGTCGTCTCGCCAGACTTTTTCGCCTCTCCTCGCATCTTCCGTCCTCGGCCATCGCCAACGTCTCATTCCACATCCTCATCTTCCTCGACTTCCATCACTCCGCCCCCTCTGCCTCCTCTGCCGGGCAACTTTGGCACTCAGCAGCAGCAGCAGCAGCCCGTGGCCGCAGCGGCCAATAGCCGCGAACAAGGCAACAATCGCGGCCGTGACCGAAGCGGAAGCGGCAGTCGCGAGCAGAGCGGAAGCGGAAGTGCCTCGTCTTCCGGCAGTCACAGCTTCGACTCGAACGAACGCGCCTTCGTCCGGCATCTCCAGCACCGACTGCAGCAGAACCCGAGCCAGCCGCAGCAGCCACATGGCAGACGAGGCGGTGGCCGACATCGAACGCGTCGTCCTCAGCCGCCACCGCCGCAGGAAGTGCCGCCAGCAGCAGCAGTGAATACGGAGCAGCCTCCGGTGGCCATCGCCACCTTCCGCTCTTTCAGGCCGCGACCACCACAGGTTGCGCACCTTCATTGTCTAGTTTCTCTCTTCTTTCATTACCTTTCATCTTGTTACATTGTCGTTCATGTTGACTCTCAGGGGCCGTAAAATTGCTCTAGAGATTGACACCAACGCCCGATAACACATGCGCCTATTTTTCTTCTTCTAAAACATGAATTAAAAAAATCTAGTAAAACAAATTTTTTTTTCGCTCCAGCGCTCGTCGACGCGCGTCAGCAGCAGCAGCGGCTTCGCGAATACGACGACCGAGTCGCCAATCTTCGTGTCGGCCTTGCCAGCTGAGTCATCTGCTTCTGCTTCTACTGCCACGACGGCGTCGGAATCGGCCTCGTCATCCTCGAGCTTCTCCTCCTCCTCCTCTTTCTCGCCCACGTCTCCCTCACCGACGACCTTGCCCCGTCAGCCGCCGCCCGCGCTGAACACGCTGCCGACGCGCCCGACGCACACTTCGACGGCGCATCAGTTTGGCTTCTTCAAAGCAAATTTTTCAAGCCACGCCCACACTTGAATTATGTATGTGCGAGATTTTAAGATTGCTCAAAAGAGAAAATACTTCGTTAATTTATTTATTAAAATTTTTTTATTTTCGTCTTTCCTAGAAGTATACATAACTAATCGATAGTATAAATTTTAAATTCTAAATTATTAATACGATCATGAAGCACTTTAAAGTAGTCAAAGACTCAAGCTTGAATTCGCGCCCTTTTTGCCTGGAACTGGTGCGAGAGAGCGTGTGATTAATAGAGACGCGCGACTACAAAGACAAGTCAAATTCAAATATGTAGATTAGGCATTGAATTTCATGCTTCATTAAATTCTCTCTCTTTCTCTTTCTTTTTCTTTTTTCTTCTCTTTCTCTCTCTCTCACTCTCGCTCGCTCTTTCTCTCTCTCGTCATAATACTAGCTCTCACTCGACGCACTCGTCCACGCGACATCACACGACGCAGCTGCCACCGGACGATCTCCCGCAGCCGAGCACCGCCACGACGCCTTCGTCGACGGCGGCGCAGGCGACAAGGTTATTTTATGTTATTTTTTACACATTATAATGACACAAAAATTTATTATCATATTTCTATAACATATATTTTTTTCTAAATTTTTAAATTGATTTTTTGGACCATTCTATGCGAATATAAATAAAGGTAATTTTCTATGTATGAAAGCCACCATACGAAAAAAGTAAAAAATATATATATTTCCAGTTTCCAAATCACGGCGTCGACTGGCACGAGCTTCACGCCTTCTCCTTCTTCCTCTTTATCCCCTTCTTCGCCAGCAACCGAGACGTCGTTCACGTCAGCGACGTCGTCGGCTCCGAGCTCGGCGTCCACCTCCTCCGGTGGCCATCACTCATCGACACGTCATCATCATCACGAGGAGACGGCCAGCACTACGCCAGTTACACCTACTTCGCAGACTTTTTCATTCTTTTCCACCTCTTCACCCTCCTCGTCCTCATCTCACTCTACGCCGAGCTTCTCCTCGCACTCAACTTCCACGCCAAGCTTCTTCTCCTCTTCGCCATCAAGCTCCACGTCCAGTTTCACTTCGTCGCCATCGAGTCTGCCGTCGACCTCGACTGCAGGCTTTTCAAGGTATGTTTTTCCTTCTTTTTTTCCCGCCAAAATATTTAAATAGCTTCCTCCAGTGGAAAAAGAGGGAAAATAAAATGAATATTTCTTTATTGTAGCCCCTCGACCAGCTCCACCTCCTCTACCGCGTCAACGTCTCACCATCACAGCAGTAGCAGTAGCAGCAGCAGCCACAGCAGCACTCCAACGACGACGTCCAGCGGGCCGACTCCGCCGCCCCCAACATCCGCCGGATTCTCCTCTTCCTCCTCTTCATCTTCCTCCTCGTCATCATCTACAACGACACAGCCACGCGGTAACTCTGCAGAACAACAGCAACTGCCCAACGACAACTCGATCAGTGGTAAGGCGAACAAATGTATGTATGTACCAACCTAGTTAATGTTATTAACTTCCTTCAACTGTTTCCATAAAGTAAACAACCTTTTGTATTGCATCGTTCATGGACGATCAGGATTTGACTGTATATATACAAAATATATATTGCTTTTTAAAGGCCCTCAACCGCCCGCGCCATTCGCCTCTTTTACAACATCCCAATTTTCGGCATCGCCTCAACCGCCAGGCGTCCTCGGTTCTCCGCCAGGTGTGCATTTCATTCCAAAGTTTAAAACATTTTTATTTTGTTCGATCGCCATGGTAATTAGGACTTGTGGTTGTACAAATGAAAACTTTTCGAGGGAAAAAAATTAAATAAATAAAAAATAAATAAAAAAACAATTAAAAGGCGAGCTCCCTCCGTCGGACAGCGTCGTGAACGAGCTGAACGAGGCGGAGGACTTTCTGGAGGTCGCACGCCGACTGCACATTGTTCGCCAGAGACGACTTCGTCGACGGCGAAGAAGGCAGGCGGAGCGAACGAGACGAAGCGCATAGCAGTGACCGGCCGCATCCTACATTCGTCGCGTTTTGATAACGCCTTTTGATCTACGATTATGATCTACCACAATTTCGTGCTCACTGCCATTTTAATGTATCTGCATACCTATTTGATTGCTCTACCATTTTACAACGAGGCAGTGTCCTATATCTCGGAGAATCAGAAAATCGAGCACACTCTTATTTTCGGTGTGCTTTTCGGTGTACGAAAAACAAGCCCCGATTTATCCGGTGATATCTCTAAAGAATCGTGGTGCATGACAACTCAAGGACGTCATACTCTTCTCATTTTTTTTAAAAATCTTTTGCCGTATTGTCCATTCTGACCTCTTTCTCTGCTGACATATCGTAAGTTCCAGACGGATGCACAATTGCCTTTCACTACAGTACTATTTTTTTATGTAATTAGAAGGTGTTTTAATAATTCACTTATCCAAGTTTTCTTTTTTTACATTCTACCATATCATAAGGAATCTTGTCGAATATTTGAATTTATCATTAGTTGGCGCCGACTCTCGGTGATAGTCCCTTTTTCTATTATTCTGACGTATGTATTTCCCGAATGTCAAGAACTGCGCGCGGTGTTTTCTTGCCAAACGTGAAGTTTTCAACGGGTCGCCCATTTAGCTAGCCTTTTCGTAGTCTACCGTGTCGAGTAAGGTATGTATGTAATCTTAACATGTAAGTAAAGGAATTTTAGCTCGCGTCAAAGATACCGCAAATGAGTAGTGCAAATGCAACGAGATAATGATATAGCATCTGCATTTTATTGCCTTTCTTTAAGGTAACGCTCCTGACGCATTTTGCTTGGCGAAATTTTATTGCAGCCGGTCAACATGGAGGGCCAAGAGCTCAAGGAAAGGTAAATAAGGATTTTATCACGCAATCTAACCTATGGAAATTAGGAATAAATCACGATTCGTTACACAAAAGAAACGGCTAGTCTACACAGATCAGTTTATAGGTTGGACAATGTCAAAATCGTCAGAAAGATTATACTGGAGTCAACAATGAACATTGAAATATTGGAATGCAAATATACTCTGACAGGTGATTAGTACTGAAGAGAAGAGAGACTTCTACATCGGAGTATGGAAAGGGTTCCATTCTAAGTGATTGGATGTTGCTCCTGGCGGAGGGGAGCAAGCAGAAGAGGGGAGTTGGCGGCGTGCAAGCAGAAGACCGATCTCGAGGATGACAATGACTGAGCAGCGGAGGAGGAGACTGACCTGGCAGCCCAACGTGCCGAGCATGAACTTAAAGGAGCGCGAAAGTAATCTATATGATTTTTCCTGACTAATGTAGTTGCGTCTCTCTAAATCACATGCTCTCTCTCCTTTCTGTGAAACAAAAAGGCGTGGATTAAAGAGTGAGTTCTTGGCTTCTTTCATAAGAATATGTGGGGTTATACCCCATTGCTTTAGTATCTCAAATAAATTTGAAACCGACCGATGTTTTGAGCTGCTCTACTTCGACGTGTAGATCAATTGTTCCAAACAGAATGGTAACTTCGCTCTAAAATATCGTTAGATCTGATGTAGGCATTAAAGAATTAAAATGTAATTATGCTCGTTGAGCAGTTCTTCTCAAGGCTGAGGTTTCCAATCTTTTTATCTAGTTAATTAATTTTTAAGGTGTGTTAAAACCCAAAACAGCTTTAAGAATGAGAAATGTGCCTTATTCTGAGTTTTTGGTGCTTGGAAGACGTGCGTTTTGAGGATGCTTTCATGACAAGGCACCGGGCAATCGCACTCTGGCCAGCCGGAGGGATCGCCGCGGGAGGAGAGAAGGAAGGAGATACAAGCAACTTAAGAGAGCTTCTCTGTAAGAGTCGAGCATGCGCTTAAGGCAGCCTGCCCCGGGAAAATTGTTTTCGAATTCGTTAACAAAAATCATTTTTCTTATACAACTCGACCCTCTCTATTTAATGAAACTAATTTCATCATCATCCGATTTTTTCACTTCAGGATACACTGCCGTAACCCTGAAAATTCATTGAGCCATAAATCCGTTCCAAACCGGTTTTGAGAAACAATGCACATGTCATTCAATAGCATTTCGAAAGCGCTTCAAATTTCATCTAGGAACATGTTTTACTAAAATTTTATTTTGGCCGAGAAATTTGGGTCTAAATTATTTGAAGGGTCAGCACACCATTTTGTGATCATTTCCCCACCCTGGCACCTAGATAGAAAGAAAGAGCGTGAAATTTGCTACCAAATAAGTACCATTCAAGAGAAATCTGAGCGTACCAATTTTTGCTACGAGCAATGCGCGCGAGTCGGTCAAAAAGGTGCGTTTACGGCGGCCGAGGCACCCTGCAAGCGCATTCAGCGATCCATAACTTTGCTCAATCTTAATATCAGAAAATCGTAGATATATCATCTAAGAGCTCTCACAGAGATCTTCAAATGCCACATACATACTTTTATTGAAATATTTATATTTCTATGGAAAATTTCGTTCTGAACTTTTAGAAGGCTTAAAAAGCTATTTTACAAACATTTCCGCATTTCAAAACATATATCATAAGAAAGAGCGTGACATTTTCTACAAGATGAACCCCTTTCATTAAACTTTCAAGTCTATATTGTTCTGTTATAAGTCATAGTCTATATTGTTCTGTTATAAGCCTTCTAAAAGTACAGAACGAAATTTTCCATCGAAATATAAATATTTCAATAAAAGTATGTATGCAGCATTTGAAGATCTCTGTGAGACCTCATAGATGATATATCTACGATTTTCTGATATAAAGATTGAGCAAAGTTATGGATCGCTGAATGCGCTTGCACGGTGCCTCGGCCGCCGTAAACGCGCCTTTTTGACCGACTCGCCCGCATTGCTCGCGTCGTAGCAAAAATTTTTCTTGAATGATAATTATTTGGTAGCAAATTTCACGCTCTTTCTTTCTATCTAGGTGCCAGGGTGGGGAAATGATCATAAAATGGTGTGTTGACCCTTCAAATAATTTGGACCCAAATTTCTCGGCCAAAATAAAATTTTAGTAAAACATGTTCCTAGATGAAATTTGAAGCGCTTTCGAAATGCTATTGAATGATATGTGCATTGTTTCTCAAAACCGGTTTGGAACGGATTTATGGCTTAATGAATTTTCAGGGTTACGGTAGTGTATCTCGAAGGGAAAAAATCGGATGATGATGAAATTAGTCTCATTAAATAGAGCGGGTCGAGTTGTATAAGAAAAATGATTTTTGTTAACGAATTCGAAAACAATTTTCCCGGGGCAGGTTGCGCTCCAAGCTTACGGACATGCTCTCTTAACATATAGTTTTATGAACTCGTAACTATTCGCGTCTCTCTAAAACATACATCTAGAAAGTTTGAACCATTTTTGTCCACTTGCTTCAAAATTAAGAGCGCGCAAAATATGGCTCGGCCAAAATTTTTTACTGTAGCAGTTAGCCACCCACCCAATTTCACACTTACCAGAAGAAGGGCAAAATATTTGAATGCGCGCGTTCAAAATGGCTCTAATGTACTACTGTAGAAACATTCAGTGCATGGTTCCTTTAAGTCTAATAATGTTCTTTCTACGCCTCGACTTGCTTTCAGCGTAGTTCCACAAGGAGCAGTTTTTTTTTCTCTGATCTATTGTTAAACATCTACATTTTGGAAATTCCCTCTGTTTTGGCATCCCTTTCCCTCTAAAGCCTTCATTTCTTTGCAGATGATATAGATAAAACTATACACAGATTTTGCTCCAAAAACTTACAACCCGGCAAACCAGCAACTTTCACATTCAGCCCTCTACTAGATGAAGCTGAAAAAACTGGCAGGTGGTAATCACCGATCAAAAGTGTGGCGTTTTACATCTTGGAAAGAGAACCGCCCATTTACCCTACTGCATCTCTTCCAACATTCAGTTTTATGATTTTCTTCTCCTCTACGTGATCTTGGAATATTCGTTGACATCCGTCTCGACCGAAGCTCCAGATATTGCGAGCCCGTCATCGGGTTTGTCTGCCAGCACCTTGAAGGACCCAGAGTGACATCGCAAAGCGGACATCACGGCAATCCCACGTACGGGCTTTTCAATAACGCCAAGAAAACACCTCGAAGAGTGGGTTACTGAATGCCTTGCAAAGGATTTGCCTCCGAAGGCCGTCATCGCCTTGGATTCGTGGACTTTGTGGAGGAACCATAACGAAGTCACGGACCTTCTTCCACTCAACCAAGACCTGCTCATAATGACGATTTTAAGCGGAACGACAGGAATGGCACAGCCACTTGACGTTGGATTCAACCAATATTTCAAGGCTTTCTCCAAGCGAATCCACAACCATGTTCGGGCGCACGACATCAATTTCAACCTTTCTGCCCGTGATTCCATCTTAAAGATGTTGTCGGCCGTTTACTTCCAGTTCTCTGCTCCCCGCTTCGCTTCATTCATTCAATACGCGTTCTTCGCCGCCGGTCTCACAGATACACGTCCACCCCCCTATGAAACCCCCCTCCAGGTTTGCTTCCCTCGCTCTCTCTCTTCTCTGTGTAGCCACTGCACGAGCCCTGCCTTCATTGTATGCGCGAAGTGCCACTCCCCAATTTGCTTACCCCATTTCTGTGACTCCATCGTTCATATGTGCTAATTAACCATGTTGTTGTTTGAAGATTGTTTACCTTTTTAAATAAAGATAGAAGAAAAGAAAAGATAAAATAATAAAAGAGATGCAAAAAAAGATGAGTCGATGAGGAATCGAACACGTGACGAAGAAATATCAGTCGGACGCTTTATCCACTGCGCCGCAATCACACATTTTCAAACCTCGTTTACGATTTCTATGGACATGACTCTCGCACATTGAAAATTTTTCAAAAAATCCAAGTTTGAAAACGCTGTAAAATATTTATTTATACATGGCAGCAGATAATTTTTATACTCCGAGAAATCAAATTTCAAGGCCTTTCGAATGAGCTATGAATTAAATTTTTTGGAGTGCAGGATTTCTGACCATTCCCCGGTTAAAGAAGGACGATGTTTCCGTAAAATAGTTATTGCAGGTTCGAATTGTCCTGACTAACCTGGAGAAATGCCCCGCCCCCCTTTTTATCAAAGCATCTCATCTTCTCTTTTCCCTCTCACTTCTTCCACAGGCATTCTACCACTGAACATGTTGCTGCCATAAATTGCTACTTGAATTGTGCCCTTATACATATTTCTGCATTGATTCGTCGTTATTAAATGGTGAACAGAGGAAGGGATGGAGGGGCCAGAATTGCCACGTCTGCCCTTTGAATCGAAGATGGGACAAGATAAGGAATGAAGTTGAATGTAATATGTATATGTAGTATTTTTCAGCTTACGCTTTGCGAAGCCGCACGCTGGAATTCCCTTCTTCCTCACGTACGTCGCATCCATGCATTCACATTCGGCATAGACAACGTCTTGGTAGCACGACCGGAAGCAGCCCTCAAGGAGTCGAAGTGATTAAAAAAAACTTTTTTTTTAAATTCTACTGTTGGAAATTATGACATTACAGTAAAATAAAATAATAGTAAAAATGTCTGATGTTTATCAGACATCGATGGAGTAATCAAAGTCAAAGTAGAATGACGACACTTCGGATTTATCGAGTACGCACTTCTCGCCCGGTACTTCATAAGCAGTATAGGTAGACTCCAGAAAAACGAATTAATTAATGATTTTGAGAGGGCTCTTTGGGAGCTCCTTGCCAAAAAACAAGATAATATGGGCAAATTTCGCTGATATGAATGATCGTCTTAGTTCCCGGAAGAATCGTAATTCCCTTACTTTCGGCGTAGACTCCAAGTGATGCTATAATTTATATTTTTGTAAATCTAACAAGAATAATTAGTTGATATATCAGAACAATAAATGCTTGCCATGCTGAATAAAGACATTGACGCCGGTCGTTTCTGACCAGATGGCCTGCTCATCACTTTGCGCGTCCACCGTTGCATGGAAAGCTAGTGAAGGGAATTATGTTAATTTCAATTTGGAAGGAAATAAAATATTGACTGCTTCAACAGTGCCTTGGTCTTTGTCAACAATGGCGTGGAGGCCTGAAAGATTTTGGGTAGCTGGATTGAATACAAAGCAGTTTCCAAGAAAGGGATCATGCCGCTCTACGAATGCGGATCTGAAAAGGCAATTCCATCTTTCCAATTAAATGCACCGGTGCTGTTAAGAGAGCCAATCTGACAAATCTGAGATTCGACCAGGGCTCTATGTAAGGCATGTCGGGAACAAAATTATTTTTTGATTTTCATTTTCTTCTAAAGGCTTATGAGGCATCATAAAAAGACCTCAAAAACATTTTTTCCAAAAATTATTTTCTTCAGTTTACCATGAATATGCACCGAAAACCCAAACAACTTTAAATCACCATAACTTTGTTCGTTGTTAACATATATTTATTTTGAATTGCTTGTTCGATTCAGAGTTGAAAGGCGCATAAAAAGGTCCTACTGACATTTTGCAAAAAAATTAATAAAGGCTTCATTTTGGCATTTTAATATTTCGAGTGATGCGTTTGGGGCATAAAACCCCCCCCCCCCATGTTAAAAAACTGAAGGCACCACGCGAAAGAGCGACCTTTTTTACCAATATTTAAATGCCTTTTACTAAAAAACTCCGATACACCTGTTTCAATATTTTGACATGAAGGGTGCGAGTCGGTCAAAATGGCGCATTTTTCGGCCGCCGAGGCACCGTGCAAGCGCATTCATCGATCCATAACTGCGCTCAATGTCAATATTACAAAATCGTAAGTATATCATCTAAGAGCTCTCACGGAGATCTTCAAATGTTACATACATTCTTTTATTGAAAAGTTTCAATTTTTATGGGAAATTTCGTTCTGTACGATTAGAAGGCTTAAAAAACTACTTTAAAAACATTTTCGCCTGTCAAAACATACATCATAAGAAAGAGGATGAAATTTGCTACAAGATGAACCCCTTTCAATGGAATTCCATGCATACGATCTTTTGTTATAAATCATAAAAGTAGTGCCAGTAGCGTCGCTGTCATTTTGCCCAAGAATTCACTTTTTAGGTTATTCGAATTAGAATATTCCAATCTTTTTTTCTACAGTTTTTCCATAAGGCCTTGTTATCCTAGTCTTATGGCTTATAACAAAAGTTCGTATTCATGGAATTCCATTGAAAGGAGTTCATCTTGTAGCAAATTTCATCCTCTTTCTTATGATTTATGTTTCGACAGGCGAAAATCTTTTTAAAGTAGTTTTTTAAGCCTTCTAATCGTACAGAACGAAATTTCCCATAAAAATTGAAACTTTTCAATAATAGAATGTATGTAACATTTGAAGATCTCCGTGAGAGCTCTTAGATGATATACTTAAGATTTTGTAATATTGACATTGAGCGCAGTTATGGATCGATGAATGCGCTTGCACGGTGCCTCGGAGGCCGAAAAATGCGCCATTTTGACCGACTCGCGCCCTTCATGTCAAAATATTGAAACAGGTGTATAGGAGTTTTTTAGTAAAAGGCATTTAATTAGGGGTAAAAAAGGTCGCTCTTTCACGTGGTACCTTCAGTTTTTTAACATGGGGGGGTTTTTATGCCCCAAACGCACCACTCGAAATATTAAAATGCCAAAATGAGGACTTTAATAATTTTTTTGCAAAATGTCATTAGTACCTTTTTATGCGCCTTTACACTCTGAATCGAACAAGCAATTCAAAATAAATATATGTTAACAATGAACAAAGTTATGGTGATTTGAAGTTTTTTGGGTTTTCGGTGCATATCCATGGGAAACTGAAGAAAATAATTTTTGGAAAAAATGTTATCGAGGTCTTTTTAGGATGCTTCATAACCTTTAGAAGGAAAATAAAATCAAAAAATAATTTTGTTCCCGACATGCCCCTGCTCGAGTCTCTCAGATTGGCTCTCTTAATATTCTGACGCCAAGTCGAGTGTGGCTCCCATGAAAATCGCATCGGCAACGACATCTTCGAGATCCCAACTGAGGCCCGGACGATCTTCATCCGAGATAAAGCTAAGCAGACCGGGCAGAGAGGAGGTGAAGATTGCAGCAGAGCGCTTGCCCGTCGAAATCATCTGGAAATGACAGGCCAACGACTTGTATATACATATGTATGTATATACTGGCTGGTCAAAAGGAAAACAACGTTTGGTCTTTTTTAGAGTGTAACATGCTTCTAACAATGAATAAGGATGATTTTTTCGTACTATTAACGAAAGGGATTTTATAATTAATTTTTTCAATATTCCATGTAAATTGAAACACAACTGGTGCAACATTATATGTATATATGCATATATGTTTACATATATGGTTTTTATATCATGCACATACATATGTATGTACCCACGAGCCAGATGACAGGGATCGAGCCGCAATATGCCAAGATAAATTTGAACTATGAAATTATTCCCTGGTTCCTGGGCGGTTCTGTAGATGCATATGCATATCGAACTAACATCGTAGTAGTGAATGTAGCCGCGAGTACAAGAAAATATGCATGTACAGTCGTCGTCTTTGGTTATGTTGACCATATATTTCTCATTCCCGCTATTGTAAGCTGTAGGAGCACCGGGTGGTGTAGGAGATGCTAGAGTTGTAGGACCGCCGAGAGGTATAGTAGTGGCGAGAATTGTAGTAGTGCCGGGAGGTGTAGCAGAGGCGGGAGGTGTAGTACTGACGGGAGGCAGTTCAAAGACAATTGTATTACCATTACCGCAGGTGTAGGAGCCATCCTGAGAGGAATTACAACAGTTAGATCACTATGTGCGAGTTGAAAACGTCAATATCCAGATCAACAACTATTAGGATATAATATGTAGAGATTTAATAAATAAAATTATTCCACAAATAGTTATAACTGAAAATTAGCATATTTAGTTTTAAACTCTGTTACAACGATTTCAATTCAACTTATGTATATTATTTCATTTGGGAAAGACAATAGAAATTTGCTTCCTTTAAGATTGAAACTAACCTTTTCACTTACAGTTCCTACATACGAACTGCCTGTAAACAATGTTCTGTTGACAAAAGTTTTTGTTGATAAGACAGTAAATGAAGAGGGAGATGCAACCGACTCAAGATGGTAAAGATGACGAAAGAGTTGAACGCGCATTGCATTGTCAGGTTGAAGATAAGGAAGAGGAACTTCCTTCGAAACAATGAGCTTGCAAAACATGAATTTTAGGCTTCAAATGAAGATTTTTCTTCGTTCTTGGAACAACAACAGCGCATGAGAGTTCTTTAATTCCATTTCAGATTAGTTGGCTTCCTACTGATGTCCGCTTTCGCGCGTTGCAAGCGAATTTGGGCAAAAATAAAGGTAAAAAGGTGTTTCTAGATTCATATGAATAGTTATGAAGTGTTTGACATATTTTTTTGTATCATCAAGACTCATCACAGTAAATATGAACAAGAAGATCTCGAGGAATAAGCTAAGTCAAATATTCTTGATACACGAAATTCATATCGAGAAAAAAATATTCTTGTATCAGCAAGAACCGTTGCAGCTGTCTCTTGATCATTTCTTAAATTAAATTCTTTTTGTCAGACAACCTTATGTAGAGCTCGTCTTCGAGAAAAACAGTGTGGGCGATTGACGACGATTTGTTCAAGAAAACAAAACAATCCGGGCTACTGACCACCATCTTAGTAACCAACATTTTGCGGAAAAATACTTAAAAATTCGGTTGCTCTGCCAGTTAACTAGAGTGTTGTTGTGACGAGCGTGCAAATGGCTACCTTTCGTAATTGTCAGAAAGCGTCGTTGCAATAATACTTGCCTTGTCCACGCTATAGGGTATGTCAAAAGCCATCGCAACTTTGCAAACTTGGCAAACTTACATGCGAATTAATTAAAGTATGTATGTAACGGTTTATAAATGTCTACATATTGTGGTAGATTGTGTCGAAGTTATGATGCTCTTGCGCATTCCGTTCTCTGTTAGTCCATCGTTCAACAGATATTTCCTTTGTAAACATCATGAAACTTCATCAAATAATATCTTAAATTCATAAGCATCCTTAATTGAAACACATGCATTTCGATTGTGATCCTCATGGTCAGTTAAATTCGTAAACAAGTTTACTTTACTAGTACGCGAGCTGAGCTTGTTGGCACTGATTAATGATTTAATCCATTCCTGGAAGAACATCTCCGGTTGTGGTTTCCAATCAACTAAAGGATGTCAGCTCAAGTGACGACCATTTTCGAAAATGTCATGTCGACCTGCTAAAACTGCAAAAAGTGTTATTTTTTTCTGAATCCATGACAACCTCGTGTGGGCGAGTGAAATAATGGGAAGAGTGAAAATCACTTGGAAAGTGGGGATCTAAGCAGCAAAGGCTTCGGACTTCTTAAAAATTCAACATGTATATCCTTCAGTACAACGGTCCGACTGCAAACAAGTTTTGGAATTTACCGTTGAAAATTGATATGTGTATTTTATTACATATCTTTCAATTCATAATATGCCGAGACAAATAAATATATATGCACTTTTTTGCTCTTTTGATAATAAAATATAGCTTTATATCGCGATGACCTTATTGTTAGTTTGTTCACACATCTTCATCATACCTATATCACCATCGTTACAAATCAGGAAGGATTTAACAAATACACTTTATTGCCATTATTTTACGATAACAACCGTGACGCTGTATGTTCTCGACGCGCAATTTTACTACGCGTCCTGGAATCTGAGCTGGTCAACTTGGAAGGAGAAGAGCTCAAAGGCCGTTATGACCGTGGCGCCAAAGTAGAGACCGATAGTTCCGCCGAGATCCGCTATGGAAAAAGGGATCGTTCAAACGAATTTTCGTCTTGAAACGAAAACGACGGATTACGGTATATCATTTATGGTTTAGGTAGAGAGCGGAAGTGACTGGCTGACAGAGAAAGTTGGAGACGCCGTACGCGCTGTACTGCGTGATCTGCTGCAGATTACGGCCGCGGAAGCTGACACGGAGCAGCGCGTAGTTGGATCTGGAAGCGCGCTCATTTCATCATTCTTTTATTCATTTCATCATTATTGCTTCTTCTTTTTAAATACATATTTATCACAATTTTTTCTTCGTCGTTTTAATTTATCGCTTTCTTTCCTTCCTTCTTTCCCCAACCGCCAGTAATCGTCGCCCGGTCGAAAGGCACTCGCAGCACGCGAGCCGATCACTCGCTCCAGAATGTCGGTGATCTTTGTCGAATTGCCGTACAACGACGTCGGCACGAAGATGTCAGTCTTGTAAATGTATAAAAGTAAGAACATAATTGTTCCATTTGTAGTAACAAAATTGTTCCATAAGCAAAAAAACAAAATAGTTCCATAAGTAAAGACAAAATTGTCCCATTAGTGAGAACAAAGTTTTACCATAGGAAGAACAAACAGCTTGTTTACTTCGATTACAAATACACAAATAAATAAATATATACATACGAAGTATAAAATAACCTACCTTCATAATTTGCTGCATCTCGGTGACCTTCAGCTGGAGACAATCACGGACGGCCTCGAGATTAGCGAGTGCATCCGTGCCGTTGAGAAGCACGGACACCAGAGGGCTTTCGAAGAAGGCGCGAAGACTGAAGGGAAAGCGCGACTTATTGTTGCATCATTAAAGAAGGTGTACATACATATGTCAACCGTACTTTACTGTCTGCGCTACTCGTCTTGCATATTCTTCGTGACGATTTTGACTAGTTTTTAAGGTCCCTGGGCAGCCTCTTTAAAACTTATTGCATTTTTTCACAATTATGAAGTGGAAATACCGAATTAAAAGACACCACTTCAAGGAGCATCGTAATATATTTGTAATTATCTGACTATTTCAATCTTACTCACATGTGCTCTCTCGCACTTGTCTCAGGCAATATGGCGCGAATTCAAATGTGAGATTTTGACTCCGCGAAGTCTGAACCATGAAAAAACACAAATAACTTGAACGTACGCCATCAGCAGTGCGCCGGTGTCATCAACTGTCCGGAGGAGAGTCGCTCGAATACGCTCAATCGCCTGCAATTGGGGGGGGGCACACGTCAGGGCATGTTTTTTTTCATACTATAAAATATACTTAAATATGTTCATAAGTTGTCTAAATTTAGAAGGAAAACTATCAATACTTTTATTTTTGTCTTTAAATATTAAAAAAAATAAAACGAGATTCACCTTGACGAATCGCTCTCGATTCGCCGTCTCGCCGTAGTAGGCCGAGAGGCTGGCGTACTCTTGAGTCGAGAAGTTGGCCGTCGCGAGCAGCATGAAGTTGGTGCTTGCGACCGCCAAGTCTTGTTGGCTTAGTTGTTTTCGTTTTCTTCTCATCTTCTTATTTTCTTTAGAAATATCGATTTTTACCGAGATGATGGATATTGTACAATCGATGCTAGATCAAAATTAAATCAGACCAATACTTACCCCAGATTCCGTAGTGCCGGGTCTTCAAGGAATGGCCGATGGCTGCAATGTGCGCACGGTCGGTGAGGCTTGCGATGCATTCGGATGGCAGCTGACTACGCGTGCATGGCGCAAGCGGAGTGTAGAACACCTGTCAAGATGTCGATGCAATTGTTTAATATGTACTTAATTTTGCATTTTTTTATACGCAACTAGATAGGTAAATGTGAGAATGTTGTCATCAAAGCCCGAAACAATAAATGAGCAGCTGACAAATGTTCTTTGTGCTCTAACTAATGCTACATTCTGGTCGGAACAATCAATCTTGACGTCTATGAGATGCCCTGTGGTTCTAAGCGTAATACTAAAAGTTACATGGCATGCAACATAATTGTGGTTCCGGGCGGAACAAGTGCAGTGTTCAAAGAATCGGCTACAAGGAACCTCGGCATCAGCCAACTCGAGCAGCGCCGTCCACGCATCCAGCCATGGCCATTAGTTCGCGGTGCCATTCACGCCGCTGCTCTCTGGACGTCTCGCGAAGGCTCGCAGATGCTTTTGAGCAAACAATAGTATGTAAACAATACACATATGAAATTAAGTATAGTTTGTACATATAAGACAGTGTGAATTAAAAAGTTTGGTTTTTTCTGCAATTTTCGATTAAGCTGTTTTTTTTGCCAAATTTGGCAGGTAAAACACACAAGCAAACGTGGCAGTATTTTATTCATTGATTCAAACTTGTCATGACAAATAAGACGGTTAATAAAATGACGGGCACAATGTACAAGCCAAGAAAATGGCTGATCCACAGAAATGTGTCCTAATGATTGACAACCCGGCTTCGGCATATTTAACAGGAAAATAATTTGGCGTGGCAAAAATAGAGGTCTTTAAAATTGGATTCATAGCATGCCAAATTTGACGGCCTCCAAATTTTCCATGGCGCAATTTGCATATGTTCAAAATTTCAACGGTTTTGGCAAGCCCTTCACTTATAAAAAATGTCACAGCCAAAATAAACAGCTATCAGAATTGGCAAAAGGATTTGCCATTTTTAACAGCTGTTAAACGTGCCACGAGGAAGCGGCTGTCGGCCGAGGAACTTGGCAATTTTTACAGCCGTCAAAAATGGCAACTTGGCAGATTCAGCGGGCAGAAAAAATGTCAAGCCAAATTTTTGACCCTTCAAAAGTGGCAAGCCAAATTTTTGACCCATCGAAAGTGGCAAGCCAAATTTTTGACCCTTCAAAAGTGGCAAGCCAAATTTTTGACCCTTCAAAAGTGGCAAGCCAAATTTTTGACAATTCAAAAGTGGCAAGCCAAATTTTTGACCCTTCAAAAGTGGCAAGCCAATTTTAACGGCTATAAATAATGGATGGCCGTTTTGACGGCCGTTAAAAAAGGCACATCATTTTTCTGACCCCAAAAAAGGCTCATGGCACAACATTCCTACTAAAATAGGATTTAGCCCTCCTCGCATCACTAAATTCACATATGCATCGTTATATAACAGATAAGAAACAAAACAAAAAATTTAGATCAGTCATGAAACAGGACTGCTTCTACAATATAACAGTCATTACAACATTCTATAAATCAGTTGATAAATGCTAGCAAGGTTAACATACCAGCCACTAGAATGGCCATCATGACTGGAATAGGTAACTCTTCCAGCTGTGAGATGTATGGCCTCCTGTGACTTGATCAGTGAGAATCCCTGGCCACGCAAGATTCACGAAGGAGGAGGGCCGTAGCCAGGTTCACCGCTGCCAGAACCATTATCGACGTCGCCACCAAAGAAACCACGGCGAGGACCGGCGGCACTAGCATCACCTCTTGAAATAGATTCTCGTTCATTTACATATCAATTATTTTTGGCAAAGCAGAAACAATGAAAACTATTAGCCAACAAGTGCACATTAATGAAAGATTTTATAACCCAAGAAAACATCCAATCGATTTAACTTAAGAAATAATAATAGACAACGGAAAAACAATAATAAAGCATAACCTGTTCAAACTGGCCCCGGTTGTCCATCTCCGGCGACACTCCCCTACACGTCCATGCCGTCGAGGCCACGATTCGAGCAAGACAGCCGTCTCTTGCTGAAACATGAGTATAAAAGTTACATTATTGACTTTTTTTTAAAAAGAATTTTCAACAAGAGTGGACTGAATGTAAAGCAAATCGGAATAAAACCACAAAACCATGTCAATAATTTGCTTACGAACATCATGTGACGCTTGGGTCAATCTTGAAAGGGAGGAGCAGATGGATCTGGTACTTGTTCAGATCGACGCAGACACGCACACCTTCCTGTCAATGAAAGGAGATATTATTTAAAAAAAAAAATCTGAAACAAGAATACTATTTAATGTTACGAAAACTTCATAAAAAGGTGTGACCGTGATTTCTTATCCTGTTATTTTCCCGAGTTACGGTAAGTATACTGTATATGACCTTCTTGCTCCAAACAGGGTGTATATCACATCATTGCTGTTTTGTTTGAAATAAATTAAACGAGAAATATTAACAGTAAATTCGCGTTCTCCATTAAAAATAACAAAAATGAAATGATGTACACGTAGTTTGGAGCAAAAAGGCCATATACCGTATAAATACCGTAACTCATGGAAATTTTTAAAAACGTCACGATATGAATTTAATCTGATATTGGTCGTACCCCTACCGAAAAGCACTCCGCGGGATAATTGCAGCGGAATTTGCCATAAATTTCCTCCGTGGAAATTATTTGAGGCGAGGAAGCCGAATTTGTGGCTCCCCGAAAATAAAGAATGGTGGCCCTGGGGTTAAAAGGCTGTCATGGGTCAGACATATCTATCTACTGAGTGAAAGGTTTAAGAAGAACAGGAACAAGAAACCTCTTGAGCGAGCCTGCAGTCGGAGTGTCACCCTTCTACTGCGCTTCTTCCTCTTCATCCTCCTGAAGCTGCTTCCGCACGCCAGCCAAGATGTTGAACGAGAGATCACCAGTCACGAACTGAAAGTCATAGGCTTATGTAGGGAAATGAAGGGTGCAAACTGAAAAAAGTGAGAGCGATATGATTTGGAAGAAAAATACAGAAGAAAAATGTTTTTCTTAGAACTTTCTGAAAAATAATTGCCAAGTATCCCTCATTATAAAAAGTTTTGGATAAAAAATTATATTATTCAAGCCAATTAGGGTGTGGCATGATAACTAAAAAAATTGAATTTAAAAGTGACCTCTAACAATAACTAGAATAAAAGCGAAAATGACTTTTAGCCTGTTTAGCAAGTCACTTGATGGTGAGAAATAAAAACCAAAACTTTAAAAGATTCAATTTGCTCAAAAGAATAATTCTAACGAGCGAAACAATCTCTACTTTTGCCCGGGGATATGACCAATCATAAATCATAAAATAAACGTATATAAAACAAAACAAATATCAAAGAGAATACCAAAACCTCAAAGCGGTGCGTCGGGCTGGTCGCGCCAGGATGTCGCGGCGTCGATGTCGGCAGGGGAGGTGGCGCCAAGCGTCTAACATCTCTTACAGTGTACAGTTATCAGACAAATAACAGGTCAAGAAAAAAGAAAAAGCATAAACAATAACATGAACCCGGAATCTTGCATAGCACTGAATGAGCTTCATTTGCCATTTATTAAAGCTGCGACGCGACCGCAACGCGTGCAGTTAATATTTTGCACAGTGCATTCTACACAGTGCACGTAATTACGGAGTGATGAATTGCACGGTACATTAGACCATATTTGATTATTTGTACGTAATTTTACATTTTTGCACGGTTCACCTGATTTTAAATTACGTGAACCGTGCAAATAATGACTAATGGTCGCCGGGTAATTAATCACTACGTCATTAGGTGCGCCGTACTGCATCGTGCACCGTGCAAAAAATTAATTGTCCATTTCGAAATTCCTCGGTAAAGCTGTGGCTTTTGTTTTCATGGATTGCTGTTAGGTTTTCTGCAAGTATTCTTTCCATTTATTTAATGTTTGACGACGGATATTTGCTTATATGTTTTCCTTTCGATTGTAGTCCCGCCATCCTCACAACGGCATCGAAATGAAGCACCAGGGCAACGACGACTACTGGCGCTAGGGTCGATGCCGTCTCCAACGGTATGAAATTACTTTTTAGGTTTATTTTTATTTGTTTAACTGTGTTCGAAGTGGTTTGTTTTATTTGAAAATGGTGTAGTCATTTTGTTCTTATTTAATTTTGTTTTTCATTGGATTGAAATCCAGTAGCTGTTTTAGAATAAAAATCAAGGCTATCATTCTTAACGGTTCATTCGACCGTGCATGCTTTTTGGGAATAGCTTTCAGATTATTTTTACATTTGCTGATACTTTTGTTTTCCTTTTCTAATTGTAAGGTCGAGTATGCATATTGTATAGTTGGAAAGCAAATGAATTTTTTTTCTTTTATCCTTTTTTTTTAAAGATATTCGATTCAATTTAACCGAATTCAACGGTTGGATATTCTAAATTTTTAACGTTAAATTTGACTAATTTTATTTTTTATTTTTTTTTGTTGCGTCTGAATATATTAACGTGGGATATTGTGATTGTGGGTATGCTTTAGTTTGAAAGCAGCGTATTTTTCCTTATTTAAGGTACTTTGTGAATGTTGGGATATTAGTTGGCGTAACTACTAGTTATTTAGTTATTTCAAGTTAAATCAAGACAATATTTATTTAAGGATTCCCTTGAGAATGTGTTTTATTTTTATTATTTAACATTTGCTTTTAGAAAGTTAACGACGAAGCGGTGGGATTTGTTGGGAATATTTTCATTTCCTTTTAGAATGTTTATATCGGGACGATGTAATTAATACTTATTTTCGTAATCGATTTATCGTGATTATATTCTTCCTGTATCACCCGGGTATTTTTTGACTATCTTTTATACCTTTTCGCATCTTTAGTAGGTTCTTCTTAGGGAACTGTTGAATTTCTTCTCGATTTTCATCTTAAAACTATTTATTTTTATAATTTCAAGGGTATAGAACATTCTGTATTCCAGAACGAATGGAAAGCGGCGCCAAGACAGCGGCCGTTCAGTGAAGTCTGAGATGACTTCGGCCACCCCGGCCACTCAAGATAACCGAGGTACTCTATTATTAAAGGTTATTCTGAAAATGCATTTTATTTATTAAGGGGGATGTGGGGGGGGGGGCTCAGAATGTTTTTAAACGTTTACTTTTCCTATGATACTGAAGGTGTGAATGGTTATAGCGATTAAGTTGTCGGTTTTTTATTAAATAAAATAATTTTTTAAAGATATAGTACGGTAGTATAGTCAAAACTGAAAGATATAGTACGGTAGTATAGTCAAAACTGAAAGATATAGTACGGTAGAATAGTCAAAACTGAAAGATATTGTACGGTAGTATAGTCAAAACTGAAAGATATAGTACGGTAGTATAGTCAAAACTGAAAGATATAGTACGGTAGTATAGTCAAAACTGAAAGATATTGTACGGTAGTATAGTCAAAACTGAAAGATATAGTACGGTAGTATAGTCAAAACTGAAAGATATAGTACGGTAGTATAGTCAAAACTGAAAGATATAGTACGGTAGTATAGTCAAAACTCCTGCTTAGAGTTCTATCGTAAAAGAAGAAGAACGGGCACAAAATGTTAATGAAGAATAATGAAAGAGAATTTCTGGTCACTGCGCTCCGAAGTCGACAGGCCGCGTTGTGCTGCTGAGCGGAGATGACAACGCCATTGCCAACGCTGTTAAGACCATACGTGAGCTGATACGCGACATTTCCAGCAAAGTTGGAAGATGGGGAGGAGGAAGAAGACCAATGGAGACCGTTTCAATGAGGCTTGGAATCAGTTGAGAAGACGATGGATTCACTTTGAATTCATGTTTGTCCGTTATATAATTCATAAGTCCACTTACTGCTTGAGCTGATTTTTGAATAGTTAACATTATAATTTCACTAATTTTCTGCTGTTCCATACTCCATATTTCTTGCACTTAGTTTTAATTGGTCCGATGTTGAAATTACGACCTTTGGCCAAATTTGACGGTCGTTGAAAATGACGAGCCAGTTTTGACAACCGTAAAAAATGCCTTGCCAATTTTGATAGCCATCAAATTTGCCGGACTTTTTTGACGCCTGTTGAAACTGCCATGCCATTTCTGCTAGCCGTCAAAATTGGCAAGCTGATTTGGCAAATTTTTCACTCTAATATTTTGGCTTGGCAAATTTAGCGGTTGTTCAATTCTGGCAGGTAGTCTTGGCAGATTTATCAGCTGCTTTTTTTGCCAAGAAGGCCCACTCCTCCTCGAGAGGCTGTGACAAATTTTTCGACCATTTTCTGTGCCATGATTTTTTTAGACTTGTACAATTTTGCCTCGACACATTTGACTCGTATCTTTTTTGCTTAGGCTGTTTTTGCCATTTTAGACAGCTGTTGATTTTGGCATGATAAAAAATGATGAATAAACCTTGGTGACATTCTTGACAATCGTATAAATTGCCATGGCATAATAGTTGGGTTTGAAAACTGGCAAATTTGCTTGCCAAAAATAACAGCAAAACTGAAAAATGCAGAGAAAAACCAAAGTTTTTAATTCACACTGTCTTATATGTACATAGTATTCTCTAGTTATCATGATAATAATAACAAAATTTTTATTAAAATTAAGTGTTATTCAAGATCATCATAGAGATACTGTGAGAAAAACATCGCAAAAAAACACATTCCAAACCACTTGGCCAGAAAATGCAGCAATGCTCAGTCTCTCTGGGAAGACTGCATAGAAAAGGTGGCGGTTGAAGTCGTCCGTGTTCCCGAATTGTGCGCGAAACTCGGACAAAATTGTCGAGAGCGCAGGACTGAACAATTTTTGGTTTCTTCCATTTTAACAGGATGTGCCCTATAATGTAAGTTAACGGTATTAAGAAAAGAGACTAATAAACCTGCTAAGTTGAGTAGTCGTTCGATAATTTGTTAGGCACCAGTAGAGCTTGTCGTCAGCGAGCACAGAAGCTTTCATGTTATAACACTAAACACAGTTGTTGTAAGATGTGTCGAGAATTACATTTTCGCTTGGCATGTCTTAAGAGAGCCTCTTTGTAAGGATCAAGGAGCGTTTACCCTGAGGAATTTTTGTTTTCTTTTATTGTTCCCTTGTTCATAACTAATTTTAGGTGGTCAAAAATTTTTCGAAAAAATTTTAAACTTAGATATTAGTGAAAATGTTCCAAAATTTTGGAAGACCATATTTACCGTTTTTTCATATTTCTCGAAAATCTTTTCAGTGTTCGATTCCATGTTCAAAACTGCATACAAGAAGTCCCAGATGACCATTTGCAAAACATTTAAACTTTTATGACTTTTGACCAATTTAATTTTTTTTAATGTGGTTTTCAGGCAATAACTTTTTTTTACTATTACTTTCCAAAAACTAAATCTTCCATAAGAAAGAGTAGGAAAAACTACACATAATATGTGTCTACAAGGAAAAATCTCCGATACTTTATTTGGGTATCTGTTTTTGAATATGGGTTTCTGAGCAAATTTCGGCTTTGGCTGCAAACCATAATTTCTTTCAAACTTCATCAATTGTATGTCCATTCGATGTAATTTTTTATGCTCTTTCAAATTTCATACACTTTGTTCGCAAAAGAAATTAGTATAAAGTCCCAAAATTGACTTTTTGTGCTTTTTGCCAATTTCTCGTGTTAAAATACTCATTTTTTTGGACCATTGATGGGTCATATAGACCGACTTTCCACATAACATTTATTTTACAAGAAAGACCAGTTAAACCTGAGTCGAATACAGCTTTATAATCAAAATCTGAGGATACTTTTTTTTTAAAGTATTTGAATGGTGACTGTTGAAGGCGATTTGTTCTTTTGAAACATCTAGCACCCAAAAATGGGTATTCCTGAATTCTTTGAAGTTCAATTATGATATACCACTCAAAAGTACTCAAAAAGTCAAGAAATTTCATTTTAACGCGAACTGATGGTGAAATAAATGTAAAAAAAACCATTCCGAGTCAACTATCAGGTCATTTGTGAGCCGGAGTGCCAAAACGGTCATAACCAGTCGAACGAGCAGAGACTTTTACTAATATATCCACCGCTGAAAGAGCAAAACCTGTAAATTTTTCAAAAAATCATGAAATTTCGAAAAAAATATTGGCGACAGGATTCCACTATTTTGAGCTGTTCTGTGAAAGCTGGTACCAATCTAAACTATGTTCTGAAAACTCTATCGTAATGGTTTTTGAGATGAGAAACATGAATTTGATGTTCATTTTCTACTTTTGAGTACCATCCATAGTACGCTTGATCGAAATAAAATTTTTCTGCATATTATTTCATTCATTTGGCAAAAGTACCATAGATGGTACTCAAAAGTAGAAAATGAACGTCAAATTTATGTTTCTGGTCTCATAACACCGTATGGTACAGTTTTCAGAATATAAGTTCTATTGGTACCATTTATCGCAGAACAGCTCAAAATAGTCAAAATATCTCGTGGATTTTTTTTCGAATCCAGTCTTCGAATTTTTCGAAATTACAAGATTTCTGAAACATGAACTGGTATTGTTCTTCTCTGCTCTTTCGAACAGATATGACCGTTTTGGCACTGCGGCTCACAAATGGCCTGATAGCTGGCTCCGAATAGGTTTTCGCACATTTATTTCAACATCAATTCTCGTAAAAATGAAATTTCTTGACTTCCTGAGTACTTTTGAGTGGTATATCATAAAAGAACTTCAAAGAATTCTGGAATACTAATTATTGGGTGCTAGATGTTTCAAAAGAACAAATTTGATATATTTGCTAAAACATGCTCAGCAATATCGCCTTCAACAGTCAGCATTCAAATACATATTTCCAAAAAAGGTATCCTCAGATTTTGATTATAAAGCTGTATCCGACTCAGTTCACTTTTAACTGCTCTTTCTTGTAGAATAAAAATTATGTGGAAAGTCGGTCTATATGACCCATTAATGATCCAAAGAATGAACACCAGAAATTGACCAAAAACACATAAAGTCAATTTTAGGCCTTTAGACTAATTTCTTTTGCGAACAAAGTGTATATCATTTGAAAGAGCATAAAAAATTACATCGATGGAACATTCCGTTTTACAATTGATGAAGTTTGAAAGAAATTATGGCTTGCAGCCAAAGCCGAAATTTGCTCAGAAACCCGTATTCAAATGCAGATACACAAAAACTTTCCTCGTAGACACATATTATGTGTAGTTTTTCCTCCTCTTTCTTATAGAAGATTTAGTTTTAATAGTAAAAAGTTGATACCTGAAAACGACGTTTCAAAAAATTAAATTGGTCAAAAGTCATAAAAGTTTTAGTTTTTCGCAAATGGTCATCTCGGACTTTTTTGTGTAGTTTTGAACAAGGAATCGAACACTGAAAAGATGTTCGAGAAATATGAACTGGAACGGTAAATATGGTCTTCCAAAGTTTTGGAACATTTTCACTTCTAAGTGAAAAAAAAAAATTTCGAAAACTTTGTGACCACCTAAAATTAGTTATAAACAAGGGATACATTACTCATAAAGTTTTCAAAGTAAAAGAAAACAAAAATTCTTCGGGGCAATGGCCTATACAAGCCTCCTTGAGTCTTACTGAGAGGCTCTGTTAATCAATTAATATGAACGTCCACAGAAGGATGAATAAAGCTGTTATACAACACAGCTTGGCAGGAAGGGATCTCAGCTCTGCCTAATCTTTGTCGGCCTTTTTAAAAGTAAAATAACACGCTAAAAGTACGCACCTGTTTCAGCTTCGCCTGCCACGTGTCATAGTCAGAACGGAGCAGCTCGCCGAGAAGTGCCGCCTCCGCTCTAGTCGCGTTCACTTTTGACGATATATTGGAGCCAGCTGTTAACTGCGCGGCCAGCGCTCCCTGCGACTCCAGCAACTAGAATGAAGAAGGGATTCATCTCATTTTCTTTGCTGTAGGCTCCGCCCACCCGTCCATGTATAAGACGAGAAGGAAAGAGTTGAGAATTCGTCAAAGTTTTTTCATAAATGTTTTTACCTGATTAAAAAAAGCGTTCCATTCTGAAGCGGCCGCACGGTGAGCGCGCCAAGACCGCGCACAAGTTCGTGAAGCAGTGAGAGGCGTCTCGTGGCTGTCGGATCGCTGAGAAAGGGATGGATAAATAATCAATTTTTTTTCTTCAAAGACGTAAGAGGGAAAATGAACGACAACAATATGAAGAGGATAAAAAAAACAACAACAGCAACGAGTCTCGCACGCATCAAAAATGTCCTGCATTCCCTCCTCGCCCATCTTGTCGCCCGCGAAACACGGTGCTGTCTGGCGTCGCGAATGCAGAAAGTCACGTAGATATCTGTAGATACGGTACATTCAACAATTCATTACATCGTTAATCTGTAATACATATGCAAGCAATGTATGCACCTCGCGCATTTGAAGTTTTAAATTTTTTTGAAAGAATAATTGCTTATTCCTTGGAGAATAACCTGAGCCCGAGCTTCTTGGCATACTTCTCAGCGAGTCTCCTTCTCTCTCTTCCGTCGATCCAGTCAATGAGCAACGTCGGAAAGTCGTCGTAGCCGACGCTGTACTTACCAAGCACGCCGTAGTTGGCGCTTATGTAGGAAGTATATATATATATATAATTTTTAAGACATTTTTTAAACGTTCTAAAGATAAATTACGAAAAAAAACGATCAGTCGCTAACGGCATGTCCGCGTTGAAGAGATGACTCATCTTGAAAACAAAGTCGAACATTGGCGTCATGACTTGACTGAATTCTGTGTAGAGGCTGCAATCAAATACTTTTTTGTACTTGTTCATTACGACATTAGCATTTAAATTTACATATAAATGCGTTTACATGTGTAAATGTTGCATGGAATAGGAAAAAAATTGCTCAAAATAATCTATCAATACAAAATGTTCAAACCTATTCTGAGTTTGGAGACCATGACTTCGTCTGATGTAATCATTCGTCTGCAACAGATCTGCTTGACTTCTGTGATTCTCACGGAATTGACGATGAAATTATTATTTTTTCATTTTCTAATTCAATTTGTCACAAATTTGCGATAAAAACTATATTCATTGTTTTCAATTCAAAACTCATCAGAGTATGCTGGAGATCCATATGGAATTCGGGCAGCTTGTAGACTCCGACAGGGATCTCGGCTGAGCTCACGTCTGTCGTGTACGACGTCTCGACACAGTTCACCGGGCACGACTTGTCGTCAGCGGCTTAAACGAGCCAAAAACTCCCGTTTGAATTGGCGCCTTTTTGCCTGACACGAGGCGAAGCATGTGTGATTTAGAGATACGCCACTACAGTGGCCAATACTATTCAACTACAGATTACGGTTGAGTTTCTCGTTCCTTTGATTAAATGCAATTGGTGACTGCGTGAAGGGCCATTATTAAAAATAAAAATGTTCAGAGGAAAGAAGAAGAAAAAAAAAAAAAAAAACCAACCTGTGAAATATAATAATGATCGTAAGACAAAGAAGAAGATAAAGGTAAAATAAAAATACTAACGAATAACAACGCTCTGAGCGCATGCGTAATGCTGTGCGAGGTTGCAGTCTTCTGGAATGCGTCCATCAGTGTAGGAAGCGTTCCGTAGAGAAGGTGGTGACCAAGCCCAGGTGCAGTTGCATTTGCTCTGTGGTCATGTCAAAATGATCTGCATGATTCATTTTGTGGCATTTGCTCTCAAGTTTAGTCATGTCAAAATTATCTATATGTTTTTTGCATTCAGATAAATTTGACCCACAGATATGTCTACATCTGTAGTTATTTACCTCAATCGTTATTGTATTAAAAAAATATGAATGAATAAAAAATTTAAATTGGAAAATTAAAACCTGAATAAGCTGCGAACGAACGCACCAGGCGCAAAGCTCAAAGTCATAAGGCTCTCCGCGCTGATCACAAATTGTTGATGCAGTGCCGCAGAAGCGTGAGGCGCGGGTTAACTATATATGAAAAAACTGTATATGAAATTACAATTTAAAGTGAAAAAATCTATTTAAAAAAAATATTGTAAAAAATCATTGAAAGTAAAAAAGAATTATATATACAAAATTAAGACTTTTGGCACTTTGCCAAAAAAAATTAAAGAGAAAGTAGAATAATGACAACGCACGACAGTTTCGCCCGTTATGAAGACGCTGACGTCATTGCCGGCCGGCAAGTCGAGCGACTTGGACTCGTACAGAGCGTAGTTGTCCAGCGCACTCTCTTCGGGTAGCAGGTAGAGCTGAGAATGAGAGAGAGCAAGACCGGGAGATGGATGGCGAAAAAGTGAAAGAGAAAGAAAGAGAGAGAGAGACAGAGTCCGTGAGAAAGAGAGAGTGAGTGGAAGAGGGAGAGAGAGATTACAAATAACACTATTACAAATTTATTGCTCAATTATAATTAATTTCAAAATTATCACCTTGGCCGCGCCAATGCCGTCGTCAAAGTAGCGAGTGTCGAACCAGAGAAAGACAGAGCGGCCTTCCGCTGAGAGCAAGGAATTGTAAAGGGTTTATAAACAACATACATACATATCTGTGCTTTTTTTCTTCTTCTTCCTCTAATTAGCTCCCTCTCAGACATTTGAAAAAGAATATTTAATTACAACTTAAAAGTGTTCCCTCTTCGAGCAACTACGCCCGCCTTACTTGTGATGTTCGAGTGCTGTAGATCTTTCTGATAGTCTGCCGACTGGATACGGAGGCAGTGTCCACGACTTGTTGTCTGTATTAGCGAGATATTGGATGAAATGTTTATTAATTGATTATGTCGCTTAATTGTGTGGGTATTTACATATATTTGTTTTCCGAAAATAACAAACCTAAGTCAAAATGACTTCATATGTGGTTCATATTGCTTCCATAGTTTCACTATTTCATCGCAGCTCAATTTGAGGCAAAATTATAAATATTTCATCCAATATGATGAATGAATACTACTACTTAAATGCCCGTTTCATTGCAAAACCAACCACGGCGGAAATATTGCAGCCGTAATTTTGTGTGTCCAGTGGACGTGCCCAGTTGCATCTGAAAGACACGCGCACTCTTGGGTGCGAGTGAGTTACTGCACATGCAAGTCTGCATCTTTCCTCTCACCTATTTTATGGTTTTGATCGTTTCAAACCTTGGTATAATGTTGTCGGGTTCCACGAATCGATTCGACTCCTTCAGAAGTGTGCTGTAGTTGCCCAGCTAAAAGAAAATTATTCCTCAACACTCCCACCCATATATACAACATATTCTTGTTAAAAAGATACATACATACAGAAAACAATTCTGCATTATTTACCAAGACCAGGAAAATTTCGAAGATATTCCGTTTGCACATCGAAACTACAGAATGCGGTCAAGAAAATTTTGTTGTCTAAGCACACAGTGATCACAGGAAGACGAGAGAGCGAGAGAGAGAGAGGGATTCGGAGAGGTTTTAGGGGAAAAGATACAAATAACCAGCCTGTCGTGCGTAGTCTGCGAGGTTCCGCTGGAACTTGCGGATCTCACAGAGTGCCGTTCTTGGCGTCGGCACAAGCAGATAGCGCGTTTTGTAGAAGGTGTCGACTGGCGAGACGCTACCGTACACGCTTGGCGATTCTTTCGCACTAGAATTGACGGCGTCGTTCTCCTGCTGAATTAATCTCCATCTCTCTTATTTTATGATTGTATTTACTTTCGTTAAATTGCCAATACTTTGCCATTTTTTTTCCTTCTAACCGTGATCATAGATAGGAGTGATTATTGCCTATTTGAAATAATCACGGCTTGTAGCCACATCGATAAACTTGTCAAGTCTGTTTTTTCCTTTCACTCTGACGAATTGCTTAATGTCGACTTTGAAGAGCTGTTCGAGGTAGCGCTCGTCACAGAGTGTCTGATAGAAGTTGACGTCTGCTAGCATCGGAGACATCTTTGGCTGCTCTTCCACAACGATCAACAACGGCTGCGATGTCAGGCGGGCGTTCGCGAACCATGGCGTTTGTATCTTTAAAAAGGAAAAGGATCACCGAAAAACTAATTTATGCAGGTTTCATTTGCATTCATTACTAATGCAAGCGTTCTCATTTAAACGCAAAAAACTAGCAAATTATAGAGCAAGAAATATGATATGCATACAAAAAAACCTTTCGTAATGCAAAATCATGTAAAAAAAATTTTAATGCTAAATAAATGTACGATGTATTAGATTGACGAAAAATATGTACATACATACATACATACATATATGTTTGTATCATAAACACTTACACTGTACAACTTCCGGGAAAGCGTCCTGCCGCAGCATTAATCTTGCCGTTTGTCCAAGACATGTCAAGGACAATCGGTCATGACCGTACCAAAATAAAACGAACACATGTCCTGAACACATCCACTTCTGCCTATCTTAATACACAGGGGTCTAGGACATGTCTAAGACATGTCATGGACGTGTCCTGGACAAAAAAGAAAAAAATCTCAAAGGTCATGGACACTTTTGTGGGCTTGTCCCTTACGTGGTCATGACCATAGCGAGAGAGTGCATAAACGCGGAGAACACAGAGTGACACGCTCGCGGTTACTACCGATGTCCCGGACAGATTATGGCATGCGACCCAGTTTACGACATACGCCGTCAAAAGAAAGGTATCATAGTGCCTTTCCTAGGCCTCTATAGAGTATTGCGTAAGCGTTTGGTTGGGAATCTCGGGGTTGCGGGTTCGACACCCGGTCAAGAGATTTTTTTTTTTTTTTTTTTCTTTCTCACCGTTTACACATAAACAAAATGAGAAACTCATGAAAACAAAACAAGAAACTCATACAAACTCGCAACTTCGCGGCTTAGCAGCATCCTCTGCTCGGCGCCGTCGTATTGAAGCAGTGCTCGTAAATGTTGCATGGACTGCCCCCCGTTCCTCTGCTATGTTTCTCACTCCCACCGTTTTTGTTATGCTCATGTTATGAAGCCACATCTATATAAATGTTGTTACATCTAAGAATTTCTTGAGATGTGGTTGTGCATGAGAAGATACAGGGAAACTGGCTTGCAGGAAGGACTTAGGACGAGCAAACGACAAGTTGCAGCCTGTTTCTCCTGTCGGATGGGGTGACCCTCATCCAATTGCTTGGTGCATAATTAGATAACCTGTCTGGTGCACTTCGACTTAAAAAGTTGAATTTTTTTTCAAAAGTGGACTTAATGTGAACCGTTTTTGTTTCTCTTTTTTTTAATTTGATTATTCTTGTGAAATAAATATAGAATAACATTAAAAAGAGCTGAAAATGTCAAAAAAGTATTTTAAAGCGCATATGCGCAGGTGTCCATGACATGTCCTTGACGTGTCCTTGACATGGTCATGACCAAGAACGGTCGTGACCGATTGTCCTTGACATGTCTTGGACAAACGGTAAGATTAATGCCGCGGCTGATCTTGGCCGCAATGTCGGGAATGACGCTGGCGTTTCTTGCGCCAGGTTGCTTATTCTACAGCGAAAGTGATTCTACATCAATTGAAATGCAGTTTGAAAAAAAAAAATCAAAAGAAATTGCATTATTTTGAAGAATAATTTTTCAGTGTTTAACAAATAATTTTTTTTTTCAATCTCCAAACCGCTTCTCCTTGTAGCAGGTTGGCCCATTGTTCGAGATCGGCATACGTTGCGGGAAAGCTATCGAGAAAGCCTTGCACGATTGACGGCTGTGTAATGACACCGATAAAGCCGAATAAAACCAGATTTTACAAAATATATATATATTTTCGAAAATAGCTTTTAAATCCTACATTAAGGCTGGCCAATGAAATTCGCTGCTGAATTGTGAAGACGCCATCGTTCTTTGGTGGAAGCGTTAAGAGACCTCTGAATGGATCATTGATAATTAAACATTGATCTCTGATCTTAAATGCATTACTTATAACATGTCACTAATAGCAAATCCTACTCGTTTTGACGTTCCTGACAGATGAGCATGATCGGGTAGCGAAGAGAGACGTTTA
Source organism: Allodiplogaster sudhausi (assembly GCA_945643635.1). NCBI lineage: Eukaryota > Metazoa > Nematoda > Chromadorea > Rhabditida > Diplogasteridae > Allodiplogaster > Allodiplogaster sudhausi. The sequence continues at coordinate 3,041,495 of CALZFC010000001.1, read as the reverse complement.
TAGTCTAAAAATAATTTTTATCGATTGCTTTAATCATTGCTTTTCAATCACTACTTTCTCTAAACAATACCTGAGTGATGTCGACGGCCAGCGGCTGTTGCACGAGCTTTGTAATGATTTCGCGTATCTGATTAATCATGAAGCCTAAGCTGCACAGGAGAATGGCGCCGGCCATGAGCCTAGTAGGATAAATGTGTTTTTAAAATATACTTTACAAACAACAACAAATATGTCGCAAAATATTTATTAATAAATCAAGGGAGCATGGCACTCAACCGGCATCTATTTGCTATCACTTTTCGAGACAATTGTGGCTACGTCTTATCGTTAGGATTATAGAGCTACATACATATGTATATCACACAGGCTCTCTAATCCTTGTGTCAGGCAAAAGATGCGAACTCAAATGCCAGTATTTGGTTTCTTTAAAAACGACAAATTTTAGAAACCGAAAAACAGGCACCTAAACCAGACGGGATACTTGGTGTGCACGAAGCGCACGCCGTTGAGCGTCGTGAACTCGCAGAAGCGATTGAAGGAAGACGCTTCATCGTCGAGATGCTGTTGAACTCGTAAATGGCGATCGAGAAGGAGCGCTTAGTTAGAATAACAAACATTATCTTTTTATTTATTTACAACATATTTAGAATATACATAAAACTATATAAAATTACAAATTAACAAATGTGCGCCAATTTTGAAGGAAATTTTACATACAAAATTAATTGCTATTGCAGATTTAACAGGCAAAAAAACAAGCTAAAAAAGAGATTGAATAGCGAAATGAATTTGATTCCGGGAACAAAACGTCAAATGCGTGGCCAGATTTTCTAGCCGTCTCACCACCATGCGCCCTCTAATGGATAAGGACAATGAGAGGAAAGCATTAGCCAGAAAAGCCGAGTCGAAGCTATCGGATGCTTTTTATGCCCCTTAAAAGCAAAAAAAAAACCTTGTGTGCTCCCCAATATGATCACACTCTAAAGGAGTGCTGCTACAAAAGAGGGGGGTAGAAATTGGAGGCTTGCCTACGTATGTACATATGTACATACGTATATACTTATACATATATATATATATATATACATATGTTCAACACATTAGAGAGAGTCAATTAAAAAGTAACTCCTCGTTTACATCGGAAAAAAAGCGTAACTTATCAAGCATCATATTTATTTTTGCGTCGTGGCGGGCACAAGAATTTGGCCGAATTGATGAGAGAAACAAATGCTGTCAGTCACCTGGCGCCGTTATAAAGTGAAGTGTCACTTTTTGAGGAGCGATCCTGAGATGGTCACCCATGATGAGACAAAATGTCTGCGTCTCTGACAGGAAGACTCATACTGTCTCTAACATGCAACGGTTGTCGATTCTCATGGAGGATTTGACAGATCAAGAGAGCACAACAAGTACAGCAATTATTCACAACAACCGCAATCGTTAGAGAACACAGTGAAATCATTTCTCATGTATTGCTCTCGTCATTTGGCCAATGTCTGGCGAAACTAATTGTAAGCAGTAATGGTTTATCCCGGATGTGTGACAACCTCAGGAATACCAATCAAAAGCGGTACTTTACTAATGCAAGGCGATATGCATAGATTATAATCTCTCATTCTTCCAAAAGACGGATGAGATACCTGCAGGAGGAATATCTAATCGTAAGCAAGAGAAAATGGGAGAAAGAGAAGGAGGGAGAATGCGTCAAAGTGACGCTATTTCTATTCTTTTTGAGATTTTATGTGTGTTCCCCCTCAAAAAAGCGACACTTTACAACGGCGGTTGCATTGACAATATAAACATATTTATATATTACTCTGAAAAACTCGGCATGGAACTCCGGATGATATATTCTCGTTAATTCGGCCAAAAATAACATGGTGCAGCTACAGGCATAAAACAGAGTTCGTTGCGTAGAAAAGGCGGAATTTTACATCGTCTTACGCATATGCAGCAAAACACAAGCATAAATTTCTGGAAACCAAGCAACAAAGTGCTCTCGGGATCCAGACAATTCTTAATGGCAGCTAAAATTATATTCGAAAGATGGACCATGTATGATTTATGGTGGACGTTTGCTGAAGAATTTTTTTTTTATGAATGAGAAAAAGAAAGCCAAGTAAATATAATTTCCACCTCTATCATATTTGGACTATAGCGCTATCAACTTTTGCGTTTGATTATTTTGTATACACCGGTTCAAGTTCTCTCTCTCTCTCTCTCACACTCTCTCTCTCTCTCGCTCTCTTTCTCTCTGTACTTTGTTCTCTCGCCCACCCTTGAGACACTCTCGTTTTCTTGTTCTCTTTCTCCCTCTCCCGCTCAATCTATTCGTTACTCATTTGTCCTCATATTTTTGTCGCTCCTGATTGTGTGAATGTATCGTTCGTTCATGTTCTTTATGTTTCACTCCGTATGCATGATGCAAATTATGACGTCGCACGAAAACAAGCAAAGGCTTTATTGCTCTGGCCAGAAGCAATCGTCGATGCAAAATGCAAAAAAAAACAGCAGGTAATTGCAGAAATACTCTTCTTTTTTTACAGACATAAAACATTTAACAGTGAGAATTCTTGAATGTAGTAAATGGTAGAAAGAGATCTTCGAGATGACTCGGAAAAAGGTAGATCTCCCAAAATTTATTACAAAGATGCTCGTGAAAAGATATCATATACTATAATATATACAGTTGTACTATAATATATACAGTTGTACTTAAAATTTTTAAATATAGTTTAATATCTCCATGACATTAGTTGGATATTCATTACATCTAGACATGTACATACATATGTATGTATGTAAATCACCTTCGTGACAAATTTGGTAGGATATAACAAATACATTGTGTTTCTTTTACAGTTACAACCATGGTGCATTTTGATCTCGACACATTTCACTCGGCGTCCTTGAATCGGAGCCGGTCAACCTGGAAGGCGAATAGCTCGAAGACCGTGATGACCGTTGCGCCAAAGTAGAGGCCGATCGTTCCGCCGAGATCCGCTGTGGAAAAGAGAGATCGTTCAAATCTATTTTTGTCTTGAAACGAAGACAAGGGATTACGGTATATCATTAGATAAATCGAAAACGACCGACAAAGAAAGTTGGAGATGCCGTAAGCAGTGTACTGCCTGATTTGCTGCAGATTGCGACCCCGGAAGCTGACACGGAGCAGCGCGAAGTTGGATCTGGCAGCGTTCGTTTAATCATTCTAGCATCTTTATTTTAAAATATTTTTAAAGAACGCAAAGTTGGTGGCTTTTTCTGAACAATGCTTAATACGTTGTTGGCTTTGCAATTTAAAGAAGCCGATATGTGTATATATGTAAATATATCTAGCACATAAATCAATAGAGATTTATTGTCTCAAAGATTGTGACAATTTTGTTTTCTACTTTCAGATGTGTCACTTAATTTCGCCAACCGCAAGTAATCGTCGCCTGGTCGGAAGGCACTCGCATTACGCGAGGCGATCATTCCCTCCAGTAAGGCTGTTGCCTTGGTCTCATTGCCGTACTTCTTCGCAGGCGCGAAGAGGTCGCTCTTGTAACGTTATAAAAGTATTACTCTCAAAGCAAGAACACAATTGTTCCATTAACAAGACTAATATTTTTTCATTATAAAGAACCATCTATTAAGTACAAACAGAATAATTCTGAACGTCGATTAAAAATGAACAAATAAATACATATGTATGTAATTAAAAAAACACCTCGAATAATGTGTGCATCTCCTTGACCTTCTGCTTGAGACATATGCGGACGTCCTCGAGATTTGCGAGTGCTTCCGTGCCGTTGAGCAGCACGGCCACCAGAGGACTTTCGACGAAAGCGCGAAGACTGGGGGAAAGCGCGGTTTATTATTGCCTTATTAAAGAAAACTAACTTGAGACAGAAACATTGTCATCAAAACGAGACAATCGTTGTTCATTTTCCTTTTAAAGGAACTCTCCATGGAGTTTAGAACCCGCTTGTGGAGAATTAACGTTTGAATTCCCGCATGATATTGCAAAGAGTTTTGGCGGTATGCTAGCACAGTATCCATCACAACAAACTAGACGTTGTGACCCTTTTTCTCTCTGCCTCGCTTCTCTTCCCTCGAATCTCAAGCGTGGCTTGTCGCTTCACACCTAGTTATCACCTTCTTTCTGGTAGGATGAGAGTGTGCATGCGGACAAAATAGGCAAGGGGTGATGACGTCACTCCCTAAATTCTACAGTACGGCCTGGGGAAAATGTGGTTTTTCTCCTCAGGGGCCGTTCAGGTTGCATTCTTACTTTTGCTATCGATGTTTCTAGCTGGACCGGATAGTATTACCAGAAATACAGCAATATTGTAATCTCCATGGACAGCTCCTTTAATGCTCATTGTGCTCGAAGCGGAACAATCAAAGTTATGCTACTCACGCCGTCAGCAGTGCATCGGAGTCGTCGACCGTACGCAAGAGTATTGAGCGAATACTTTGAATCGCCTGAAAGGGGCACATGTCTCGCCACCAAATATTAGACATAAATCATTTCTTTTACAGATTATATTGATATATAGGTGTGCACAGTACCGCTCAGCAAGGGTCTCCGGCTAGGGCGACTATAGCGACCACGAGATTATTTGGATCGTTGCCGCTATAGCCGCTAGAGCCGAGACCACTAGCCGTTGAGACAATGAATCGTACTATATATATATATATATATATATATATATATATATATATATATATATAACTTATATATAACTTACTTTTTTGTTTCAAGTATCAAAATGGCAATTTACCTTGATGAATCGCTCTCGATTCGCCGTCTCGCCGTAGTAGGCCGAGAGGCTAGCGTACTCTTGAGTCGAGAAGTTGGTCGTTGCGAGCAGCATGAAGTTGGTGCTCGTTTGTCTTCCAATTAGTTATCTTGTTTTCTTCTTATTTTTTAAATTACAAATATCAAGTTTTACACGGCGACATTATCATCAATTTTTTCAATCGATACTAACCCCAAAAATCATATCAATTGTTACTTACCCTTGCTTGTGGAGTTTGGGGTCGTCTAGGAATGGCCGCATGGCTTCAATGTGTGCCGGATCGGTGAGGCTTGCGATGCAATCGGATGGTAGCTGGCCACGTGTGCATGGCGCAAGCGGAGTGTAGAAGACCTGGCAAGATGCCAATACTTATATAACTAATTTTATCTGTTTTTAAACGTAACATGGTCATGTCACAAAATTGAAAAAAAACTGAAACTGTCAATGTTCGATTTATAACAATCAAAGTTATGTGTTCAATTTGCATGAAGAGTGTCAGTGTTCACTTCCATAAGGAACTAAGTCTGGATGTTCAATAAATTGACAAAATGAACCTCTGCATCGATCAACTCGAGCAGCGTCGTCCGCGCGTCGAGCCATGGCCATTCGTTCGCCGTGCCATTCACGCCGCTACTTGCTGGACGTCTCACAAAAACGCGTAAATGCTGAGAAAACAGACATAAACACTAATCAATGTGGCAAAAATAGTAATAATGTTAAATATTGTTATGTAGCGACCGGCGATCTCCTCTGCTCTCTCTCTCTCTTCTTTTCCCTCTTCTACAATAATCCTCTCTCTGCTGCTCGCCTCATCTTCCCGCACTATATTCCCTGTCCCTCTCCTGGAAGGGCACAACAAATATAATTTAATTTTACACCTATAAAACGACTTTTCTTGCCTCAAGTTCAACAAAGAAATATCGAGAACAAATATAGCAACAGAAAAAACACATGTAACACATTTGCACACCTCCTTGCCAGAAAACGCAGCAATGTTCAGTCTCTCCGGGAAGACGGCATAGAGAAGATGGCGGTTGAAGTCGTCCGTGCGCCAGAATTGCGCGCGAAACTTGGACAAAATTGTCGAGATCACAGGACTAAACAATTTTGTCTCTCAGCAACTTTGAACTAATGCCCTTGAAAATATGTTTGAGCTTTAATATAAGTGAACATAAACCTTCTAAAATATGGAGTCGGTTGATAATGTGTAAGGCACCAGTAGAGCTTGCCGTCGGCCAGCACGGAAGCGTTCATGTTATAGCACTAAACATCGCATGTAAGAGCAATATAGATATGCAGGCTTTATTTATTAATTTTTTCGTTAAACTCAAAGATATCTTGATAATTCTATTGATTGCTGCCATTCAACATATTTTGATGTTTATAAATGACAAATAAAAAAAATAATTTGTTAAAGGAAGAAGACACACACGCACACCTGTTCCAGTTTCTCCTGCCACGTGTCACAGTCGATACGAAGCAAATTGCCGATAAGAGCTGCCTCTGCTCTTGTAGCGTTAACCGCCGACGACAAATTGGTGCCAGCTATCAGCTGTGATGCCAGGGTTCGCTGAGACTCCAGTAACTAGAAGGAACGAGGGCTTACATTGCGGAGTAATGTGTATCTCACTAGAATGAATAGGTATGCAATGTAAGAATTTGGGAATAAATATATCTGCAATATTCTTTCCCTGGTGTACATCCCGAATTCCGAACACATCTTCCATCCCAATGTAAGTATGTAAGAAGGCCGGAACAGAACATGAAATAATGATAAAACAGTTCTGGAGGACTCGGGAGTACAGCAAGAGGTTGCAGGTGAGCGCGTCTCGCAGTACGATATCTTGCGCTTTTGAGAGGGGAATATGATGAGAGAGAGAGAAAAAACTATGCAATTGTCCTTTTGTGGTGAGGTCAGTCGAGTCTAAAACTCCTGTGTAGCAGCCAGAGCGAATGAGTTACAATTATTTGATCTTTCTTTACTCTAGGCTCTCTCCCCCCACCTCTCTCTCCATGCATAAGACGAGAAATGACGAATCGTCAATTTTTCTTCTATTTTTTTTCCCTTATTAAAAGTGGCAAGCGTTCCATTCTGAAGCGGCTTCGCGAACTTGAGCGCGCCAAGACCGCGCACAAGTTCGTGAAGCAGTGAGAGGCGTCTCGTGGCTATCGGGTTACTGAAGAAGAGGATGGAAAATCAAAATGGCCGGGGAACCGGCAAAATTAGATTTCGCTCAAAAGCTGTTCACAGGTACTTTTTAACACCGAGAAACGAGTGGAAGTCTAAAAAACGCCATTTTGGCCAGCTGTGCGAAGTTTAAAATACAAGAGCTCGGTGGGAGCACATCGCTTTCACAGTTTCGCGCATTATAGAACAATAATTCTGAAATTTTTATTATAAATATACAAGATATTGTTTTATAAAGCTGCCTAATTAGAATCTGAAAATATTCACTTTAAGGAATAATTAACCTATGTTTTGTTCTATGTGCATTAGTTCATCTTCGCGTAAAACATATTACCAGAAAGTTTGAGCGCTTTTCTTTCATTACATTCTTAGCAATAGTAGCGTGAAAACTGGCGGGTGGAGAATTAGTTACGATAGGTCATAGCCGCCCTCCTATGTCACATGCTCTCTCGCCCGAGCGACAGGCAACTTTATGAGCGCGCGCGTTCAAACTGGTTCTCTAGCGCTACTGTATAATTATTCGCCGGATACTTCCTTTAAATACAATTTATATGCAAAAAATGCTTCCTACGGGCGGGCAAAAATTTGTTACCGCCGAGCATTGAACTCGGACCTAAGGACTGGTCGGCCGTACTATAGCTTATTAAAAAGATAATTTTCAGCTCAACAACTTAGGATAGAAATCACGTGACAAAATGCCATTTAACCTAGCGACGCTTCTCCAAAATTTAGAGGACCCTGAGACTCTAACAGTGAATACTTTTAAATAATAATTAGCCAGCTTTTTAAAAGAATATCTTGTCTATTAATGCCAAAATATTCATAATTATTATTTCATTAAGCGCGAAACTGAGAACGTCTCGACAAGTCTCACCGAGCTCACGAATTTTCAATCTCGCACAGCCGAAATGACGGTTTTAGACTCCCGGACCCATTCCAGTCGTCTCGCCGTGTTATAAAGTGCTAATAAAAAGCGATTATGATCGAAATCTATTTTTGCCTGGTCCCCTGCTCTTTAGCTTCCATGCGATTCTCTCGCAAATCGCGTCATATAGCCTTTGAATATAGACTATACATAGTATACAAATGAGGAAACGGAAATAAGAAATGAACGCCTGTAAAAATAATAAAAAGCAACAAAAGAACAATAATAAAAAGAAGAAGAAGAAGAAGAAAAGAGCAAACAACGGGAAGACAACAACGAGTCTCATACGCATCAAGAATGTCCCGCATGCCCTCCTCGTCCGCGTTCATCTTGTCGCCAGCGAAGCACGGCGTTGTCTGCCCTCGCGTATGCAGATAGTCACTTAGATACCTGTTGATCGATTAACTTTTACCGTAAGTTAAAAAATATTCCAATATACACCGTCCCGTAATAATAAATGGATCTTGCACACTGCATTTTAAATAATATTTTTTTCTTCCTACTTTGAATTAAGAGAATAAAGTTTGAGAAAGAGTCGTCAATGAGAACTGTGTTTTGATCTAATTCCAACGCTATTTAATTAGAGTTTAACTAAAAAGCTTAGTTTGGCAAAAAGTGCAGCTTGAAAACATACATGAAATGTATGTTTAAATATTCAGTGCGTAAATGAGAGGATGAGCGTTAAATTCCCCCATCACTTCAATTTCCGTCGTTCTAGAACTCGATGCTTTTTGTTTAAACGTGCTTACCCAACTACTATATTGAAAGTTCGCTCTAATCCCTCTTTATTCGCGTCGCCAAGTTATTTAACTTTATTGCAAACACCATGTCTTCAGTCGTTATATCGTCTTCTTCTTAATCTTATTCTGTACTATATTTCACAATGTCATTTTATTTATTTGTTTTATTTTTCATTGCTAAATCTCTCACTACCACGTCTCAGTTCGGTGTGCGTAAATAAATTATAAGTATAAGAGAGTAATCGAGAGACTGGGCTCTTAAGACAACCTGAGCCCGAGCTGCTTAGCGTACTTCTCGGCAAGTCTTCTTCGTTCTCGTCCCTCGATCCAGTCCATGAGTAGCGTCGGGAAGTCG